>JASDQU010103367.1:268207-290777 GCA_032191745.1 Picea mariana | reverse complement strand
AGCCTAGATTTGTTAGGGGTGTGCTCTTTTGTTATATGTCTAGGTCGGTTATAGGTTGATTATTGTTTGTTTTCATAAAAAAATGCATTCACCATGGTTGACCAACTACTTCGCCAATCATGTAGAAAACATGGACTTTCTCTTGAGGCGGAGGAACAACCACATGTTAAATAGAGGTTGGTGGCCATTATAGAGGACATAGAGCCTGTAGATTCAAAGAGGGATTCTGAGGTGAGTGAGTGAGTAGAGGTTGAAGTGGTTGATGAAAGTCCTCCACCCAATTTTAACCCTCCTTTGATCAGTCCTTTCGACCTCCTACACCTTAGGGTAAAGGGACATTTTAGTGAACCTTTTTCATTTTTCAGTGATCCTCACATGATGCCAGTCACAAGTGTTTTATGAAGTGTGTTTTAGCCTTCAAGCTCATCAATAAACGTCTCAGAGGAAATCCTCCTAGGAGCATGTTTGGTACTAGAAGCATCAATGTTTTTGGGAGTGCTTTTTTCTCGAAGGCAATCCCCCTAGGGGCATGTTTGGTCCAAGAAGAAGCAATATTTTTGGGAGTGCCTTTGTTCCTAGAGGCAATCCTCCTAGGGGCATGTTTGGTCCTAGAAGAAATAATGTTTATGGGAGTGTGTTTGTTCCTAGGGGTAATCAACTTAAGGGCAAAAATCCTTTTGGGAACCAGTACACCATTAAAAAATATAATATGGGGGGGGCTAAAGAAGGTCCATCTAGTTCACCATATTCTTCATATTTTTACCAGAATCCATTTGCCAACATGCAGTTGCCTTTCTTGGTGACGTTATATTTTTTAGACCTATCACATTTGACAAATGACCCCATTCTTCATAACCTATTATGGATGTCCATTCCTATTAAGTTACCATTTGACATTCCTAAGTTTGATGGAAAGCTAGGAGAAGACCCTTCGATGCACATTATGACTTACCATTTATGGTACTCATCCAACTCATTTATGACTTAGAATTTGATTATGTATTTTCCAGAGAACCTTGACTTGAAGTGTTGCGAAACGGTACATCGAACTTAAGGGTGCTTCCCACAATAACTTTAATGCCTTGGCTATGGAATTTTTAACGTATTTTAAGTTTTCAATTAGATACGAGACCGGGATAGATATTTTGACATGTTTTTGTCAGGATACCTCCACCCACATTTCTGATCACATCCATGAGTGGAGGCGACAGCGTAAGCTAATCAAGGCCAATATTCCTGACCAACTCCACACATATCAGTTCACTAAGTCTTTGTTACCTCCCATCGCCAAGGATGTTGTGATGTTATGGGTGATGACCGAGGAGCAAGCCATTCTACATGCCCATCATTTATACTTGATCTAATCTCAGTCTAGCACTCTATATGACATTATTTGGCATGTTTGGAGGTAATCGAGGAATCCTCACAAGTCCAACTTGAGATCACATGTAGATGGCATGGTGGGTTCCATTTCCAGTGCAGTTCTGGGCCAATTGGCTTGTCAATTGGGTCAATTGAGAATCACATCAAATACACCAACTAATGTGCCCATCACTCAAACTGCTCAAGTCCTCGTTCAAACATATGAGTTGAATTCAGTGCAGTTCGTGTAACCGAAGAAACCTCGACAACCTGGAGGGAAGAAGAAAAAAAAGAATAAGAATTATCCTAATGAACAAGTGACCCAACAAACCAAAACAATGTTGGTGGAGGCACTAAGGAGAAGAAGAATAACAAGTTCCCTTACAAGATTTGTGGGGAGTGTCATCATACTCATCAGTGTCCAAAAATGGATGAGATTCATAGGTATTTCGCCCATCAAAAGGCTCCCCATCAACCTCCTATTTTGACCCATTTGTTTCCTCCCCAACCACAACAAATGGTCGCCTTAAATACTTCCCCTCTGCAAGGGGGCATGGCAGGTACCTCTCGGTTTGAGGGGTTGTCCTCGAACAGTCACGTATACATGTGTGACCAAACAATGTMTTTGCAAACTTGAGCTTGTAACTATGAGATTCCTGAGGTTGGTCATTCAAATCAAGATCAAGTTCCCTCTTCCTAGCATGGTGTCCCTCTCTAGATAGATAAGACATCACTTGAGACAGTATTTCACCCACCAAATGGTGTTATTTGACGAACAACACATAATCCCAATGCACGGGCCACCCAGCACTACAACATTGTGGAAGATTTGGCCTAGGCACCACGTGCCATGTCTGTTGTCGAAGTTCTACAAAGCTTCTTGATGTAGCATAAGCCATTGTTGTCAGTAATAAGCAAGGTTGACCCCTCAGAGTCCAATTTGATTACATTTGACATGGACTAAACTCAACATAGGCTCTCCTACCAAATTTATTTTCAAATTCAAGTAATAGTTTGTGGGAAAGCAATATTTTGAATAGTTTTTTACGAAGGGGCCTCCACTTGTATCATGTCCATATCATGTTCAAAAGCTATCGGATCTCCAAAGCTCGATCCATCTAACACCGTGCTAAATGTGTTTGATAGACACATGTTTTGGCATCATGGAATCATCACCGCATTGCCCATAGAGTTAGGGGGTAAGACTATTTTCATGGATGTTGAAGTGGTCAATGCCCCTCTAGAGTACAATATTCCACTTGGCCACACTTCATTTTATGAGATGATAGTTGTAGTCTCATTGATATTTTGGGTAATTTACTTTCCTCATTAAGGGAAGATAGTGACCATCAATCAACTTGCACACTACATGCTTGACCTTAGGACCAATGTAGGCTCTAATTTTCCCTTTTTCGGTGATTCCAAGAGTGCATATATGAGTGTAGGCATGGGGATGTTCAAAGACTCCTTCTTGATGAGTACATTTACCCTTCCCCCTCCACCTCCCTCCCCAAATGTGGCTCCTGCTAACATGATCTCTTATGTTACCACTTGATCCCTGAGGTCTTTTGATCCTTGGGTGGTACCTCATCTTAACAAAGTAAAGTCTTATGAAGCTCGCATGCCACTCATAGTGGTTGAGATTGCCTCATTGGTGATCATGTCAACACCAACTGACATTGGTCAAAAGCTCCATCCTCATATGGAGTATAATCAAACTACTCTACCCACAAGGGTTGTTGACTCTTCATGTTCGCATGACTTTCTCGATTTTGAGTTGCCTTCAGAAGAGACCATATTGGAAGTCATGGCTTCAATCGATAAGCCAAAGGAATATGTGGCACATCAATCATCTATTCTTCCTTATTCAGAACCAATGAGATTTAACACGATGAGTTTTGATCTAGGACTGGGGGCATTTTTGGGGGATCCTGTGAAATTCCCATTCTTGACCATTTTCAACCTTGGATATCTTTTCCAAAACTTACCACCGAATTCTCTTCTCCCAATCACATCGAAGAACAATGTTTTGTACCTCATTTGTGTCTTGATGGGCATCATCAAGTAGATACAATAGCTCTCAACCCTACTCACAGTGAGTGTCTTCGTCTGTGAAAATGTGATTCTATGTGGTGTGGGACCAACATGGTGTGCCACATGATGCTATAAACAGCCCATGAATTCATCGATGATGATAAATATTCTTGGTCAAAGCATCACAATGGGATCTATTTTGTGTAAGCTGAAAGTTGCATAGTTCATTTTACATAATGTATTTTTACCTTGTGTGATGTGAGTTCTTTTGTTTTTACATGTGGGTTTATTTGATTTAATACTTATCATATTTATGTATTTATTTTCATCTATCATGTAGAACTCCTTGGTACTCGTCATAGGCACACCCATGGTGACACCTGGAGCTTAACACAAGTTTCCTCAGTTGTTAATTGTGTCTATGTTACACTGGCATTTGTTCTTAAATCAAGAATTGAAACACATGTATAAACATCAACCATGGATGCCAATCACATCATTTGGAGTCATAAATATGAATCAGAACCATATGTATTTATAGATAAATAATCATGTTATATCGTACAGTCCAAAAATGATGTAGAGTACCAAAATCAAGATAAATGGCGGGGTTGGGTGAATTTTCCATCTCTACCCCTTTCACATCATCTCTTTTTAAGGTTGGATTGGGTAGTGACACAAACTACTTTTGTGAACTTATGGCTCTAAAACTAGTCTCAATGCTAGCTCAAGAAAATGAAATTTCTCAAATCAAAATTTATAGAGACTCTCTACTTGTGATTCAATGAATGAAAGGAGAATTCAATTTGTGCAACTTCACACTACAACCTCTTTTTCATGACATCCTACTTCTAAAATCACCCTTCCCTCACATATTTTGTATGCATGTTTATAGGGATAGAAACTATGAAGAAGACAAACTATCTAATTAAGGATGGAATGGCACTAGAAAATGGGATCTAGAAAATCATCAACAACACTCCTGCACTCTCCTTTGAACATATTAATGCTCCTTGGTTCTAAGTTTTTGTTGCTTACTTTTGAGCTCTATTATTGGTGTCTCTCCATGGAAAGGAAGATTGAGTACCTATAGGAAATTTGGTTGAACTTTCTCAGTAAGAAAACTACACTTTAATGAAAATTTTGATGAGAATTTTATATGATGTTTCATTAGTATAGTTGCGAGTAAAGGATTTCCTTTTTGCAAAAAAACTTTGGAACTACAAGTGTTAGAATTTCAAATAAATCTATAGTCCTGTAAAGGCATACTTGAATGCTTCTCAACATCAACCACCATAATTTTGTTTTTATAAAAACATTACTAGACTTTTTTTCTATGGAAAAAAAATAAAAGCCATGGGTGATTATAAATTAATTAAAATATAAACATCACACCAAATATTAAATGTTAAGGAAAAGGCAAGTACTTAAAAAATTTGAGATCAACCTTTTTTTTCCTTGTAGTTCCATCTTACGTGTTGAATGGGTCCCATTTTGTTTGCTTTTCTACAACAACAAAATAATTGAAAATTACAATTTCAAAGAGGTATGAAGCCTCTTGTTCTTCTTCTCAAGCACCCACTACTTTCTTAAAAGTGATGAATATAAGAGCACAAGAAAGCGGTACTTGCCCTTTTAGCTTGCATGATTTTGGTTGGCTTTGTGGCAATAGTCGCCTCATTTTTTTTTGGAGTTGAAACGTCTTTATCATCAATGTAGGCCTCCAAAATTGCAGCAGATCCCTCTCCTAGGGTTTACCTTGTTAGCTCTTGTGTAACAACAAGATTTTCTACCCCCATTTCTTCATCAGGTCATGCCCAACAGAGTCTTTTCCATCCCCCATCATGTTTTGTGATTCAATTGTTTCTTCGACCTATTCCGCCCCTACTAGTTATTGTGTAACAACAAGGGTTTTCCTTTTTCGAGTGGCAGCATTATTTCATGCCCTTTTATTCTTTCACATCATCAGATATGTTACTCTCTTCATTTTCCTCGATATTATTTTGGTCATAGGTTCGCTCCCTGTGACCTTTATGTAGTTGTCATGGTTGCTCTCATTTTGCTGAGGAATTCTGATAGAACCCTCGGGGGTTTCTTGTTCAGTGGGTGCAGTTCCGGGAGTTGCGTCATTTTTGGTCTCTAAAGCTACAGTAGTTACAGCGTCCAGATTTGTAGTAGCCATGACCTATAGAGTTGCAGACTTCTGGAGTTGCATCTTCGTTGTCTCGTGGAGGCTTTTCAATGGTTGTTGCTCTTCTAGGAGAGATTACGACAAGAGTTGATGCTCTCGCCACCTCGTTCCATTTCCTACCCTCCCTATGCAGTGTCTGTTTGACCAAAAGTTTGATTAGGATGTGGTGTGAGAGGGATTCTCGAGGGAGAATGACTTTTTGTTCTTGTTTGGCCATGTTTTGTAGCATCCCCCAAAGGAAAAATGGCATGTTTACTAGCCTGCCATGTCGCAGGTGGTCCAATAAATGGATGTGTTGTAGGTATATGGCCCCATAGTGGCCCTCGTAGGTGATGTATCGCTACATGACAATGGAAATGTCTTACCATGGGTTAGACAATGAAGTCTTGTCAAACCCTGTGCCTTTCTTGACCAAGGATTCCCCTGGTTCAAGGAATTGCTCGAGAATTTCGAGCTTGGGCCTCTATATGCAATACCATCATTCTCCCATCTTAGGAAACCCGGTCAATTCTACGATTACATCCTCTGTTACCTGCACAACTACCCCTACTACCTCTATCCTTATTTCCCTGGAATTAACGATGAATTACAATGCCACATTTAGGTATTCCAGACAACCTCCCTACTGGAAAATTTCCCCAATGTTCTCATATGCCTCTAGAAAGAGGGTATGTGTGGGCTCTCTACAGTTCAGTGAGCCTCATATTTTCCTGCTCATAACTCAAGCGATTGTGGCTCCAAATCAGTATGAATGGTTCAAAGGGTGGTGAGTTCAAAGTATGAACGAGAATGGCAGTGGGACAAGGTAATTATGTTACGGTTTGGGTAATTATAAGTGTGTGGCAGTGTTTTAGTTATGTGATTAGGTCGTTATTATGCCAATTCATTTCTTACTCCTTACACAATTCAAGAGACGTACCTTCTAACTTATTATTCCTTGTCATGATTATGCATACCTTCATCGGGTTGTCGTGTCGATCATCGAGATATGCAGTGACTGTCTGAGTGGTAGAAACAGTGCTTCCAAGTTGTACCAACATCCTGATTTGCAACAATGTGAAGAGTTGTAGCAGTTGTTGGGATTGCAACAGTGTTCCGGAGTTGCAACAATGGGAAGAGATGTAGCAACGTCCTGGAGTTGAGGAAAAGTTTAGAGTTGCAGCAATACGAGGAGCTGTAGCAATGGGAAGAGTTGCAACAATGGTGCACAGTGTTGTAGAAATGCTCCAGAGTAGGAGCAAAGTGTGGGCCAGGATTGCGGCTTGACACGGTATCTCAGAAGGATTCGTCTTCGCTCAAATTGGTTTTGGTACTTTAGCAATGGAGTTGTAGTGTCAATACGCAAAGTTGCAACATAGGGAATTGCAACAATAGGAGTTGCAGCACCAAGAGTCGCAGCAACAAGAGTTGTAGCAATAAGAGTCACAACAATAGGATTTCCAACAAGTTGAAATTGCAGCATTAGGATTTACAACAATCGGAGTTGCAACAATGACATTCTTCTTCCCTACATATTATAAAAAATACTTTATTAAAAAAACAAAACTTTATTGAAAACTTAATCAGAAGGATCCTGGCATAACCATCACGAAACCATGAAGTGCCCTTCTTTTTTCTTTCTTTTTTTTCTTCTTTTTTTTCTTAACATGCCATGAGTCAACATGGTTGATTTTCACAAAACATGCCCCCAAGCATGCCCCTAGGGGTTTTCATACATGGAATTTTTTTTTAAATAGGAATCAATCATTCAGCAAGAGTTCCCCCCTTGTTAATAATCTCCAAATCATTGTCGGGCCATCCACTAGTGATTCTCTTCATAAAGGCTTCCTTGGATAGGGTTCTATGATATAATCGAAGCATGTGTCAATTTTCCATCACAGGAGTTTTCTTATCATCAATGGTACGAATTTTGATGGCTCCATTATCATATATAGTATCAATCTCATAAGGCCCAAGCCATCGAGTACCAAACTTCCCTCTGAAACCCTTGAACCCAGAGTCAAATAACAAGGCCCAGTCTGCAACTTTGAATTTATTCTTCTTAATGAACTTTTCATGCAACTGAGCTCTCTAATGTTGTATTATTGTTGTGTGATGCAAGGAATCCTGGCGAAGTTCATCTAGTTTGTTGATCTCGAGGAGTCTCTATTTCTCAGCTTTAGTTAAGTCCATTCCAAGTTGTACAGTTGTTCTAAGTGTCTGGATCTTTGTTTCAATCGACAATAATATTATTTTTCCATACACCAATTCATATGGGGTGCAGTGGGTGGTAGTTCTCCATTTCATCTGGCAGGCCCATAAATCTTTAGGTAGTCTAATGGCCTAGTCCTTGAGGTGTAATCTGACAATCTCGGTGATGATGGCCTCAATAATTTTGTTTGTCCCTTCTACTTGTCCATTGGAATGTTGGTGATATGGTGTGGTAACTCTATGTTTGATCTTGTATTTATCCATCAAGTCTCTAATCATTCTTGAAGTGAATTGAGTTTCTTCATCAATAACTATATCCTGAGGTATCCCGAATCTGGTGAAGATTTATTCATAAATAAATCCCACTATCGCTTGTTCTATCGCAACTAGGAGTGCCTTGGTTTTCATCCATTTTGTGATGTGGTTCCAATACTAACTGTGGTTGTAAAGACATCTCATCTAATTGCACTAGTCTTCCCATGCGCTAGCAACTATCACACATTCTTACATATTCCTTGGCATCCTTGAAGATAGTGGGCCAATAGTACCCTTGATGAAGTACCTTGTACTCAGTCCTTTTTTCTGCAAAGTGGTCCCCACATGGATCATCATGGAAAGATTTCAAGATCTCATAGATCTCGCCTTCTCACACACATCTCCTAATGGTGAGATCTAATCCATTGTAGAAGAGACAATCATCAATCCATGAAAACCTCCACCTTTGTTTGATAGATAAATGATGTGGAAGTCTACCTACAACCAAGTAATTAGTGATATCTGTGAACCAAGGACAGTTAGTAGAAACTGCAAATAGTTGCTCATCAGGAAAATAATCTTCTACTGGTGGATCATTCTCATTAGATGTAAGTCTTGAAATAAAATCAACCACTGCATTATCCTTTCCTAGTTTATTCAATATGGTTTTATCATATTTATGTAGTAACAATAACCACCTAGTTACTCTGCCATTAGTGATAGGTAATGCCACCTAGTTACCCTCCCATTAGTTACCCTGTTCAATAAATATTTTATGGAATCATGGTTAGTATGCAATATAATTGGATATCATGTGATGTAATGCCAAAATTTATCAATTGCATGTATTATTGCAAGAAACTCTTTCTAAGTTACCGTATAATTTAGTTTTGCGGGTGTGAGATTGTTGTTGACGTAGTAGATCATGTATGGATCATTTCCTTCTAGTTTTCCTAGAACAACTCCAATGGCAGTGTTTGATGCATCCATAGACATATGAAATGGGAGGGACCAATTGGGCCCTCTTAAAATAGGAGCCTCAGACACCTTATTTTCAGTTCTTCAAGTGCATGCTGGTAGTTTTCTGTCCACAAAAACTTGGAATCTTTGTTAAGCAAAACAAACAATGGATGAACAATTTGTGAGAAATTTTCAATAAAGCAACGGTAATAACCATCATAGCCTAAGAAACTTCGTACCTCTTTTTGTGAACGTGGAGTTGGAAATTTTAATGTTACCTTTATTTTCGCTAGATCCACTTGGATGCCTTTATCTGATATGTCATGCCCCAATACGATGCCATTAGTTAACATCATTGCACATTTCTCATTGTTGAGGGAAATGTTCGATTATTTACACCTTATCAATGTTTTCTATAAATTTTCCAATGCCTCATCAAATTCAGTGCCATATGTCATGAAGTCAGCCATATATATTTCCACACAATCATGAATTATATCATAGAATAGGCCAATTATATCTCTTTGAAAGGTGGCAGGGGCATTACATAACCCGAATGGTAGAACACAATACGAAAATGTCCCCCATGGACATGTAAACATTGTTTTGTCTTGATCCTCGGGCGCAATCTGGATCTGGTTATACTCGTTGAATTCGTCGAGGAAATAAAAGTATTTCTTCCCTGCTAACGTGTCTAGAACCTAGTCAATGATTGGAAATGGGAAATGGTCTTTGTGTGTTTCTTTGTTGAGTTCTCAATATTCCACACAAATCCTCCATTTACCATTTTTCTTTGGTATGATGACAAGAGGGGAAACCCATTGGTTGTCATAAATTGGATAGATAAAGTTGGTTGCAATCAATTTGTGTAGTTATTCCTTAACTATGTCCTTTAGTGTCAGATTCATCTGGTGCTAGTGTTGGCAGATTGGTCTAGATCCTTCCTTAATGTATATATGATGTGTGCATAAGTCAGGATGGTTTCCCTTCATGTCATATTAATCCCAGGCAAAGGCATCACTATTATTTTGTGTGACTTTAACCATTCACTATTTTTTGTTGTTCGATCAGTCCTTGATTGATGTTCAAGGTTTTCCTAGAGATAATTTCTATAGTTTCTATGATGGAATCTTGATTTTTTCAGGTGGGGACTCATGTTCTATGGGTGAGATGTTTCTCGAGGCAAGACAAACCTGTGTTTCTGGGTGGATAAGATGCTCAAAAACTTTTGATTTGGTTCATGAAAAAGAAGAGGCTATGAAATCAATGATTTCGTCATCCTGTTTTTTCTCTTTGATGGCTAGGTATTGATTTATAGAGAGGAATTGATGAGATTCTCCTTCTTCATCACTATCTTCTTCGTCGGCCTAGAGTGGTGTTTCAAACTATATGTTAGGTCTGGAGGGAAGATACATGGTTAATTTTTTTGTAAAGGTCTCGTGGGAAATGTTCATGTTACCTGACCTACAACCAATATAAGCATCAATAGTGGTCAGTCGAGGCCTTCCCAAGATTAAAGGATACTCCCCAGAGAGGTTTTGGGTTGTAGGATCATAGTCAACGGGATATATCTGTCAACAAGTTGGACTACGGTGGGAATTTCCCTAAGGCTAATGAGTCTTAAGGTTTCCATGGTCTCATGTGTCATAACATTAATGGAAGCACCATGGTCAGTTTTGGGAGAACTCCTCCCATCATTAATTCAAACAGTTTACCCATAACATGGTCAGTTTAAGGATCCTTCCTTTTTCTATCGAGTTTTCTTAAATAAATTTCATGTATCACTTTCAAGTAGATAAGAACATCTTTGATGGCTTGTAACAGTGGTATTTTGACACACACATTCTTGAGTTCCCCGAAGAGTTCAAATTTTGGTTTAGTAAGAGGTTTCTCTAGGTTTAATCTTTATGGATAGGGTGGGTTTTGAAGTTCAGGGTGGGCATGATCATCTTTCAAAGATTCGTGAGACTGTTTCTATTCTAGTTCTTCATCCCAAACATCCTCATTCAAATCTTGAATACAAATAGGAGGTTGGTCCTTACTTAATGTCTTCCCAAATTGAAGATGGATATCATTATAATCTCGGGAAGAGATGGAATAGGTAGGGTAGGTGGCAAGTCTGAAAACTTGTGTTGGTTGGGCTGGCCTCCCATTATTAGGGTTAGGGATGGGTTGTGCATGTAATTCTAGTCGAGGAGAGGCTGATGTGGATTACTACATCTGGGGAGGGAGAAGAAGTTGCATGGGTGGAGATGTTAAGGGCTATTGAGGGACTCCTAAAGTGGGATTTCTCCACACCTATTTCCATAACTACTTTGGAGGAGGAGGGGGCAACCATTATTGTGTTGGAATACACCATGGCTGAGAAGTATACTAAATGGAAGGTTTAGTCCAATATGAATTAAAATACTGAGATTGGTCTTGAACCGTACCTTGAGGTCCGGGTTTTCATGGTTGCTTCTAAGGGACAAAGAATAATTGCTCGGGTTTCTCAGCTTTTTAATAGATGGATTTCAGTCTTGGTAAGGATTGACAGTTGAAAGTAGCATGGTCCTCACTAAATATTCCACAAACCTCAATTTGGTCCAATGGACATTCCATCCATGGGTGTTTTGTTCTTCATTTTGGTAAGAATATGGCCAAAGCTCATTCTTCCTCTTCTTTCTTCTTTTTCGTTTGTAGTGTATCCAAAAGGGAGCTCAAGGAACTAAGTATATCAATCTTGAATTCCTCTAACATGTTCCCAATCTCTACTCTTGTGACTTCACCTCCTGTAGTCTTATCAATCCTTGTCAATATATCCCTTGGTCCTTTGTCCATCTTTGAAGTACCTCTGGAATATTTGCAACAAAGTTCCAAGATAACATCATAATCTAACTGAGAGACATATCCTCCACCCATCAAGTTGAGAAGTTCAATGCAAGCATCTCAGATCCCTCTCAGGAATAAGACACGTTGTGTTTCGGGAGCCAAATCTCCTTTCCTTTCCCTCTTCAAACTATAGTTGAATCATTCAACGTAATCCTCAAGGATCTTATCTTCATGTTGTGTCATCCTTAAGACTCCATCCCTCCTTTCTTTGTCTTTACAAAAATCTTGGTACTTTTCTAGGAATTTATGTGTCGTCTGGTCCCATGTGTGGATGTTGTCCCTACCAAGGCCCATGAACTAGCGTAGTGCAGTGTTCTTGAGTGTGGCAGAGAAAATTTTTATTTTTTGGGCATATGACACATAATCATAACTTCTGCAAAGTACATCAAATTTGAAAAGGAAGGTATCGAGGTCTTCTTTATATAGACCATGAAAATTTGGCAAGGATGAATGAGGGATATTCTTCATTTTGGTCTTTGATCCTTTAATTGTGAATCTGAAGGCAAATGTATCTTATTTGACAGTTTCATGTGTCATTTCCTTCATAGGGTTGTCTTTTGCTTGTAAAGGTGCTTTAGGAAAGATGAATTCTCTGGAGTGGTGTTGTTCACTGATCAACTCCTCTGAAGGTGCAATATTTGTGTGCATAAAACCCTGTATAGTTTTAGATTCTTGAGTGGAGGTCTTAGGTCTCTTCTTGGCAAGAGAACTTATTGTAGGTGATAGATAGTTTGGTTGGTTGAGCTCGCTTCCCTCTTGAGAGTGACCTACAATGTTAGCTTTACAGGGATTTTTGGATGAACTAATGAATCTACCAAGTTGATCCCTAACTCTGTGCATAGAAAAGACTACAAAAACATCCTACAAATTGCTGAAAAGAAATCATATCATTCAATATACTGTATTGAAAGGGCAAAAAAACAAATTTACTTTTGACAAATCCCTGGCAATGGTGTAAAAAATGACAGACTTTTCAATTATTCTCTAATTAATTTAGTAAGCAATTGAAGAGTTGTGCATTTAATTATCAATATGGGGTCCTCCTCAACTTACAAATTGTCTTGCACTATATATGCAAGTATAATGTTGTAATTTCCAATGAGTTGTAGTACTTTCAAATGAATGTCATGAGGCAAGATACCAAAATGCTCTAGCAAGTCACCAAATTAAACTACACTAAATCCACACTTGTAGAAATGAAAGCACACATTTTAGGAAAGTAAATGACGAGTTTTGATGAGCCAAATCAATAAAGAGATCATTGAAATACCTTCACGGACTAAGAAAAATGGCTCTGTGAATTTGTGGTTCAAAAAACGATGGAGGTGATTTGTCCTTCGACTTGGGTTGCAACTGTGAAACCTCCACGAAATCTTTCTTTGTGTGTGACTTGAACCTATCAAATAATTTTTATGGACAAGAGCTAGGTTTTGACGGAGAGGCGAATAATAAAAAAAATGATGAAGACGAGCTAAAAATGGGAAATACTAAGCTCGTATGGTCAATCTCAAGGTTATGTAAAAAAAGTTAAAATGCCCTTTTCTATAAAAAAAAAAAAAAGGTTAGCCTCTTTAAATTTTCCTTTTTTTAGTTTTTTAATTTTTTTTTGCTTGAGAGGACAGAATTAAAAAAAAAATTATTTGGATTGAAAAAAAAATTAAATCTAAGGAAACTTAGTTCATTGGGCTATGGGGTTATTCATCCTGATAAATTTAAAAAATCCATATCTCTAAGAGTTTCTTGAAAATCCTTATATCAAGCAAATGAATAAGAGGAAAATCCAAGAGACGTTTAAACCTTACAAATTTTATTAAGGAGGAAATGACAAATATTGATCAAATCTTCAAAGACCGACTAAACATTCCAATAAAATTTTATAACTGAAAATACCAAGACTAGAACATTAGTTTTTTCAAAATATAAAAGATACAGAGGAATAAGATAAGTGATGAGCGATACCCCATTCAATCATAACTTAGGTAATCTTTGCTCAATTAAAAAAATGTGTCTATGGTCTTACCATTATTAAGCACAAAAAAAATTCTCACCCCAAAATGAAGCTTCACACCACAATGCTTGAGCAACACAAGTATTTTATTCTCTAAACCAATGTAATACAAATGAGAGGGCTTCCTCTTTTATAGGTGAAGAGGAAACCCTAAACCATTTAAAAATACCATGGGTAGAAATATTGAACCAGGAGCCAAATGATATTTAAAAAAGCTCTTTACAATAAACAATGATTTTCTCCTTTGATGTTGTCAAAATCATAATAAAATAGTGTTTTTCTCCTCCTTGACAAGGTCTAATGCTTTTCATGATATATTCCCTTTAGGAAATGGTCAAATAAGCTCACCACTTTCTTCCATTAATGAAATAAATCAGGTGCCAAGGTGAAATTTGTCCTTCCACTTGAGTTAAGATATTAAACATGTGCTCAAATAGGAAAAGGGGTAATCCATGTGTCCAATGAGTCCAATAACATTGAAATGTGCAATATTTACCTAGGATGATGGGTCTAACCCCTTAGAAAAATCATTAATTCGTAGCTCCAAGTGACAATTTCCTAGTAAACCTAACATTTTAATTTAATTTGACACTTTCCTAAGTTTTACCTAGGGAAACATTGTTAATAACTTTAAATGAGCCCACTCCCAAAGGAAACCCATATTTCCTAAATTGCTTAGGTGGAGGATACACAATTAGTGAAATTAATGATGAAAGGGGAAAGGGAAATGCTCATGTGATGACTCTCAAAGTTACAGACATGCATAGGCCATTTTGACTTCTTCTATTTTTATATCTCTAGCTTTATTTTCAGCTAGGCATTCTCATATTAGCCTTCTAGAGGGAGCCTTAACTACTTCGGTCTGCGCACACTTCCCCTTTTTTCTTTAGATAAGTATTTTGTTCTTCAGACTTGAAGGGGGGGGAGGGAGCATAATGAAGGAGTTTATACTTTATTTGACTTTTCTCTTCACCTCTTTATCCTTCATGACTTTATTTGATATAAGCTTTCTTTGATTTCGGCCTTTCATTTTGACCTTTCAGTAGCCCGGGATATTATTGTTTCTTAATGTGGATGAGTAATATTGGGGAAATGGAAAATGCTTAGTGTGATTAGGATATGGATTGCGCTACCCAGTCTAAACAACCTAGTATTATGAGTCATCTTAGATGAGGTCATACTTCTAACCAAAAACATGTTTCCCAAGATAACATGACACAAGTGATAAAATTGTGTATGTTATGGCATCCTAGTCAACTATCGTAAGGTAACCACAACTTCATGACATGCTAGGGGGTGATATCATCATAACTAAACAAATATTATACATGGAGCATCAATGGAGTGGTTGTATCACCAAGGAGTATCTGAGCATCTGAAGTAAGCACATCATGATTCATCTTTTGTCTTACGTCATCATGTTGCAAATTGGAGAATGGAAACGATTGAGTCTAGAAGTGATCCGAGATGATTGAAATCTTGTGCAAGTGGGTACATGATACCTTGTAAGGGTATCCAAATGTTGCTACCCCTAAGAGGGAAAAAGTAACCATAGTGGCCTTTCCTAGGTATCTATAGAGGTGATTGTTGGTGGGAACCACCCAAGGTACCTGGGGAAGGCATCAAACCTATGTTTCAATTCCCCTAGAGGGTTCATGTCTTCCTGAGGGTATTTGCACCAATAAGGGTTGTCACATGTGGGTTACTATAACTATCTCTCACACCTTCACTAGCAAAAACTTTCGGGATTTGGCATCCCTCGGAAGGTTAGTTTTCAGAAGGTCCCTTTATCTACTAGTTTGCATGTTGATAGCCTAGATTTGTTAGGGGTGTGCTCTTTTGTTATATGTCTAGGTCGATTATAGGTTGATTATTGTTTTTTTTCATAAAAAAATGCATTCACCATGGTTGACCAACTACTTCGCCAATCATGTAGAAAACATGGACTTTCTCTTGAGGCGGAGGAACAACCACATGTTAAATAGAGGTTGGTGGCCATTATAGAGGACATGGAGCCTGTAGATTTAGAGAGGGATTCTGAGGTGAGTGAGTGAGTAGAGGTTGAAGTGGTTGATGAAAGTCCTCCACCCAATTTTAACCCTCCTTTGATCAGTCCTTTCGACCTCCTACACCTTAGGGTAAAGGGACATTTTAGTGAACCTTTTTCATTTTTCAGTGATCCTCACATGATGCCAGTCACAAGTGTTTTATGAAGTGTGTTTTAGCCTTCAAGCTCGTCAATAAATGTCGAAGAGGCAATCCTCCTAGGGGAATGTTTGGTCCTAGAATCATAAATGTTTCTGTGAGTGCCTTTTTTCCCGAAGGCAATCTCCCTAGGGGCATGTTTTGTCCAAGAAGAAACAATATTTTTAAGAGTGCCTTTGTTCCTGGAGGCAATCCTCCTAGGGGCATGTTTGGTCCTAGAAGAAATAATGTTTCTGGGAGTGTGTTTGTTCCTAGGGGTAATCATCCTAGGGGCCAAAATCATTTTGGGAACCAGTACACCACCAGAAAATATAATATGGGGGGGCCTAATGAAGGTCCATATAGTTCACAATATTCTTCATATTTTTACCATAATCCATTTTCCAACATGCAGTTTTGTTTCTTGGTGACGTTATATTTTTTAGACCTATCACATTTGACAAATGACCCCATTCTTCATAACCTTTTATGGATGTCCATTCCTATTAAGTTACCATTTGACATTCCTAAGTTTGACGGAAATCTAGGAGAAGACCCTTCGATGCACATTATGACTTACCATCTATGGTACTCATCCAACTTACTTATGGATGAAAGCATTTGACTATGTATTTTCCAGAGAACATTGAATGGAAGTGTTGCAAAATGGTACATCGAACTTAAGGGTGCTTCCCACAATAAATTTAATGCCTTGGCTGTGGAATTTTTAACCTATTTTCAGTTTTCAATTAGGTACGAGACCAGGACAAATATTTTGACATGTTTTTGTCAGGATACCTCCACCCACCTTTCTAATCACATCCATGAGTGAAGGCAACAACATAGTCTAATCAAGGCCAAGATTCTTGACCAACTCCTCACATATCAGTTCACTAAGTCTGTGTTACCTCCCATCGCCAAGGATGTTGTGATGTTATGGGTGATGACCGAGTAGCAAGCCATTCTACATGCCCATCATTTATACTTGATCTAATCTCAATCTAGCACTATGTATGACATTATTTGGCATGTTTTGAGGCTATCGAGGAATCCTCACAAATCCAACTTGAGACCACATGTAGATGGCATGGTAGGTTCCATTTCCAGTGCATTTCTAGGCCAATTGGCTTGTTAATTGGGTCAATTGAGAATCACATCAAATCAACCAACCATTGTGCCCATCACTCAAACTTCTCAAGTCCTCGTTCAAACATATGAGGTGAATTCAGTGCATTCCATGCAACCGAAGCAACCTCGACAACCTGGAGGGAAGAAGAAAAACATGAAAAAGAATTATCCTAATGAACAAGTGACCCAACAAACCAAAACAATGTTGGTGGAGGCACTAAGGAGAAGAAGAATAATAGGTTCCCTTACAACATTTGTGGGGAGTGTCATCATACTCATCAGTGTCCAAAAATGAATGAGATTCATAAGTATTTCGCCCATCAAAAGACTCCCCATCAACCTCATATTTTGACCCATTTGTTTCCTCCCCAACCACAACAAATGGTCACCTTAAATACTTCCCCTCTACAAGGGGGCATGGCGGGTACCTCTTGGTTTGAGGGGTTGTGCTTGAACAGTCATGTATTCATGTGTGACCAGACAATGTCTTTGCAAACTTGAGCTTGTAACTATGAGATTCCTGAGGTTGGTCATTCAAATCAAGATCAAGTTCCCTCTTCCTAGCATGGTGTACCTCTCCAGATAGAGAAGACATCACTTGAGACAGTGTTTCACCCACAAAATGGTGTTATTTGACGAACAACACATAATCCAAATGCACGGGCCACCCACCACTACAACATTGTGGAAGATTTAGCCTAGGCACCACGTACCATGTCTGTTGTTGAAGTTCTACAAAGCTTCTCGATGTATCGTAAGCCATTGTTGTCAGCAATAAAAAAGGTTGTCCCCTTAGAGTCCAATTTGATTACATTTGACATGGACTAAACTCAACATAGGCTCTCCTACCAAATGTATTTTCAAATTCAAGTAATATTTTGTGGGAAAACAATATTTTGAATAGTTTTTTACAAAGGGGCCTCCACTTGTATCATGTCCATATCATGTTCGAAAGCTATCGGATCTCCAAAGATTGATCCATCTAGCACTTTTCTAAAGTTGTTTGATAGAAACATGTTTTGGCATCATGGAATCATCACCACATTGCCCGTAGAGTTAGGGGGTAACACTATTTACATGGATGTTGAAGTGGTCAATGCCCCTCTAGAGTACAATATTCTACTTGTCCACGCTTCATTTTATGAGATGATAATTGTAGTCTCATTGATATTTTGTGTAATTCACTTTCCTCATTAAGGGAAGATAGTGACCATCAATCAACTTGCATACTACATGCTTGACCTTAGGACCAATGTAGGCTCTAATTTTCCCTTTTTCGGTGATTCCAAGAGTGCATATATGACTGTAGGCATGGGTATGTTCAAAGACTCCTCCTTGATGAGTACATTTACCCTTCCCCCTCCACCTCCTTCCCCTAATGTGGCTCCTACTAACATGATCTCTTATGTTACCAGTTGATCCCTTGGGTCTTTTTATCCTTGGGTGGTACCTCATCTTAATAAAGTAGAGTCTTACGAAGCTCGCATGTCACTCATAGTGGTTGATATTGCCTCATTGGTGATCATGTCAACACCGACTAACATTGGTCAAAATCTCCATCTTCATATGGAGTATAATCAGACTACTCTACCCACAAGGGTTGTTGATTCTTCATGTTCACATGACTTTCTTGATTTTGAGCTACCTTCAGAAGAGACCATATTGGAAGTCATGGCTTCAATCGATAAGCCAAAGGAATATGTGACACATCAATCATCTATTATTCCTTATTCAGAAACAATGAGATTTAACACAATGAGTTTTGATCTAGAACTGGGGGCATTTTGGGGGCATCCTATGAAATTCCCATTCTTGACCATTTTCAACCTTGGATATCTTTTTCAAAACTTACCACCAAATTCTCTTCTCCCAATCACATCGAAGAACAATGGTTTGTACCTCATTTGTGTCTTGATGGGAATCATCAAGTAGATACAATAGCTCTCAACCCTACTCACAGTGAGTGTCTTCGTTTGTGAAAATGTGATTCTATGTGGCATGGGCCCAACATGGTGTGCCACATGATGTTATAAATAGCACATGAGTTTATCGATGATGATAAATATTCCCGGTCAAAGCATCACAATGGGATCTATTTTGTGCAATTCGAAAGTTGCATAGTTCATTGTACATAATGTCTTTTTAGCTTGTGTGATGTGAGTTCTTTTGTTTTTACATGTGGGTTTATTCAATTTAATGCTTATCATATTTATGTATTTATTTGCATCTATCATGTAGAACTCCTTGGCACTCGTCATAGGCACACCCATGGTAACACTGGGAGCTTAACACAGGTTTCCTCAGTTGTTAATTGTGTATGTGTTACACTGGAATTTGTTCTTAAATCAAGAATTGAAACACATGCATAAACATCAACCATGGATTCCAATCACATCATTTGGAGTCATAAGTATGAATCAGAACCATATGTATTTATAGATAAATAATCATGTTATATCATACAGTCCAAAAATGGTGTAGAGTACCAAAATCAAGCTAAATGGCGAGGTTGGGGGAATTTTTCATATCTCCCCCTTTCACAACATCTCTTTTAAGGTTGGACTGGGTGGTGACACAAACTAATTTTGTGAACTTATGGCTCTAAAACTAGTCTCAATGCTAGCTCAAGAAAATGGAATTTCTCAAATCAAAATTATAGAGACTCTCTACTTGTGATTCAATGAATGAAGGGAGAATTCAATTTGTTCAACTTCACACTGCAACCTCTTTTTCATGACATCCTACTTCTAAAATCACCCTTCCCTCGCATCTTTTTTATGTGTGTTTATAGGGATAGAAACAATGAAAAAAGACAAGCTATCTATTTAAGGATGGAATGGCATTGGAAAATGGGATCTAGAAGATCATCGACAACACTCCTGTACTCTCCTTTGAACATATTAATGCTCCTTTGTTCTAAGTTTCATTTTCTTACTTTAGAGCTCTATTCTTGGTGTCTCTCCATGGAAAGGAAGATGGAGTACCTATAGGAAAATTGGTTGAACTTTCTCAGTAAAGAAAACTACACTTTAATGAAAATTTTGATGAGAATTTTATATGATGTTTCATTAGTATAGTTGTGAGTAAAGGATTTCCTTTTTACAAGAAAACTTTGGAACTACAAGTGTTAGAATTTCAAATAAAGCTATAGGCCTGTAAAGGCATACTTGAATGCTTCTCAACATCAACCACCATAATTTTGTTTTTATAAAAACATTACTAGACTTTTTTTCTGTGGAAAAAAAATAAAAGCCATGGATGATTGTAAATTAATTAAAATATAAACATCACACCAAATATTAAATGTTAAGGAAAAGGAATGTACTTACAAAATTTGAGATCAACCCTTTTTTTCCTTGTAGTTCCATCTTATGTTTTGAATGGGTCCCATTTTGTTTGCTTTTCTACAACAACAAAACAATTGAAAATTACAATTTCAAAGAGGTATGAAGCTTCTTTTTCTTCTTCTCAAGCACCCACTACTTTCTTAAATGTGATGAATATAAGAGTGCAAGAAAAGTGGTACTTACCCTTTTAGCTTGCATGACTTTGGTTGGTTTTGTGTCAATATTGGCCTCATTTTCTTTCGTTGTTGCAACGTCTTCATCATCAATGATAGTCCTCCAGAATTGCAACATGTCCCTCTCCTAGGGTTTTCCTTGTTAGTTCTTGTGTAACAACAGGGTTTTCTACCCCCATTTCTTCATCAGGTCATGCCCAACATAGTCTTTTCCATCCCCCATCATGTCTTGTGATTCAATTGTTTCTTCAACCTATTCTGCCCCTAATAGTTCTTGTGTAACAACAAGGGTTTTCCTTTTTCGAGTAGCAGCATTGTTTCATGCCCTTTTATTCTTTCACATCATCAGATATGTTACTCTCTTCCTTGTCCTCTATAGTCTTTTGGTCATAGGTTCACTCCCTATGACCTTTATGTAGTTGTCGTGGTTGCTCTCATTTTGCTGAGGAATTTTGACAAAAGCCTCGGGGGTTTCTTGTTCAGTGGATGCAATTCCGGGAGTTGCGACATTTTTGGCCTCTAAAGCTGCAGCAGTTACAACGTCCAAAGTTGTAGTAGCCAAGACCTGTAGAGTTGCAGCGGCCTCAGCTTCTGGAGTTCAATCTTCGTTGTCTCATGGAGGAGTTTCAATGTATGTTCCTCTTCTAGGAGGGATTACGACAAGAGCTAATGCTCTCGCCACCTCGTTCCATCTCCTACCCTCCCTATGCAGTGTACATTTGACCAAAAGTTTGATGAGGTTGTGGTGTGAAAGGGATTCTCGAGGGAGAACGACTTTTTGTTCTTGTTTGGCCATGTTTTGTAGCATCCCCCAAAGGAAACATGGCATGTTTACTAGCCTGCCATGTCACAGGTGGTCCAATAAATGGATGTGTTGTAGGTATACGGCCCCATAGTGGCCCTCGCAGGTGATGTATCTCTACATGACAATGGAAATGTCTTACCATGGGTTCGACAATGAAGTTTTGTCAAACCCTATGCCTTTCTTGACCAAGGATTCCCCTAGTTCAAGGAACTGCTCGAGAATTTTGGGCTTGGGCCTTCGTCGGAAATACCATCATTCTCCCATCTTAGGAAACCCAATCGCTTATATGATTACATCCTCTGTTACCTGCACAACTACCCCTACTACCTCTATCCTTATTTCCCTGAAATTAACGGTGAATTCCAATGCCACATTTAGGTATTCCAGATAACCTCCCTACTGGAAAACTTCCCCAATGTTCTCATATACCTCTAGAAAGAGGGTATGTGTGGTGTTATCACTCTGTAATTTTGCCCAAGGCTGAAAAGGCAACATCAGAACCGCTTCGAGTCTTGGATCTAGCCCTCCAAGACCCAGAGAGGGATCTCTCTGTATGATGTAGCTTTGTTTGCAGTAATATTAGGCTAGTTATGAAGAACGAGGGTTTGTTGTAAAGGGTTTTTAAATTGGCTGGGACAGCTTACACATCCATTGGGCTATGGAGTCTGAAATTAATCAAATCTGAGAAACAACCAGAAATGACAAAGAAAACCTTCACAAGGCAAGATCACACCCTCACTGGATCTTCAATAGTTTAAATGATGATCAGAAGAAAAGAGAAGGAAATAACTCCAACCAACAAGCACTTAAGAATCTCTTGATTGAAGATATTTAGAAGATGAACATTCAAATCTGTAGAATCGGAAGCAGGGTATCAGGGATAAATTCTACAACATAACGCTATTCGTACAGATTAGATTCAGACAACAAAGTGATTACAGAGCGAGAAAACATTTAACTGGGAAAATACATCACCAGTAAACATGCACAGGAATCCTGTAAAGAGCCTCTTTCATTAATGGCAGAACTACAAAAATGTTACAGCTCGGTAGCCTCCAGGGC
>JASDQU010103367.1:238043-266635 GCA_032191745.1 Picea mariana | reverse complement strand
GAAGGAACCAAAGTACAATCTCTTGTAAAAGAGTATTGGTTCCTGCTACATCAAACCCTCGTGAGAAGGAACCAAAGTACAATCTCTTGTAAAAGAGTATTGGCTCCTGCTACATCAAACCCTTGTGAGAAGGAACCAAAGTACAATCTCTTGTAAAAGAGTATTGGCTCCTACTACATCAAACCCTCCTTTGGGTAGTTGAATCTTTCTAGATCTATATATTTTAGGTAGCGCTTCTCAGTTTACCTTCCTGGGTTGACATTAAATGAACTCTGATTGACATCATCAATTAGAACTAAACACTTGGCATCCCTCGGAAGGTTAGTTTTCAGAAGGTCCCTTTATCTACTAGTTTGCATGTTGATAGCCTAGATTTGTTAGGGGTGTGCTCTTTTGTTATATGTCTAGGTTGGTTATAGGTTGATTATTGTTTGTTTTCGTAAAAAAACTCATTCACCATGGTTGACCAACTACTTTTCCAATCCTGTAGAAAACATAGACTTTCTCCTGAGGCGGAGGAACAACCACATGTTAAATAAAGGTTGGTGGCCATTATAGAGAACATAGAACCTATAGATTCAGAGAGGGATTCTGAGGTGAGTGAGTGAGTAGAGGTTGAAGTGGTTGATGAAAGTCCTCCACCCAATTTAAACCCTCCTTTGATCGGTCCTTTCGACCTCCTACACCTTAGGGTAAAGGGACATTTTAGTGAACCTTTTTCATTTTTCAGTGATCCTCACATGATGCCAGTCACAAGTGTTTTATCAAGTGTGTTTTAGCCTTCAAGCTCATCAATAAATGTCTAAGACGCAATCCTCCTAGGGGCATGTTTGGTCCTAAAATCATAAATGTTTCTAGGAGTGCCTTTTTTCCCAAAGGAAATCCCCCTAGGGGCATGTCTGGTCCAAGAAGAAAATATATTTTTAGGAGTGCCTTTGTTCCTGGGGGCATGTTTGGTCCTAGAAGAAATAATGTTTTTGGGAGTGTGTTTGTTCCTAGGTGTAATCATCCTAGGGTCCAAAATCCTTTTGGGAACCAGTACACCACCAGAAAATATAATATGGGGGGGCTTAATGAAGGTCCATATAGTTCACAATATTCTTCATCTTTTTACCATAATCCATTTGCCAACATGCAGTTTCCTTTCTTGGTGACATTATATTTTTTAGGCCTATCACATTTGACAAATGGCCCCATTCTTCATAACCTATTATGGATTTCCATTCCTATTAAGTTACCATTTGACATTCCTATGTTTGACGGAAAGCTAGGAGAAGACCCTTCGATGCACATTATGACTTACCATCTATGGTACTCATCCAACTTACTTATGGATGAAATCATTTGATTATGTATTTTCCAGAGAACCTTGATTGGAAGTGTTGCGAAATGGTACATCGAACTTAAGGGTGCTTCCCACAATAAATTTAATGCCTTGTCTATGGAATTTTAACGTATTTTCAGTTTTCAATTAGGTACGAGACCAGGACAAAGATTTTCACACATTTTTGTTAGGATACCTCCACCCACATTTCTGATCACATACATGAGTGGAGACAACAACATAGGCTAATCAAGGCCAAGATTCTTGACCAACTCCTCACATATCGGTTCACTAAGTCTATGTTACCTCCCATCGCCAAGGATGTTGTGATGTTATGGGTGATGATCGAGTAGCAAGCCATTATACATGCCCATCATTTATACTTGATCTAATCTCATTCTAGCACTCTGTATGACATTATTTGGCATGTTTTGAGGCTATCGAGGAATCCTCACAAGTCCAACTTGAGACCACATGTAGATGGCATGGTAGGTTCCATTTCCAGTGCATTTATGGGCCAATTGGCTTGTCAATTGGGTCAATTGAGAATCCCATCAAATCAACCAACCATTGTGCCCATCACTCAAATTTCTCAAGTCCTCATTCAAACATATGAGGTGAATTCAGTGCATTCCATGCAACCGAAGCAACCTCAACAACCTGGAGGGAAGAAGAAAAACAAGAAAAAGAATTCTCCTAGTGAACAAGTGACCCAACAAACCAAAACAATGTTGGTGGAGGCACTAAGGAGAAGAAGAATAATAGGTTCCCTTACAATATTTGTGGGGAGTGTCATCATACTCATTAGTGTCCAAAAATGAATGAGATTCATAAGTATTTCGCCCATCAAAAGACTCCCCATCAACCTCTTATTTTGACCCATTTGTTTCCTCCCCAACCACAACAAATGGTCACCTTAAATACTTCCCCTATACAAGGGGGCATGGCAGGTACCTCTCGGTTTGAGGGGTTGTTCTCGAATAGTCACGTATTCATGTGTGACCAGATAATGTCTTTGCAAACTTGATCTTGTAACTATGAGATTCCTGAGGTTGGTAATTCAAATCAAGATCAAGTTCCCTCTTCCTAGCATGGTGTCCCTCTCCAGATAGAGAAGACATCACTTGAGACAGTGTTTCACCCACCAAATGGTGTTATTTGATGAAAAACACATAATCCAAATGCACGGGCCATGATCCAAGTGGATATCTATGGCCACCCACATTTTCCAAATGGATCGAAACAATTTTCTGGCAATTTTGGCAATTTACTATTTTTAGCAGGTTTTAACTTCTAGGGCCATTTTAAGGGCCCAAATGAAGGTTTTTCGAGATCGAGGTTCTAAATGACAGCCAAAGATATAATTGTTCCCCTAAAATGAATCTCCTCGATGATACCTTTCCAATGAGCTATCACACGCCTAAAACGAATATCATATGAAAAAGTTACGACCTCGAGAAGTTGATGTACTCACTTACCCAAACGGGGCCCACATGACTTTTGGTGCTTCATCTCCTAGGGCTAGGTTTTTGGATGTCTAGGGTTTTTGGCATTCCTTCATATTGTAAAAATGCCTTCAGAGCCTCATTGTAACCATCTTCTGGCGAATGCGAGCAGCCGTCACATCTCTTCTCAGAGATAAGCTGCCACCATTCTAGCGAGTCTTTCACTCTATATTTTTACAGTCTCTGTACCTTTCTTTCATTAATAGAAATCGTGTATTATTGTATCTCTGTGTTTATGGTTGCATCTCTGACATATTTCTGTTATATTATTGGATATACGCGATATCTCTGTGCATTTCTTTATTATATCTCCGCTCTCATTTCGTGCCGAAAATAATCCGGATCAGGCCACCCACCACTACAACATTGTGGAAGATTTAGCCTAGGCACCACGTACCATGTATGTTGTCAAAGTTCTACAAAGCTTCCTGATGTATCGTGAGCCATTGTTGTCATCAATAAGCAAGGTTGTCCCCTTAGAGTCCAATTTGATTACATTTGACATGGACTAAACTCAACATAGGCTCTCCTACCAAATGTATTTTCAAATTCAAGTAATAGTTTGTGGGAAAACAATATTTTGAATAGTTTTTGACAAAGGGGCCTCCACTTGTATCATGTCCATATCATGTTCGAAATCTATGGGATCTCCAAAGATTGATCCATCTAACACTGTGCTAAAGGTGTTTGATAGACACATGTTTTGGCATCATGGAATCATCACCGCATTGCCCGTAGAGTTAGGGGGTAACACTATTTACATGGATGTTCAAGTGGTCAATGCCCCTCTAGAGTACAATATTCTACTTGTCCACACTTCATTTTATGAGATGATAGTTGTAGTCTCATTGATATTTTGTGTAATTCACTTTCCTCATTAAGGGAAGATAGTGACCATCAATCAACTTGCATACTACATGCTTGACCTTAGGACCAATGTAGGCTCTAATTTGCCTTTTTTCAGTGATTCCAAGAGTGCATATATGACTGTAGGCATGGGTATGTTCAAAGACTCCTCCTTGATGAGTACATTTACCCTTCCCCCTCCACCTCCTTCCCCAAATGTGGCTCCTACTAACATGATCTCTTATGTTACCAGTTGATCCATTGGGTCTTTTTATCCTTGGGTGGTACCTCATCTTAACAAAGTAGAGTCTTATGAAGCTCGCATGCCACTCATAGTGGTTGAGATTGCCTCATTGGTGATCATGTCAACACCGACTGACATTGGTCAAAAGCTCCATCCTCATATGGAGTATAATCAGACTACTCTACCCACAAGGGTTGTTGACTCTCCATGTTCGCATGACTTTCTCGATTTTGAGCTACCTTCAGAAGAGACCATATTGGAAGTCATGGCTTCAATCGATAAGCCAAAGGAAGATGTGACACATCAATCATCTATTATTCCTTATTCAGAATGAATGAGATTTAACACGATGAGTTTTGATCTAGAATTGGGGGCATTTTGGGGGAATCCTGTGAAATTCCCATTCTTGACCATTTTCAACCTTGGATATCTTTTTCAAAACTTACCACCGAATTCTCTTCTCCCTATCACATCGAAAAACAATGTTTTGTACCTCATTTGTTTATTGATGGGAATCATCAAGTAGATACAATAGATCTCAACCCTACTCACAGTCAGTGTCTTCCTCTGTGAAAATGTGATTCTATGTGGCATGGGCCCAACATGGGGTGCCACATGATGCTATAAATATCCCATGATTTCATCGATGTTGATAAATATTCTCGGTCAAAGCATCACAATGGGATCTATTTTGTGCAATTCGAAAGTTGCATAGTTCATTGTACATAATGTCTTTTTAGCTTGTGTGATGTGATTTCTTTTGTTTTTACATGTGGGTTTATTCGATTTAATGTTTATCATATTTATGTATTTATTTGCATCTATCATGTAGAACTCCTTGGCACTCGTCATAGGCACACCCATGGTAAAATTGGGAGCTTAACACAGGTTTCCTTAGTTGTTAATCATGTCTGTGTTACACTGGAATTTGTTCTTAAATCAAGAATTGAAACACATGCATAAACATCAGCCATGGATTCCAATCACATCATTTGGAGTCATAAGTATGAATCGGAACCATATGTATTTATAGATAAATAATCATGTTATATCATACAGTCCAAAAATGGTGTAGAGTACCAAAATCAAGCTAAATGGCGAGGTTGGGGGAATTTTCCATCTCTCCCCCTTCCACAACATCTCTTTTAAGGTTGGACTGGGTGGTGACAAAAACTAATTTTATGAACTTATGGCTCTAAAACTAGGCTCAATGCTAGCTCAAGAAAATGGAATTTCTCAAATCAAAATTATAGAGACTGTCTACTTGTGATTCAATGAATGAAGGGAGAATTCAATTTGTTCAACTTCACACTGCAACCTCTTTTTCATGACATCCTACTTCTAAAATCACCCTTCCCTCACATCTTTTTTATGCGTGTTTATAGGGATAGAAACAATGAAAAAAGAAAAGCTATCTAATTAAGGATGGAATGGCACTGGAAAATGGGATCTAGAAGATCATCGACAACACTCCTGCACTCTCCTTTGAACACATTAATGTTCCTTTGTTCTAAGTTTCATTTTCTTACTTTAGAGCTCTATTCTTGGTGTATCTCCATGGAAAGGAAGATTGAGTACCTATAGGAAAATTGGTTGAACTTTCTCAGTAAAGAAAACTACACTTTAATGAAAATTTTGATGAGAATTTTATATGATGTTTCATTAGTATAGTTGCGAGTAAAGGATTTCCTTTTTGCAAGAAAACTTTGGAACTACAAGTGTTAGAAGTTCAAAAAAAGCTATAGGCCTGTAAAGGCATACTTGAATGCTTCTCAACATCAACCACCATAATTTTGTTTTTATAAAAACATTACTAGACTTTTTTCTGTGGAAAAAAAATAAAAGCCATGGACGATTGTAAATTAATTAAAATATAAACATCACACCAAATATTAAATGTTAAGGAAATGGAATGTACTTACAAAATTTGAGATCAACCCTTTTTTTCCTTGTAGTCCCATCTTATGTTTTGAATGGATCCCATTTTGTTTGCTTTTCTACAACAACAAAACAATTGAAAATTACAATTTCAAAGAGGTATGAAGCCTCTTTTTCTTCTTCTCAAGCACCCACTACTTTCTTAAATGTGATGAATATAAGAGTGCAAGAAAAGTGGTACTTACCTTTTAGCTTGCATGAATTTGGCTGGTTTTGTGGCAATATTGGCCTCATTTGCTTTCGTTGTTGCAACATCTTCATCATCAATGATAGGCCTCCAGAATTGCAACATGTCCCTCTTCTAGGGTTTGCCTTGTTAGTTCTTGTGTAACAACAGGGTTTTCTACCCCCATTTCTTCATCAGGTCATGCCCAACATAGTATTTTCCATCCCCCATCATGTCTTGTGATTCAATTGTTTCTTCGACCTATTCTGCCCCTACTAGTTCTTGTGTAACAACAAGGGTTTTCCTTTTTTGAGTAGCAGCATTGTTTCATGCCCTTTTATTCTTTCACGTCATCGGATATGTTACTCTCTTCCTTGTCCTCTATAGTCTTTTGGTCATAGGTTCACTCCCTGTGACCTTTATGTAGTTGTCATGGTTGCTCTCATTTTGCTAAGGAATTTTGACAAAATCCTCAAGGGTTTCTTGTTCAGTGGATGCAGTTCCGGGAGTTGCAACATTTTTGGCCTCTAAAGCTGCAGCAGTTACAATGTCCAGGTTGTAGTAGCCATGACCTATAGAGTTGCAACGACCTCAACTTCTGGAGTTGCATCTTCATTGTCTCATGGAGGAGTTTCAATGGTTGTTGCTCTTCTAGGAGGGATTACGACAAGAGTTGATACTCTCGCCACCTCGTTCCATCTCCTACCCTCCCTATGCAGTTCATGTTTGACCAAAAGTTTGATTAGGTTGTGGTGTGAGAGGGCTTCTCGAGGGAGAATGACTTTTTGTTCTTGTCTGTCCATGTTTTGTAGCATCCCCCAAAGGAAAAATGGCATGTTTACTAGCTTGCCATGTCGCAAGTGGTCCAATAAATGGATGTGTTGTAGGTATACGGCCCGACCCCATAGTGGCCCTCGTAGGTGATGTATTGCTACATGACAATGGAAATGTCTTACCATGGGTTCGACAATGAAGTTTTGTCAAACCCTCTGCCTTTCTTGACCAAGGATTCCCCTGGTTCAAGGAACTGCTCGAGAATTTCGAGCTTGGGCCTTCGTCGGCAATACCATCATTCTCCCATCTTAGGAAACCCAATCGCTTCTATGATTACATCCTCTGTTACCTGAACAACTACCCCTACTACATCTATCCTTATTTCCTTGAAATTAACAGTGAATTTCAATGCCACATTTAGGTATTCCAGACAACCTCCCTACTGGAAAACTTCCCCAATGTTCTCATATGCCTCTAGAAAGAGGGTATGTGTGGGATCTTTACGGTTCAGTGAGCCTTATATTTTCCTGCTCATAACTCAAGCGATTGTGGCTCCAAATCGGTATGAATGGTTCAAAGGGTGGTGAGTTCAAAGTATGAACAGGAATGGTAGTGGGACAAGGTAATTATGTTACGGTTTGGGTAATTATAAGTGTGTGACGGTGTTTTAGTTATGTGATTACGTCATTATTATGCCAATTCATTGCTTACTCCTTACACATTTCAAGAGACATACCTTCTGATTTACTGTGCCTTATCGTGATTATGCATACCTTCATCGGGTTGTCGTGTCGATCATTGAGATATGCAGTGATTGTCTGAGTGGTATGCAATGCTTCCAAGTTGTAGTAGCATCCTCATTTGCAACAATTTGAAGATTTGTAGCATTTTTCGAGCTTGCAACAGTGTTTCAGAGTTGTAGCAACATGCAGAGTTGCAACAATGGGAAGAGATGTAGAAACATCTTGGAGTTGAGGAAAAGTTTGGAGTTGCAACAATACGAAGAGCTGCAACAATTGGAAGAGTTGCAACAATGGTGCACAGTGTTGTAGAAATGCTCCAGAGTAGTAGCAAAGTGTTGGCTAGGACTGTGGCTTTACACGGTATCTCAGCAGGAGTCATCTTCGCTCAAATTGGTTTTTGTTCTTTAGCAATGGAGTTGTAGTGTCAATACGCAAAGTTGCAACACAAGGAGTTGCAACAATAGAAGTTGCAGCACCAAGAGTCACAGCAACAAGAGTTGCAACAATAAGAGTCGCAACAATAAGAGTTGCAACAAGTTGAAATTGCAGCAATAGGATTTGCAACAACCAGAGTTGCAACAACGACATTCTTCTTCCCTGCATATTCTAAAAAATACTTTATTAAAAAAAAATACTTTATTAAAAAAAAAAAATTTATTAAAAACTTGATTAGAAGGATCCTGACATAACCATCACGAAACCATGAAGTGCCCTTCTTTTTTCTTTCTTTTTTTTCTTAACATGTCATGCGTTAGCATGGCTGATTTCCAAAAAAAATGCCCCCAAGCATGCCCCTAGGATTTTTCATACATGGACTTCTTTTTTAAACAGGAATGAATCATTAAGCAGGGGTTCTCCCCTTGTTAACAATCTCCAAATCAGTGTCGGGCCATCCACTAGTGATTCTCTTCATAAAGGCTTCCTTGGATAGGGGTCTATGATATACCATCATAGGAGTTTTCTTATCATCAATGGTGCGAAGTTTTATGGCTCCATTATCATATATAGTATCAATATCATAAGGCCCGAGCCATCGAGTACCAAACTTCCCTCTGAAACACTTGAACCCGAAGTCAAATAACAAGGCCCGGCCTGCAACTTTGAATTTCTTCTTCTTAATGAAATTTTCATGCCACTGAGCTCTCTGATGTTGTATTATTGCTGTGTGGTGCAAGGAAGCCTAGCGAAGTTCATCTAGTTTGTTGATCTTGAGGAGTCTCTATTTCTTAGCTTTAGTTAAGTCCATTCCAAGTTGTACAGTTGTTCTAAGTGTCTGGATATTTAGTTCAATCGGAAATAATATTATTTTTCCATACACCAATTCATATGGGGTGTAGTCGGTGGTAGTTCTCCATTTCATCTGGTAGGCCCATAGAGCTTTAAGTAGTCTAATGGTCTAGTCCTTGAGGTGTATTATGACAATCTTGGTGATGATGGCCTCAATAATTTTGTTTGTCCCTTCTACCTATCCATTGAAATGTTGGTGATATGGTGTGGTAACTCTATGTTTGATCTTGTATTTATCCATAAAGTCTCTAAGAATTCTTGAAGTGAATTGAGTTCCTTCATCAATAACTATCTCCTGAGGTATCCCGAATTTGGTGAAGATTTCTTCATAAATAACTCCCACTATCACTTGTTCTATCGCAGCTAGGAGTGCCTTGGCTTCCATTCATTTTGTGATGTAATTTGTGCATACCAAGATGTCGGAGTTGTGGTGGGAAGGAGGATTGATTATCCCTACGAAATCCAGGGCCCATTATTAATGGGTTCCAATACTAACTATGGTTGTAACGACATCTTGTCTAATTGCACTGGTCTTCTCATGCGCTAGCAACTATCACACCTTTTTACATATTCCTTGGCATCCTTGAAGACAGTGGGCCAATAGTACCCTTGATGAAGTACCTTGTACCCAATCCTTTTGTCTGCAAAGTGGTCCCCACATGGACCATCATGGCAAGATTTCAAGATCTCATAGATCTTGTCTTCTCGCAAACATCTCCTAATGATGAGATCTAATCTGTTGTAGAAGAGACAGTCATCGATCCATGAAAACCTCCATCTTTGTTTGATAGATAAATGTTGTGTAAGTCTACCTACAACCAAGTAATTAGTGATATCTGTGAACCAAGGATGGTTAGTATAAACTGCAAATAGTTGCTTATCAGAAAATTAAACTTATATTGGTGGCTCATTCTCGTTAGATGTAAGTCTTGAAATAAAGTCAACCACTACATTATTCTTTCCTAGTTTATTCCAGATGGTTTTATCATATTTATGTAGTAACAATAACCACCTAGTTATCATGCCATTAGTGATAAGTAATACCACCTAGTTACCCTCCCATTAGTTACCATGTTCAATAAATATTTTATGGAAGCATGGTCAGTGTGCAATATAATTGGATATCATGTGATGTAATGCCAAAATTTATTAATTGCATGTATTACTTCAAGAAACTCTTTCTTTGTTACCGTATAATTTAGTTTTGTGGGTGTGAGATTGTCGTTGACGTAGTAGATCACGTATGCATCATTTCCTTCTAGTTTTCCTATAACAAATCCAATGGAAGTGTTTGATGCATCCATATAAATATGAAATAGGAGGGACCAATCGAGCCCTCTTAAAATAGGAGCCTCAGACACCTTAGTTTTCAGTTCTTCAAGTGCATGCTGGTAGTTTTATGTCCACAAAAACTCAGAATCTTTGCTAAGAAAAACAAACAATGGACGAACAATTCGTGAGAAATTTTCAATAAAGCAATGGTAATAACCAACATAGCCTAAGAAACTTTGTACCTCTTTTTGTGAACGTGGAGTTGGAAAGTTTAATGTTACCTTGATTTTCGCTAGATCCACTTGGATGCCTTTAGCTAAGATGTGATGCCCCAATACGATGCCATTAGTTAACATCATTGCACATTTCTCATTGTTGAGGGAAATGTTCGATTGTTTACACCTTATCAATGTTTTCTATAAATTTTCCAATGCCTTGTCAAATTCAGCGCCATATGTCATGAAGTTATCCATATATATTTCCACACAATCATGAATTATATCATAGAATATGCCAATTATATCTCTTTGAAAGGTGGCAAGGGCGTTACATAACCCGAATGGTAGAACACAATAGGAAAATGTCCCCCATGGACATGTAAACATTGTTTTGTCTTGATATTCAAGTGCGATCTGGATCTGGTTATACTCGTTGAATTCATCAAGGAAATAAAAGTATGTCTTCCCTGCTAACGTATCTAGAACCTAGTCAATGAATGGAAGTGGGAAATGGTCCTTGTGTGTTGCTTTGTTGACTTCTCAATATTCCACACAAATCCTCCATTTACCATTTTTCTTTGGTATGATGACAAGAGGGGAGACCCATTGGTTGTCATAAATTGGATAGATAAAGTTGGTTGCAAGCAATTTGTGTAGCTCTTCCTTAACTATGTCCTTTAGTGTCGGATTCATCTGGTACTAGTGTTGGCGGATTGGTCTAGATCCTTCCTAAATGTATATATGATGTGTGCATAAGTCGGGATGGATTCCCTTCATGTCAGATTAATCCTGGGCAAAGGCATCGCTATTATTTTGTGTCACTTTAACCATTCACTATTTTTTGTTGTTTGGTTAGTCCTTGATTGATGTTCAAGGTTTTCCTAGGGGTGATTTCTATAGTTTCTATGATAGAATCTTGATCTTTTTAGGTGGGAACTCATGTTCTACAGGAGAGATGTTTCTTGAGGTAAGAGAAACCTATGTTTCTAGGGGCATAAGATGCTCAAGAACTTTTGAATTGGTTGAGGAAAAAGAAGAGGATATGAAATCAATGATTTTGTCATCATTTGTTTTCTCTTTAATGGCTAAGTATTGATTTATAGAGAGGAGTTGATGAGCTTCTCCTTCTTCATCACTATCTTCTTGGTCGGCCCAGAGTGGTGTTTCAAAGTCTATGTTAGGTTTGGAGGGAAGATACATGGTTAATTTCTTTATAAATATCTTGTGGGAAATGTTCATGTTATCTTACCTACAACCAATATAAGCATCAACAGTGGTCAGTCAAGGCCTTCCCAAGATTAAAGGATACCCCCCCCTAGAGAGGTTTTGGGTTGTAGGATCATAAAGTCGACGGGATATTCCTGTGAATCTACTGAGATCACTACATCTTCTAATATTCCTTCTGATTTGATAGTTGATCTGTCAGCAAGTTGGACTACGGTGGGAGTTTCCCTAAGGCCAATGAGTTGTAAGGTTTCCATGGTCTCATGTGTCATAACATTAATGGAAGCACCAAGGTCGATTAATGTGTTTCCAATGAGTGTATTATTAATTTTCACGTTAGCTATCGAACGGTTAGGGTTAGAGTATTTGGCTGGGAGAACTCCTCCCATCATTAAGTCAAATAGTTTACCCATAACATGGTCAGTTTAGGGATCCTTCCTTTTTCTATCGGGTTTCCTTAAACAAATTTCCCGTATCGCTTTCAAGTAGATAGGCACATCTTTGATGGATTGTAACAGTGGTATTTTGACACACACATTCTTGAGTTCCCCCAAGAGTTCAAATTTTGGTTTAGTAAGAGGTTTCTCTAGGTTTGATCTTTCTGGATAGGGTGGATTTTTAAGTTCAGAGTGGGCATGATCATCTTTCACAGATTCAAAAGATTTTTTATGTGCTAGTTCTTCATCCCAGACATCCTCATTCAGATCTTGAATACAAATAGGAGTTTGGTCCTTACTTAATGTCTTCCCAAATTGAAGATGGATATCATTACAATCTAGGGAAGAGATGTAATAGGTGGGGTAGGTGGCAAGTTTGACAACTTGTGTTGGTTGGGATGGCCTCCCATTATTAGGGTTAGGGATGGGTTGTGCAGGTGATTCTGGTCGAGGAGGGGATGATGTGGATGCCTACATCAAGGGAGGGGGAATAAGTTGCATGGGTGGACATGTCAAGAGCTATTGAGGGCCTCCTAAAGTGGGATTTCTCCACACCTATTTCCATAACTACTTTGGAGGAGGAGGGGCCACCCATTATTGTGTTGGAAGACACCATGGCTGAGAAGTATAGTACATGGAAGGGTTAGTCCAATATGAATTAAAATACTGAGATTGGTCTTGAACCATACCTTGAGGTCTGGGTTGTCGTGGTTGCTTCTGAGGGACAAAGAATAACTGCTATGGTTCCTCAGCTTTTTAATAGATGGATTTCAGTCTTGGTAAGGATGGACAATTGCAAGTAGCATGGTCCTCACTAAATATTCCACAAACGTCAATTTGGTCCAATGGACATTCCATCCATGGGTGTTTTGTTCTTCATTTTGGGAAAAATATGGCCAAAGCTCGTTCTTCCTCTTCTTTCTTCTTTTTAATTTGTAGTGTATCCAAAGGGGAGCTCAAGGAACTAAGTATATCAGTCTTGAATTCCTCTAACATCTTCCTGATCTCTACTCTTGTGACTCCACCTCTAGTAGTCTTATCAATCCTTGTCAATATATCCTTTGGTCCTTTGCCCATCTTTGAATTACCTCTCAAATATTTGCAACAAAGTTCAATGCAATCATCTCGGATCCCTCTCAGGAATAAGACACGTCGTGTTTCGAGAGACAAATCTCCTTTCCTTTCCCTCTTCAAATTATAGTTGAATCTTTGAACGTAATCCTCAATGCTCTTATCTTCATTTTGTGTCATCCTTAAGACTCCCTCCCTCCTTTCTTTGTCTTTACAATAATCTTGGTACTTTTCTAGGAATTTATGTGTCATCTGGTCCCATGTGTGGATGTTGTCCCTACCAAGGCCCATGAACTAGCGTAGTGCAGTGTTCTTGAGTGTGGCAGAGAAAATTTTTATTTTTTGGGCATCTGACACATAATCATAACTTCTGCAAAGTACATTGAATTTAAAGAGGAAGGTATCAAGGTCTTCTTTAGATAGACCATGAAAATTTGGCAAGGATGAATGAGGGATATTCTTCATTTTGGTCTCTTCATTTGATCCTTTAATTGTGAACCTAAAGGCAGAGGTCTCTTCTTTGACAGTTTCATGTGTCATTTCCTTCATAGGGTTGTCTTCTACTTCTAAAGGTGCTTTAGGAAATATGAATTCTCCGGAATGGTGTTGTTCACTGATCAACTCCTCTGAAGGTGCAATCTCTGTGTGCATAAAACCATGTATAGTTTTAGATTCTTGAGTGGAGGTCCTAGGTCTCTTCTTGGCAAGAGAACTTGTTGTAGGTGATAGATAGTTTGCCTAGTTGAGCTCCCTTCCCGCTTGAGAGTGACCTACATTGTTAGCTTTACGAGGATTTTTGGATGAACTAATGAATCTACCATGTTGATCCCTTACTCTATGCATAGAAAAGACTAGAAAAACATCCTACAAATTGTTGAAAACAAATCATATCACTCAATCTACTGTATTGAAAAGAAAAGAAAAAACAACTTTACTTTTGACAAATTCCCGGCAATGGCGCAAAAAATGACGGACTTTTCAATTACTCTCTAATTAATTTAGTAAGCAACTGAAGAGTTGTGCATTTAATTATCAATATGGGGTCATCCTAAACTTACAAATTGTCTTGCACTATATATGCAAGTATAATGTTGTAATTTCCAATGAGTTGTAGTACTTTCAAATGAATGTCACAAGGCAAGATACCAAAATTCTCTAGCAAGTCACCAAATTAAACTACACCAAATTCACACTTGCAGAAATGAAAGCACACATAGTAGGAAAGTAAATGACACACTTGCAGGAAAGTAAATCACACTTACATGAAAGTAATCATGCTTGTAGGAAAGTAAGTCACACTTGAGGAAAAGTAAATCACTCTTGCAGGACAGTAAATCACACATGTGGAAAAGTAAATCACTCCTGCAGGAAAGTAAATCACACGTGAGGAAAATTAAATCACTCTTACAAGAAAGTAAAGGTGATTTGTTCAAGTTCTAAAGTGATATTGATTATTGTGATGGCTATGTTATGACTCATGTACTTAGATGTAGCAAACCTCAAGCTATAAGAATCAAACCACACTATGCTTGTAAACAAGGAAAATAAACTATCTCGATTTGTAAACCACACAATTGTTAATTAGAAAGCTAGATGCAAAGTTGCAGTAGTGAGAGTTGTAGCAACAAGAGTTGCAACAACTAGAGTCGCAACAACACGAATCACGGCAAGGGAAATATTAATGCTATAGCAAAGCTTAAATAGAGGAATTGTCGGAAATAAATGAAAATGAATGAAATATGTTATAGATACACATCAACCAATCAGAATTTATGCAATGTCAACATAGAGTGATGGCATGAGGTTGCAGCAATAAGAAAATCTCAGAGTTGCAGCACAATGTTTTATAGAGGAATTGTTGGAAATAAATGAAAATAAGGAGGTGAGACTACAACTAATCACTCATCAATCAAAGATCACTACTCTACAACGTTAGTGTTTAGCTACAACAATCAACAAGATGTTAATAGAGGATTTCTAGAAATAAATGAAATGATAAAAAAAAATGTTATGACTACTTCTACAAAATAAAGAAGATACAAACAATACTAAGCTAAGGAGGGGGAATTGCCTCCTTAGGCAAGGCACTAGTCTAAGAATGTAGGAGGCATTAAATGCTTAACACACCATCAATTTAACAAGAACGAAACAAAACTTTTATTAAACAGAAATGTGTGGATCAATACAACTTTATTTTACAAATTTTTTGTTGCTTTTCCTCCGTCCCTCGGCTTAGAGAGAGTAGGCGTATTTATACAAAATGAATTATTCCTAAATGAGATAAGAAAATCGATGGGTGGCCATGAGAATCAAGTTGCCTCATCTTGTTACATTGTATTTTCCAAAAGAGGGAAAAAATCAAGTGTGCGCTAACTAAATCGGCCACGACAAGTGGTGGATAAGTTGTCCATTTCATTATGGTGCCCAATTTCCCTTGACGTGTTCTTGAGCGGTTGTTGGCTTACTAGATGATCTCTAGTGACAATTGTGTGGTTGATCAATGATCTATTATGGAGTTGCAACAATGGTCTGCAGTGATATTTGTAGCATAGCGAGAGTCACCACACTGTTAGTTGTAGCACTAGGAGTTGCAACAATGGGAGTTGCATCAAAGACCAGAGCCGTAGCATTGGGAGTTGTAGCAATGACTAGAGTTGCAACAACTACACTTGAATAGGGATTGCAACTCTTGTGTTGGGAAGGTACATGTGCAGCTTTGTTCATGTAAAACATTGTTAGCACGAAAGGTGATAATCTCTTGAAAAATGCATATGAATAAGTATTGAAATGGAATATTGAGTGAGTTATTATACCTTGACCAAAAAATCATCATTGTGGATGAAAAGTGTATTAATGTGGAAATGAAAATGGGAAAAAGGTGTACAAAAATAATTGGATGCGTGCTACAAAGATGTCAATTTAAGCACCTGTCACCTTGTCTAGACTAGAGGTGCATAGGAGTTAGACAAGGTTTTGCATGATTATGGTTGAGTTTCCTTCCACAAAACATCTTTGGAAACCCAATTTGATCACTATAGATGATCCCTTTATAAGCCCATTGAATTCTGCAACATTGTTTGTGCTTTTTTTGAAATGAATAGAAAATAAGAAGATGATGGAACCTTTGTCACCTCTGAAAGCCCATTTGGCCCCAACAAGGCATGGGTTTCCCTTGATAGCACCATCGGCTCTAGTCCAAAGTTCTGAGGAAGGAACCTTCCCGTTGTGGAGAAATCTCCCACGTAGACGAGTGAGCACTTCCCTCAGATCTACCCATGATATAAGATAGACTATGGATAGAAAACAACAAATGTTTCCCTAGATCTATTAGATTTGTTCCTATTTATGTTAGGATATACAATGGTATACTTGATTACAGGCGGTTGTCCTTGTATATTCCTAGTCGATGCATCTCTAGCGCCTACAACTTCCTTCTTGCACACAAGGAGACAACAAATAAAAATCATCAAACCTCTTCAAGCATTAAGGAATTGCATATATGATCTACTCAATGAAAGAACATATCTATCACTTAAAACAGAATACACCATCATTGGAAGGGGAAATCCATGTAGATCTATATTAATAGTGGAGAACATGTACATCAATCAATAGTTTACCTTGAGTCTTCATTGAGATTATCCTTGGCCCTTGGTCTAGCTCCACCTTATCCCTCACACAAGCAAGGTTGACCTGATATGAAGACCAAATATGTAGAAGAGCTCCTCTAAAATCCTGCAATATAAGTTTACTTGGATTCTTCCTCCTTCTCTTCCTTGGAATGATTTCTTTATATAGAATCATGGAGGAGGCTAGGGGTCGATGCTTCTGTATCTCTAGAACTCAATGAACTCCGAGTGTAATAAGAGTTCCCTCATGTAACAAGAGAAACAATTCACCCGGTGTTGATCTCCTCGTAACTCATCAATTTTAGAAGGTGATAGGGGCAGTAGTGGGTTGTAGTGATGCATCTTGCTACCAGTCACGTGCTATCAATGATGTAGCTCATGACTAGTTGCATTTTGCTAGGCAATAAAATGTGACCTCCCTTGAACTTTAAAAAATCCAAGGAAGAAGAGTGTGTCTTAGTATGACAATGTCAATAGTTCCTCCATGTGTCCCTAGGATGGAAAATATAGCTATAACAGATGCCTCCCTAATGTGTGAGGTCGAAAGAGGGACTGATGGCTGAAACACATTACAATCATCATGAACATGAGGCAACATAAGGAAGGAGTTGAAGATCAAGGAACAAGTGATTACCTACAATCAGACGTCAACCCAACATATATAGATCATCCCCGAGGTAGGCATACCCATGATTAGAAGAGAGATAAATCATAGTCGCCAACACAATACATTGTAGATCCGTGAAGTGAAATGCAATACTATGGCCAATAAAAAGTACACGGTGGATTCATGTCATCAAAGATATCATAACCATGAGCAAATACAACGTGGATTTATATGTCACTGTATACATCAAGAAGACAACAAGCACTAATGAGAGTTCCCCTATAGTATTCAAAGTACTCATACAATAGTGATATACCCCATCGCAACATGGGAGGAGTAGCATGAATGAGTGATGTTCACCTAGGCCCAAGGTCTTTGGCCCAGGCCTAATAGTATGATTATACATCATGGAAATAGATGAGTTGATGTCAAACACAGTAGAAACCGTCTGATTACTAATGATTAATTAATATTATCAGCAGACACGAGGGGACTCACTAATGATGAAAATGGACCCCAAGGTACCTAGTACAATTTAGCGAGTGTGAATAGAGGATCTAATGCCAAGCACAGAATCAATCGATTAGGAGTCAATGAGGTAAGCCCACTATTGATCATGAGGAGGCCTGCCATTGAGGATTGCAAGCTCCAAGGTACCAGTTGGTTTCTAGATCCCTCTCCTAGATAATGTGTTGAAGTCAATAAGAATATATCCATTGAAGGAGGGCCTTAATGTATCCCCCATCAATCAGCATGAAACAATCCAAGAGATGTTGTGAAAAGATAGAATCACCAAGTACAACTAACATGTTGATGGTCGACTCGAATGGTTAAAAAGACAACAGATAATCGACTATTGCTTACTTCCCTTGAACATATAGCACAACATAATGATGACCTAACATCATTGACTCAAGAGAACCATTGATAGTGAAAAAATACAATAGGCATTGAATCAATCTCCATAATAACTAGAAGAGTAACCAATTGGAGGAGTATATGACTCATATTGATGGTACGACTCCTTGGCAACCTATAACCCAAATGTAAGACAATGATACAAATAGGTGCCATGTTCAAGGTGAAATGATTAAAGACTGCCAATTTTAAAAATACAGATCAATGGTGAAAAAAAACCCTCACTCATTTTTTCTCTAAGTGTCTCCTTCATGGTTTTACGAGTGTGAAAGTGAGATAAATATGTGCTCGATGGTGTCTTTTTCATACAGCTTTAGAAGTATAAAAAATAGGTAAATTTTTGCTCGATCAAGTGTTTTTTTTGTGGTTTAATGAGCATAAAAAAGAGTTAAAAGTGAGCTCAAAATGTGTATTTTTCATGGTTTAAAAGTTAGCTTGTTTGGAGAGAACAAGTGGCTTAACAACATGCTTTTATGTTCCAAGCATGGGGAACCAACCTATGCAAAATGAATGTAGACTAGTACTGGAAAGTGAGGTCCACTCATGGAAATGGTTCTCTCCATGGATATAGGGTCACAAAATGGAGGTAAGATAATGCAAAAGGAAAGAGGTCAAGTGTGACTATAATGGTGTAAGCAGGATCAAAGCAAACAACAACACAACAACATGCACTGAGACATAAGCAATGAATGCATGTGTGAACATACAGTAACATAAAAATGAAGGGAACCCCCTCAAGATATGGCTAGAACATAGATGAAGAGAGAAGAATGAGGCCCAAATTTGAGTCATGTTGGGTCTAAAGGAGGGTTCCTAGGCCTACATGAAATTGCAGCATGGGCACCAGATGGCTATCAGGGTGTTAACTAGGGTGCCCATGGAGCATAGGGACTATTGTATAAGTTACGATGTGAAAAAAGAGAATGCCTAATGTCACAACCTAAAGGGATCGAACCTAAGGCATTGTGATGACAAAAATGGACGATTAATAATCCAAGAGGGTGTTTCGGGTGTTGTATTATTCACTAATATTAAGAGGGGTGTGAATCGGTATTGGGCATTTTTTTCACTTTTAATCACAATACGCAAGCATTCAAGATATAAAAAACTTATCACTTATGATTGCATTCAAGATACCATAAACATATAAACACAAATACATAGTACCGGATAATTTTACATGGAAACCCAAATGGGAGAAAACTACATAATGCTTTCTTATATATCAAAAGATTACATTCATAGGAAGCACCAACTTAAAAAATTCTTCAGCACCAACTAGGAGGCACCAACTCCTTGTTTACAGGATCCAACCTGAAGGAAGCTACAACTCCCTAGATTCTCCAACTCCAACCCCCTATTTTACAGGCTCCAACCTGAAGGAAACTACAACTCCCTTTCCTTACGCCTTCCTTCCTCCCTTGAATATAAATAAGAGGATAAACTTGTCATTGTTTTTGTCACTGATATTGATATATCATCATCATCAAAACCGATACAACCACATAAAAATCATGCCAAGATCACCAAGAATATCATCCAAATCATGTCCTCAAAATCACCATGATATGCATCAAACCATGTGCCAATACATTCAAGATGTGCCTCAAAGAATATAGCATACCTAAAATCATATACCAAACATGTGCCAAAATATCCAATATGTACCTCAACCATGTGCCAATACCTCCAAGATATGCCTCAAGCTTATGCCAAAATCATCAATATATGACCTTCAAAACATATATAGGAACATACCTTTCAACATGTGAATAACCTGGTGCATGAGATATAAAATATTCAGACCTTCCTCAACTTCAACATCAAGAATAATACCTTCCTTAAAAATTTCCTTGGACTTACGGGACTGGATCGAGCAACAAGAGGAGCTTCGTGTGACGATACCAGGACAACTAGTGGGGGCCTCGTGGGACACCCTATGCTTGACCCATGGGGATCTGTTCAATTAGGGTTTTCTAAAAACCCTTCTCCAATCTGTGGCTCCGAGCACTCCCTCCTTCGCACAACTTCACTACTTCACTTTCACTAAGAAATGACATCCTTTCTTGGTAAATAAATGAGAGGTTCTTGATGTGTTTTTATACCCTTCCAAGTAACTTCTTTACTTGATCATTGAGCCAACCTGTAACTTCTTGTTTGCAACAATCTTTTTCCTTTAATTAATTTTGGGGTCAACTTGTAACTTCTTGTCCTTATATATGGGGCTTCTTCACTTGCTTTTGGGGCTTCATATTTAAGAGGGCATTACTTCTCAACTGTGAGGAACCACGTGGTGTGCCATCTACCCTTGGAAATGGCTTGACGAGGACTATCAATCGATAGGGTTTTTGCTCCTTTTGCAATGTCCTTCACCCTCTTTTTCCTCAATCAACTTCAGGATTCATGACCACACCTTCGGGGCTTCTTAACTACTTAACCACTTAACCATACTTCTAGGGATTATTATAGAATTATTCAAAGCATATTCCCATGAAGGCCATGCTTAAAGCCCGACATAAGGGGACCACTTTGGAGACTTCTTCAAATACACCCATCACTTCTAGAGGCTTTTAGACTTCTTCTAGGGTTGACATCAATGACAACCAATTTTCCAACAATCTCCCCCTTTGGCATTGATGGAAACACTCATACTCCCCCTGTGACCATTTCTCCCCCTATCTTCATGCTTCGCTCCCCTTGTCTTAATGCTTCTAGTCTTTCTCTCCCCATTTGACATCAATGGAAAAGGGTAACTCCCCTTGATTATTTCTCTTCCCTTGTCTTCTTTGCAGAAAGTCGTGTAGATCATTGTGGGGCAGAAACTACTCCAAGTTTCTGTCGAAGATAATCAAATGTCTCTCTTGGGAGAGGTTTGGTGAAGATATCTACAATCTATTATTTTGTCCCAATGTACTCCAACTTGATATTCTTTTCTATGACTTGTTCCTGAATAAAGTGGAACTTAATCGAAATATGTTTGGTCTTCGAATGCATCACTGGATTCTTGGAGATACTTATAGCACTGGTATTATCACAGAATATTGAAATAGGGTCATCATATTTAATTTGTTTGTCCTGCATGGTTTGCTTCATCTAGAGGACCTAACTACAACATGTTATTGTCGCAATATATTTTGCTTCTATTGTAGACAAGCATACTGAGGACTGCTTCTTACTTAACCAGGACACCAGAAAATCACCCAAGAAGAAGGTTTCTCCACTAGTACTTCTTCTATCATCAATGTTTCCTGCCCAATCTGCATCTGTATATGTAACCATATTCATCTCGTTCCCTTTCGGATACCATAATCCAAACTTTGTTGTTCCTTTGAGATAATTGAAGATCCTCTTTACTGCCATAACATGAGTTTCCTTTGGTGTTGCTTGAAATATTGCAAGCTATCCAACTACTTGCATCACATCTAGTCTTGAGGTTGTCACATAAAGTAGGCTGCCAATCATCGATCTATAGAGTCTCTGATCTACTTCCTTAGATTCATTATCTTTGCTCAACTTTCAACCAGTCACCATAGGTGTACTTACGGGTTTGCAATCTTCCATTCTGAACTTATTTAACATTTCTTTGATGTACTTGGTTTGGGAAATGAAAATACCTTCATCTAGCTTAGATATCTAGAGTCCCTAAAAGAAATTCAACTCACCAAGTAGGGGCATTTCAAACTCATTCTGCATTTCTTTGGCAAACTTCTTACTCAACGTTTCATCATCATTTCCAAAGATGATGTCATCCACATATATTTCAATGATAAGTATGTTGTCTCGATCCACTTTTATGTAGAGATTACTATATGCATTTCCCTTTATGAATCCTTGTTGTTGTAAGTACTTGTCCAGTCTTGAATACGAGGCTCTAGGGACTTTCTTGAGTCCATACATATCTTTCTTCAATCTGCAAACACAATATTCCCTTTCTAAGAGTATGAACCCTTCCCAATGTTCTATGTAGACCTCTTCTTCTAATTCTCCATTAAGAAATGTTGATTTTACATCCATCTGATATACTTTGATCCTTTTGGAGCATGCATGGGCCAACATCATTTTGATTACTTCCATTCTGGAAACAGGAGAATTTTTTTTTTCAATATCTACTCCTTCAACTTGAGCATTTCTTTTGCATACTAGCCTTGCCTTGTTTCTGGTTACCTGTCCATCTTCATTTATTTTGTTTCTAAACACCCATTTTGTACCAATCACATTTTTTTCCTTGGGTCTTAGACCCAATTCCCATGTACCAATATTCTATATTTGATTTAGTTCTTCTTTCATGGCCTTGATCCAATGTTCATCATTGTTGTTTTCCTCAAAGTTGCTTGGTTCAACTGTGGATAATAGTGCTAGATGTTTTTGTTCTAGTGTACATGCCCATTTGCTTCCTATGGTTTCCATTCCTACAGTTTTATCTCCAATATTTTTTTCTAGTGGATGATTCTTCTGAACCCGACGGTTAGGTATTTTAGTAGGTGTATGGAAATCTTGTTGATTGTCTCCTATTTCTTCTTTCTCTGCTTGTGGTTGTTTCTCTTCTAGTTCTTCTGGTTCTTCATCTGCTTCTTCTCCCTTTAGTTCTTCTTCTACTTCCTTATTCTTTGAATTTATAAGTTCTTCTCTGTTCTTCAACACATTTGTTTCACCAATCTTTACATTGATGCTTTCCACTATTTTGTTGAGTCTTAGATTGTAGAATTTGTATGCCTTACTTTTGCTTGAGTAACCAACCAGTATGTCTTTATCAACTCGAGAGTCAAATTTTCTAATCTTGTTATCTTCTCTTTTTATGTAACATTTGCTTCCAAACACTCTAAAGTGCTTGACATCCGTCGATCCTCCCTTCCACAATTCATATGGAGTCTTGTCATTGTTACTTCTAAGCATTCCTTTGTTCAAGATATGAATGGTTGTATGTATTGCTTGTACCCAAACGATATCACCCAAATTGGAATCTTTCAACATGGTCCTGTCCATTTCCTATACAATTATGTTCTTCCTTTCAACGACTCCATTTTGTTGAGGTGAAGTCGCAAAATATTCCTTTTTATTCTATATTATTCACAAAATTCCATGAATTCTTTTGAAGTGAACTCACCTCCATTGTTTGAACTTAAGCACTTTATTTTCAAATCAGTCTTGTTTTCAACCATCTCTTTGAATACCCTAAAACATTTGAATGCCTCTGAATTTTTCTTGAGAAAACAAACTCCGATCATTCTAGTATAATCATCAATAAGTAGCATGAAGTATTGTTCTCCATTCAACCCTTTTGTTTTCATCGGTCTGCATAGATCGGTGTATACAATCTATAATGGTTTTCTCGTAGAGTATTCCTTTTTATGAACTTGGTTCTTGTTTGTTTTCCATGTAGACAGTGCTTGCACACAGTATTGGTTGGATTTTAAATTTCAGGCATTTCTCTTATTTCTTCCTTTATGTTGATTTTGACAAGATTGTCAACCTCATATGACCCATTCTTTTGTGCCAAAGCCAACTTTCATTTTCCTTTCCCAAACAACATCTTTCCTTTCTAATCTCATTTAAGGTGTATATGTTGTTTGGATTCTTTATGTTGTTGCCACCAGCTTTCCTAATCCGTCTTTCCTTATCTCACATTTCTTTGAGTCAAATAGAAGTGTGTGTCCCTGGTCACACATTTAACTCACACTTAGCAGATTATGCTTCATATTTTCGACAAGTAGGACATTTTCTGCCATGGCATCTTTACTTCCAATCTTGACTGTGCCTTTTCCTATAATTTTGGCTAAGTTATCATTTCTAAATGAAACTAATCTATCTAGTTCTTTAGAGTTACAAATATGTCCTTTTCACCTATCATATGATTTGAACAACCATTGTCAACATACCAATCAATTTTTTTGCTTTGAGCTTGAAGAGCAATTGAACATTCTTCAATGTTCATTTTATCCTGCTTCCTTTTCCATATATTTGATGGTTCTTTTACATGACTGTTAAAATATTGCTTTGGTTCCTTTGGAGGAACAATCAATCTGCAATCTTTGGCCATGTGTCCAAAATTGTTTCATTTGTAGCACTCTACTTCATTGTTTAGTGAGCCAAAATTGTTATAGTTTCTATTATACGCTTCATGAAGTTTTTTGAGTTAGAGTAGCCTTCATAGTTGCTTTTATTCTTAGCATAGGCTCTACAATTTATAGCATTTTTCCCAAAATTGTTATAGGAATAACATAAACCAAGAAAAATAGTTTGGTACCTAAGTGTGGGGGATATTCTAAGTGGTGCAACTCTTTTGTAATTTTCTTCTTGAGTTCTCTCCATTGTTGGTTGTTGATTCTATGTTTTGGATCTTCTAGGTGGTGCAACATTTTTGTAATCTTCTTCTTGATTTTTCTCCATTGCCTTAATGTTCTCCTTTGAAGACTTGTCTTCTTCCTTCTTGATGGGACCTATTATGACTGCTTCATAAGTATTTTGTTATGCTTCATTTTATGTCGTCATGGAGCTCAAACCCTTCTCAATATGTGTTTTTTTGTATCCTAGTCCAGAATTTTCATAGTATGGCCTTTGAATGTTGATGATTTCATCCAATATTTTGGTGTTGTTCTATTGCATGTCCTTCTTCTGAAGTTCCTTCCTTAGTGAGACTATTTATGCTTCCAAGCTCTCCTTCATTTTCTCCTTTTCTTCCAACTAGTTTTTTAGTGTTTCTTGAATCCTCCTTTAGCTTGATAAATTCTTCCTTGAGTGACTTGACACATANTCATCCAATATTTTGGTGTTGTTCTATTGCATGTCCTTCTTCTGAAGTTCCTTCCTTAGTGAGACTATTTATGCTTCCAAGCTCTCCTTCATTTTCTCCTTTTCTTCCAACTAGTTTTTTAGTGTTTCTTGAATCCTCCTTTAGCTTGATAAATTCTTCCTTGAGTGACTTGTTTTACTTCCTTTCTCTTTTTAGCTCACTTAAGACACTGATTAGTTATGCTTCAAGATCTACTTCACCTTCTTATTCATAATTGTCTTTGTCATTTTCAAGGTTTCCTTTTTGAGTTCCCATTGCCATGAAAAACACTTTTTTTGAGTCACTTTGTACTTGTCAATTCCTCTCTTCAACTTCCTTATGAAGTTGGCTATTTCTTCATCTTCATATGAATCATCGTTGCAACTACAATTTGACTTTGGATTTTTCTTATTCTTTTTTGTCTTATTGGATTCTTTGAAAGTTGCTTCCTTCTTGGATGGATTATCTTGTTCTGTTCACATTTCATAAGCTATAAGTATCCCATATAGCTCATCCATGCTCAACGTAGCAAGATTTACTCTTTCTTCTAGGGCCAGAATCTTAGGATCAAATATTATTGGAAGAGACCTTAGTACCTTTTGAACAATCACTGGTTCTCTAATTTCTTCTCCTAAGCCTTTAATAACGCTCACTATTTCATCAACTCACAGAAAATAAGCTGCAATATCTTCATCTTCCTTCATTGTCAGTTGTTCAAATTGACCTCTATAAGTTTGAAGCTTGTCCCCTTTGACTTTGGCATCTCCTTCGTAAACATTTTGAAGTTTGTCACAAATTTCCTTTATAGAATTACAATGCATAAGCTTGACATACACTGAATCAACTAGACCATTCAGAATAACATTTTTAGCCTTTGATATATTTTCACTGAGCTTATTTGCATCTTTGTCTGTTGGGGGAGTGCAGGTGCTTTGTATCCATCTACTATTTCTTGCCAGACATCAAATCTTTGTGCTTGCACAAATGTTTTCATCCTTCTTCTCCAGAAGGCATAGTTTTGATCATCAAATAGTGGCATTCCATTCTTGGTGCACTCCATGATCTACCTTCTAGTGATTATATTGTTTCTGAAGGACCTACTCTGACACCAATTGTTGTATTATTCACTAATACTAAGAGGGGGTGTGAATCAGTATTAGGCACTTTTTTTCACTTTTAATCACAATATGCAAGCATTCAAGATATCAACAATTTATCACTTATGATTGCATTCAAGATACCATAAACATATAACCACAAATACATAGTACACAAGAATTTTACGTGGAAACCCAAATGGGAGAAAACCACATAATGCTTTCTTATATATTAGAAGATTACATTCATAGGAAGCACCAACTTTCAAAATTATCCAGCACCAACCCCCTATTTACAGGCTCCAACTTGAAGGAAGCTACAACTCCCTATATTATCCAGCTCCAAGTCGAAGGAGGCTCCAACCCCCTAGTTTGCAGGCTCCAACATGAAGGAAGCTACAACTCCCTTTCCTTTCCCCCTCCTTACTCCCTTGAATATAAATAAGAGAATCAACATGTCACTATTGTTGTCATTGATATTGATATATCATCATCATCAAAATTGATACAACCACATAAAACCCATGCCAAGATCTCCAAGAATATCCTCCAAATCATGTGCTCAAAATCACCATGATATGCATCAAACCATGTGCCAAGAAATTCAATATGTACCTCAAATAATATGTCATGCCTCAAAGTATATACCCAACATGTGCCAAAATATCCAAGATTTACCTCAACCATGTGTCAATACCTCCAAGATATGCCTCAAGCATATGCAAAAATCATCAAGATATAACCCTCAAAACATATATAAGAACATACCTTTCAACATGTGAATAACTTGGTGCCTGAGATATTAGATATTTGGACCTTCTTCAACTTCAACATCAAGAAGAATACCTTCCTCAAAACTTTCCTCAGCTTCGGGGAACTGGACCGAGCAACAGACGAGGCCTCACGTGACGATACCAGGACAACCAGCGGGGGCCTCACAGGACACCCTATGCTTGACCCATGGGGGTATACTCAATTAGGGTTTTCTGAAAACCCTTCTCCAATCTGCGACTTTGAGCACTTCCTCCTTCGCACAAATTTTCTACTTCACTTTCACTAAGAAATCTCATACTTGCTTGGTAAATAAATGAGAGGTTCTTGATATGTATTTATACCCTTCCAAGTAACTTCTTTACTTGATCATTGAGTCGACCTGTAACTTCTTTTTTGCAACAAATTTTCTCCTTTAATTAATTTTTGGCCCGACTTGTAACTTCTTGTCCTTAGATCTGGGGGTTTCTTCACTTGCTTTTGGGGATTCATCTTTAATAGGGCATAACTTCTCAACCATGGGGAACCACATGGTGTGCCACCTATCGTTGGAAATGGATTGACGAGGACTATCAATCTATAGGTTTTTTTCATCCATTTTCAATGTCCTTCACTCTCTTTTTCCTCAATCAGCTTCTGGCTTCATGACCACACCTTTGGGGCTTCTTAACCACTTAACCATACTTCCAGGGCTTCTTGTAGACTTCTTCAAAGCATATTCACGTGAGGGCCATGCTTAAATCTATGCCATAATGATACCACTTTGGAGACTTCTTCAAATACACACATCACTTATAGAGGCTTCTCAACTTCTTCTAAGGTTGACATCAATGACAATCAATTTTCCAACAACAGGGAAATACCTATCCCTATATGCTCATTTGAGACAGATACCTCAAGTTCAGAGGATGTCGCCAAAACTCTGAATAACATGACTAAATTCCTATAAAAATGTCAAAACTAGGCCCTTTTGTAAAAATCATGCTTGAGAAACTCATAAGCAATCACAAAAATGCTCAAAAAATGAATTAACTAGAAGGAACTTACTTGCTATAAGTGTGAAAAGGGTTTTTTTCTAGCCCAAAAAGGTAAAAAAGCTTTTCTACAGTAAAAAGTGCTCCATTTTCACATTTACCTTGTGTAAAAGTGGAAAGTTGAGTGAGAACCCTCCAACCTTAGAGAGATTTTGGAGTTGATTTCGCAAGATCAACTCACATGATTCAAAATCGTCTGGTCTAGGTAATTCCTTAGATTTTTCTCTTCCATTTGATTGCTTTTTTAAAGATTTTGGGTTGTTATGGAATTTTTAAGAGGCCCCAAAAGATCTCAGATTGTGCAATCACACCCTAGCAATTTCCTAGGTTGCAACTAGTTGTGTGTTGCCAGTAAGGCAGACTGTGACCAATCACACCTGTCACCAAAGGTAGGTGCGACCATGTAGCAAAAAATCAGATCTAGCCCAAGTTCCTCAAAAAAAAGTTATTTTTGTTGATGGAAGATGTGTTTTGAATTTTGTAGGACCTTCTCCCACCATGATAGAGTGTAAAGAGCGAGGTCACGAGGCTGACAACCTAGTAGAATTGGGATACCAACACAAGTTGGCAACCCTATTGGCTTATGGGATGCTAAAATTATTCAAGGTGTAAAACATGACATCGCAACCAAGTTTGTTAGAGATATTGATGAGGTTTTGGAGCCCTAACCAACAATGCTTTGAAATGAGTGGTAATTTCCTGACTATTGGGGTAGAGG
>JASDQU010103367.1:183556-196462 GCA_032191745.1 Picea mariana | reverse complement strand
GAGTGTATTATTAATTTTCACATTAGCTATCGAACTATCAGGGTCAGAGTATTTGGCTAGGAGAACTCCTCCCATCATTAAGTCAAACAGTTTACCCATAACATGGTCAGTTTAGGGATCCTTCCTTTTTCTATCGGGTTTCCTTAAACAAATTTCCCGTATCGCTTTCAAGTAGATAGGCACATCTTTGATGGATTGTAACAGTGGTATTTTGACACACACATTCTTGAGTTCCCTCAAGAGTTCAAATTTTGGTTTAGTAAGAGGTTTCTCTAGGTTTAATCTTTCTGGATAAGGTGGGTTTTGAATTTCAAGGTGGGCATGATCATCTTTCACAGATTCGTGAGATTTTTTTTCTTCTAGTTCTTCATCCCAGACATCCTCATTCAGATCTTGAATACAAATAGGAGTTTGGTCCTTACTTAATGTCTTCCCAAATTGAAGATGGATATCATTATAATCTAGGGAAGAGATGTAATAGGTAGGGTAGGTGGCAAGTCTGACAACTTGTGTTGGTTGGGCTGGCCTGCCATTATTAGGGCTAGGGATGGGTTGTGCAGGTGATTATGGTCGAGGAGGGGCTGATGTAGATGCCTACATCAAGGGAGGGGGAAGAAGTTGCATGGGTGGACATGTTAAGACCTATTGAGGGCCTCCTAAAGTGGGATTTCTCCACGCCTATTTCCATAACTACTTTGGAGGAGGAGGGGCCACCCATTATTGTGTTGGAAGACACCATGGCTGAGAAGTATACTACATGGAAGGGTTAGTCCAATATGAATTAAAATACTAAGATTGGTCTTGAACCATACCTTGAGGTCTGGGTTGTCATGGTTGCTTCTGAGGGACAAAGAATAACTACTCTGGTTCCTTAGCTTTTTAATAGATGGACTTCAGTGTTGGTAAGGATGGACAGTTGCAAGTAGCATGGTCCTCACTAAATATTCCACAAACCTCAATTTGGTCCAATGGGCATTCCATCCATGGGTGTTTTGTTCTTCATTTTGGGAAAAATATGGCCAAAACTCGTTCTTCCTCTTCTTTCTTCTTTTTAGTCAGTAGTGTATTCAAAGGGGAGCTCAAGGAACTAAGTATATCAGTCTTGAATTCCTCTAACATCTTCTTGATCTCTACTCTTGTGACTCCACCTCCAGTAGTCTTATCAATCCTTGTTAATATATCCCCTGGTCCTTTGCCCATCTTTGAAGTACCTCTGAAATATTTGCAACAATGTTCCAAGATAACATCATAATCGAACTGAGAGACATATCATCCACCCATCAAGTTGAGAAGTTCAATGCAATCATCTCGGATCCCTCTAAGAATAAGACATGTCGTGTTTCGGGAGCCAAATCTCCTTTCCTTTCCCTCTTCAAATTATAGTTGAATCTTTCAACGTAATCCTCAATGCTCTTATCTTCATGTTGTGTCATCCTTAAGACTCCCTCCCTCCTTTCTTTGTCTTTACAATAATCTTGGTACTTTTCTAGGAATCTATGTGTCATCTGGTCCCATGTGTGGATGTTGTCCCTACCAACACCCATGAACTAGCGTAGTGCAGTGTTCTTGAGTATGGCAGAGAAATTTTTTATTTTTTGGGCATCTGACACATAATCATAACTTCTGCAAAGTACATTGAATTTAAAGAGGAAGGTATCAGGGTCTTCTTTAGATAGACCATGAAAATTTGGCAAGGATGAATGAGGGATATTCTTCATTTTGGTCTCTTCATTTGATCCTTTAATTGTGAACCTAAAGGCAAAGGTCTCTTCTTTGACAGTTTCATGTGTCCTTTCCTTCATAGGGTTGTCTTCTGCTTCTAAAGGTGCTTTAGGAAAGATGAATTCTCCGGAATGGTGTTGTTCATTGATCAACTCCCCTGAAGGTGCAATCTCTGTGTGCATAAAACCATGTATAGTTTTGGACTCTTGAGTGGAGGTCTTAGGTCTCTTCTTGGCAAGAGAACTTGTTGTAGGTGATAGATATTTTGGCTGGTTGATCTCCCTTCCCTCTTGAGAGTGACCTACATTGTTAGCTTTACGGGGATTTTTGGATGAACTAATGAATCTACCATGTTGATCCCTTACTCTGTGCATAGAAAAGACTAGAAAAACATTCTACAAATTGCTAAAAACAAATCATATCACTCAATCTGTTGTATTGAAAAGGAAAAAAAAGAACTTTACTTTTGAAAAATCCCCAGCAATGGCGCAAAAAATGACGGACTTTTCAATTACTCTCTAATTAATTTAGTAAGCAACTGAAGAGTTGTGCATTTAATTATCAATATGGGGTCATCCTAAACTTACAAATTGTCTTGCACTATATATGCAAGTATAATGTTGTAATTTTCAATGAGTTGTAGTACTTTCAAATGAATGTCACAAGGCAAGATACCAAAATGCTATAGCAAGTCACCAAATTAAACTACACCAAATCCACACTTGCAGAAATGAAAGCACACATAGTAGGAAAGTAAATCACACACTTGTAGGAAAGTAAATCACACTTACATGAAAGTAATCATGCTTGTAGGAAAGTAAATCACACTTGAGGAAAAGTAAATCACTCTTGCAGAAAAGTAAATCACACATGTGGAAAAGTAAATCACTCATGCAGGAAAGTAAATCACATGTGCGGAAAAGTAAATCACTCTTACAAGAAAGTAAAGGTGATTTGTCCAAGTGCTAAAGTGATCTTGATTATTGTGATAGCTATGTTATGACTCATGTACTTAGATGTAGAAAACCTCAAGCTATAAGAATCAAACCACACTATGCTTGTAAACAAGGAAAATAAACTATCTCGATTTGTAAACCACACAATTGTTAATTAGAAAACTAGATGCAAAGTTGTAGTAGTGAGAGTTGTAGCAACAAGAGACGCAATAACTACAGTCGCAACAACACGAATCACAGCAAGGGAAATATTAATGCTATAGCAAAGCTTAAATAGAGGAATTGTCAGAAATAAATGAAAATGAATGAAATATGTTATAGATACACATCAACCAATAAGAATTTATGCAATGTCAACATAGAGTGATGGCATGAGGTTGCAACAATGAGAAAATGTCATAGTTGCATCACAATGTTTTATAGAGGAATTGCTAGAAATAAATGAAAATAAGGAGGTGAGACTACAACTAATCACTCATCAATCAAAGATCACTACTCTACAACGTTAGTGTTTAGCTACAACAATCAATAAGATGTTAATAGAGGACTTCTAGAAATAAATGAAATGATAAAAATAAATGCTATGACTACTTCTACAAAATATAGAAGATACAAACAATACTGAGCTAAGGAGGGGGACTTACCTCCTTAGGCGAGGTATTGGTCTAAGAATGTAGGAGGCCTTAAATGCTTAACACACCATCAATTTAACAAGAACGAAACAAAACTTTTATTAAACAGAAATGTGTGGATCAATACAACTTTGTTTTACAAACTTTTTGTTGCTTTTCCTCTGTCCCTCGGCTTAGAGAGAGCAGGCGTATTTATACAAAATGAATTCTTCCTAAATGAGCTAAGAAAATCGATGGGTGGCCATGAGAATCAAGTTGTCTCATCTTGTTACATTGTATTTTCCAAAAGAGGGAAAAAATCAAGTGCGCACTGACTAAATCAGCCACGACAAGTGGTGGATAAGTTGTCCATTTCATTATGGTGCCCAATTTCCCTTGACGTGTTCTTGAGCGGTTGTTAGCTGACTAACCGATCTCTAGTGACAATTGTGTAGTTGATCGATGATCTATTATGGAGTTGCAACAATGGTCTGCAGTGAGATTTGTAGCATAGTGAGAGTCACAACACTGTTAGTTGCAGCACTAGGAGTTGCAACAATGGGAGTTGCATCAAAGACCAGAGTTGTAGCATTGGGAGTTGTAGCAATGACTAGAGTTGCAACAACTACACTTGAATGGGGATTACAACTCTTGTGTTGGAAAGGTACATGTGCAACTTTGTTCATGTAAAACATTGTTAGCACGAAAGGTGATAATCTCCTGAAAAATGCATATGAGTAAGTATTGAAATGGAATATTGAGTGAGTTATTATACCTTGACCAAAAAATCATCATTGTGGATGAAAAGTGTATTAATGTGGAAATGGAAATGGGAAAAAGGTGTACAAAAATCATTGGATGGGTGCTACAAAGATGTCAATTTGAGCACCTATCACCTTGTCTGGACTAGAGGTGCATAGGAGTTAGACGAGGTTTTGCATGATTATGGTTGAGTCTCCTTCGACAAAACATCTTTGGAAACCCAATTTGATCACTATAGATGATCCCTTTATAAGCCCATCGAATTCTACAACATTGTTTGTGCTTTTTTTTAGATGAATAGAAAATAAGAAGATGATGGAACCTTTGTCACTTTCGAAAGCCCATTTGGCCCCAACAAGGCATGGGTTTCCCTTGATAGCACCATCGGCTCTAGTCCAAAGTTCTGAGGAAGGAACCTTCCCATTGTGGAGAAATCCCCCACGTAGACGGGTGAGCACTTCCCTTAGATCTACCCATGATCTAAGATAGACTATGGATAGAAAGCAACAAATGTTTCCGTAGATCTATTAGATTTGTTCCTATTTATGTTAGGATATATAATGGTATACTTGATTAGAGGTCGTTGTCCTTGTATATTCCTAGTCGATGCATCTCTAGCGCCTACAACTTGCTTCCTGCACACAAGGAGACAACAAATACAAATCATCAAACCTCTTCAAGCATTAAGGAATTGCATATATGATCTACTCAATGAAAGAACATATCTATCACTTAAAACAAAATACACCATCATTGGAAGGGGAAATCCATGTAGATCTATATTAATAGTGGAGAACATGTACATCAATCAATAGTTTACCTTGAGTCTTCATTGAGATTATCCTTGTCCCTTGGTCTAGCTCCACCTTATCCCTCACACAAGAAAGGTTGACCTTATATGAAGACCAAATATGTAGAAGAGCTCCTCTAAAATCCTGCAATATAAGTTTACTTGGATTCTTCCTCCTTCTCTCCCTTGGAATAATTTCTTTATATAGAATCATGGAGGAGGCTAGAAGTCGATGCTTCTGTATCTCTAGAACTCAATGAACTCTGAGTGTAATAAGAGTTCCCAAGCTCATGTAACAAGAGAAACAATTCACCCGGTGTTGATCTCCTCGTAACTCATCAATTCTAGAAGGTGATAGGGGTAGTAGTGGGCTGTAGTGATGCATCTTGCTACCAGTCACATGCTATCAATGATGTAGCTCGTGACTAGTTGCATTTTGCTAGGCAATAAAATGTGACCTCCCTTGAACTTTAAAAAATCCAAGGAAGAAGAGTGTGTCTTAGTATGACAATGTCAATAGTTCCTCCATGTGTCCCCAGGGTGGAAAATATAACTATAACAGATGCCTCCCTAATTGTGTGACATCGGAAGAGGGACTGATGGTTGAAACACATTACAATCATCATGAACATGAGGCAACATAAGGAAGGAGTTGAAGATCAAGGAACAAGTGATTACCTGCAATCAGACGTCAACCCAACATATATAGATCATCCCCGAGGTAGGCATACCCATGCTTAGAAGAGAGATAAATCATAGTCGCCAACACAATACATTGTAGATCCATGAAGTGAAATGCAATACCATGGCCAATAAAAAGTACACGGTGGATTCATGTCATCAAAGATATCATAGCCACGAGCAAATACAACGTGGATCTATATGTCACTGTATACATCAAGAAGAAAACAAGCACTAATGAGAGTTCCCCTATAGTATTCAAAGTACTCATACAATAGTGATATACCCCATCGCAACATGGGAGGAGTAGCATGAATGAGTGATGTTCACCTAGGCCCAAGGTCTTTGTCCCAACCCTAATAGTATGATTATACATCATGGAAATAGATGAGTTGATGTAAAACATGGTAGAAACCGTCTGATTACTAATAATTAATGAATATCATCAGCAGACACGAGGGGACTCACTCATGATGAAAATGGACCCCAAGGTACCTAGTACAATTTAGCGAGTGTGAATAGAGGATCTAATGCCAAGCACAGAATCAATCGATTAGGAGTCAATGAGGTAAACCCACTATCCATCACAAGGAGCCCTGCCATTGAGGATTGCAAGCTCCAAGTTACCAGATGGTTTCTAGATCCCTCTCCTAGATAATGTGTTGAAGTCGATAAGAATATATCCATTGAAGGAGGGCCTTAATGTATCCCCCATCAATCGGCATGAAACAATCTAAGAGATGTTGTGAAGAGATAGAATCACCAAGTACAACTAACATGGGGATGGTCGACTCGAATGGTTAAAAAGACAACATACAATCGACTATTGCTTACTTCCCTTGAACATATAGCACGACATAATGATGACCTAACATCATTGACTCAAGAGAACCATTGATAGTGAAAAAACACAATAGGCATTGAATCAATCTCCATAATGACTAGAAGAGTAACCAATTGGAGGAGTATATGACTCATATTGATGGTACGACTCCTTGGCAACCTATAACCCAAATGTACGACAATGATGCAAATAGGTGCCATGTTCAAGGAGAAACGATTAACAACTGCCAATTTTAAAAATACAGATCAATGGTGAAAAAAAACCCTCAGTCATTTTTTCTCTAAGTGTCTCCTTCATGGTTTTACTAGTGCAAAAGTGAGATAAATGTGTGCTTGATGGTGTCTTTTTCATACAACTTTACAAGTATAAAAAATAGGTAAATTTTTACTCAATCAGGTGTTTTTTTTGTGGTTTAATGAGCATAAAAAAGAGTTAAAAGTGAGCTCAAAATGTGTATTTTTCATGGTTTAAAAGTTAGCTTGTTTGGAGAGAACAAGTGGCTTAACAACATGCTTTTATGTTCCAAGCATGGGGAACCAACCTATGCAAAATGAATGTAGACTAGTACTGGAAAGTGAGGTCCACTCATGGAAATGGTTCTCTCCATGGATATAGGGTCACAAAATGGAGGTAAGATAATGCAAAAGGAAAGAGGTCAAGTGTGACTACAATGGCGGTAAGCAGGATCAAAGAAAACAACAACACAACAACATGCACTGAGACATAAGCAATGAATGCATGTGTGAATATACAGTAACATAAAAATGAAGGGAACCCCCTCGAGATATGGCTAGAACATAGATGAAGAGAGAAGAATGAGGCTCAAATTTGAGTCATGTTGGGTCTAAAGGAGGGTTCCTAGGCCTACATCCAGATGGCTATCAGGGTGTTAACTAGGGTGCCCATGGAGCATAGGGAATATTGTATAAGTTACAATGTGCAAAAAGAGAATGCCTAATGTCACAACCTAAAGGGATCGAGCCTGAGGCATTGTGATGACAAAAATAGATGATTAATAATGCAAGATGGTGTTTCAAGTGTTGTATTATTCACTAATATTGAGAGGGGTGTGAATCGGTATTGGGCACTTTTTTTCACTTTTAATCACAATACGCAAGCATTCAAGATATAAACAATTTATCACTTATGATTGCATTCAAGATACCATAAACATATAAACACAAATACATAGTACATGATAATTTTACGTGGAAACCCAAATGGGAGAAAACCACATAATGCTTTCTTATATATCAAAAGATTACATTCAAAGGAAGCACCAACTTAAAAAATTCTTCAGCACCAACTAGAAGGAGGCACCAACTCCTTGTTTACAGGATCCAACCTGAAGGAAGCTACAACTCCCTAGATTCTCTAGCTCCAACCCCCTAGTTTACAGGCTCCAACCTGAAGGAAGCTACAACTCCCTTTCCTTGCGCCTTCCTTCCTCCCTTGAATATAAATAAGACGATAAACTTGTCATTGTTTTTGTCACTGATATTGATATATCATCATCATCAAAACCGATACAACCACATAAAAATCATGCCAATATCACCAAGAATATCATCCAAATCATGTCCTCAAAATCACCATGATATGCATCAAACCATGTGCCAAGACATTCAAGATGTGCCTCAAAGAATATACCATACCTAAAAGCATATACCAAACATGTGCCAGAATATCCAATATGTACCTCAACCATGTGCCAATACCTCCAAGATATGCCTCAAGCATATGCCAAAATCATCAATATATAATCCTCAAAACATATATAAGGACATACCTTTCAACATGTGAATAACCTGGTGCATGAGATATAAAATATTCAGACCTTCCTCAACTTCAACATCAATAATAATACCTTCCTCAAAACTTTCCTTGGACTTGCGGGACTGGATATGGCAACAAGAGGGGCCTCGCGTGACGATACCAGGACAACCAGTGGGGGCCTCATGGGACATCCTATGTTTGACCCATGGGGATCTGTTCAATTAGGGTTTTCTGAAAACCCTTCTCCAATCTGTGGCTCTGAGCACTCCCTCCTTCGCACAACTTCGCTACTTCACTTTCACTAAGAAATGACATCCTTGCTTGGTAAATAAATGAGAGGTTCTTGATGTGTTTTTATACCCTTCCAAGTAACTTCTTTACTTGATCATTGAGCCAACTTGTAACTTCTTGTTTGCAACAATTTTTTTCCTTTAATTAATTTTCGGGTCGACTTGTAACTTCTTGTCCTTATATATGGGGCTTCTTCACCTGCTTTTGGGGCTTCATCTTTAAGAGGGCATAACTTCTCAACTGTGAGGAACCATGTGGTGTGCCATCTACCATTGGAAACGGCTTGACGAGGACTATCAATCGATAGGGTTTTTGCATCCATTTGCAATGTCCTTCACCCTCTTTTTCCTCAATCAACTTCAGGATTCATGACCACACCTTCTAGGCTTCTTAACTACTTAACCACTTAACCATACTTCTAGGGATTATTATAGAATTATTCAAAACATCTTCCCGCGAAGGCCATGCTTAAATCCCAACATAAGGGGACCACTTTGGAAACTTCTTCAAATAAACCCATCACTTCTAGAGGCTTATGGACTTCTTCTAGGGTTGACATCAATGACAACTAATTTTCCAACAATCTCCCCCTTTGGCATTGATGGAAACACTCATACTCCCCCTGTGACCATTGCTTCCCCTATCTTCATGCTTCGCTCCCCTTGTCATAATGCTTCTGGTCTTTCTCTCCCCATTTGACATCAATGGGAAAGGGTAACTCCCCTTGATTATTTCTCTTCCCTCATCTTCTTTGCAGAAAGTCGTGTAGATCATTGTGGGGCAGAAACTACTCCAAGTTTCTATCAAAGATAATCAAATGTCTCTCTTGGGAGAGGTTTGGTGAATATATCTAAAATCTGTTATTTTGTCCCAATGTACTCCAACTTGATATTCTTTTCTATGACTTGTTCCTGAATAAAGTGGAACTTAATCGGAATATGTTTGGTCTTTGAATGCATCACTAGATTCTTGGAGATACTTATAGCACTAGTATTATCATAGAATATTGAAATAGGCTCATCATATTTAAATTGTATGTCTTGCATTGTTTGTTTCATTTAGAGGACCTAAGTACAACATGTTATTGTCGCAATATATTTTTCTTCTATTGTAGAGAAGGATACTGAGAACTGCTTCTTACTTAACCGGGACACCAGAAAATCACCCAAGCAGAAGGTTTCTCCACTAGTACTTCTTCTATCATCAATGTTTCCTGCCCAATCTGCATCTGTATATGTAACCATATTCATCTTGTTCCCTTTCGGATACCACAGTCCAAACTTTGTTGTTCCTTTGAGATATTTGAAGATCCTCTTTACTGCCATAACATGAGTTTCCTTTGGTGTTGCTTGAAATATTGCAACCTATCCAACTACTTGCATCACATCTGGTCTTGAGGTTGTCACATAAAGTAGGTTGCCAATCATCGATCTATAGAGTCTCTGATCTACTTCCTTAGATTCATTATCTTTGCTCAACTTTCAACCAATCACCATAGGTGTACTTACAGGTTTGCAATTTTCCATTCTAAACTTCTTTATCATTTCTTTGATGTCTTGGTTTGGGAAATGAAAATACCTTCATCTAGCTTAGATATATGGAGTCTCAAAAAGAAATTCAACTCATGAAGTAGGGGCAATTCAAACTCATTCTGCATTTCTTTGGCAAACTTCTTACTCAACCTGTCATCATCACTTCCAAAGATGATGTCATCCAAATATATTTCAATGATTAGTATTTTGTCCCGATCCATTTTTATGTAGAGATTACTATATGCATCGCCTTTTATGAATCCTTGTTGTTGTAAGTACTTGCCCAGTCTTGAATATGAGGCTCTAGGGACTTTCTTGAGTCCATACAGATCTTTCTTCAATCTGCAAACACAATATTCCCTTTCTAACAGTACGAACCCTTTTCGATGTTCTATGTAGACCTCTTCTTCTAATTATCCATTAAGAAATGTTGATTTTACATCCATCTGATATACTCTGATCCTTTTGGAGCATGCATGGGCCAACATCATTTTGATTACTTCCATTCTGGCAACAGGAGAATTTTTTTCTTCAATATCTCCTCCTTCAACTTGAGCATTTCCTTTGCATACTAGCCTTGCCTTGTTTCTGGTTACCTGTCCATCTTCATTTATTTTGTTTCTAAACACCCATTTTGTACCAATCACATTTTTGTCCTTGGGTCTTGGAACCAGTTCCCATGTATCAATCTTCTCTATTTGATTTAGTTCTTCTTTGATGGCCTTGATCCAATGTTCATCATTGTTATTTTCCTCAAAGTTGCTTGGTTCAACTGTGGATAATAGTGCTAGATGTTTTTGTTCTAGTGTACATGCCCATTTGCTTCCTGTGGTTTCTATTCCTGCAGTTTTATCTCGAATATTTTTTTCTAGTGGATGATTCTTCTGAACCCGACGGTTAGGTGTTTTAGTAGGTGTCTGGAAATCTTGTTGATTGTCTCCTATTTCTTCTTGCTCTGCTTGTGGTTACTTCTCTTCTGGTTCTTCTGGTTCTTCATCTGCTTCTTCTCCCTTTAGTTCTTCTTCTACTTCCTTCTTCTTTGAATTTCTAAGTTCTTCTCTGTTCTTCAACACATTTGTTTCACCAATCTTTACATTGATGCTTTCCACTATTTTATTGAGTCTTAGATTGTAGCATTTGTATGCCTTGCTTTTTCTTGAGTAACCAACCAGTATGTCTTTATCAACTCGAGAGTCAAACTTTCTAATCTTGTTATCTTCTCTTTTTATGTAACATTTGCTTCCAAACACTCTAAAGTGCTTGACGTCCGTCGATCCTCCCTTCCACAATTCATATGGAGTCTTGTCATTGTTACTTCTAAGCATTCCTTTGTTCAAGATATGAATGGTTGTATGTATTGCTTGTACCCAAACGATATCACCCAAATTGGAATCTTTCAACATGGTCCTGGCCATTTCCTATACAATTATGTTCTTCCTTTCAACAACTCCATTTTGTTGAGGTGAACTCACAAAATATTCCTTTTTATTCCATATTCTTCACAAAATTCCATGAATTCTTTTGAAGTGAACTCACCTCCATTGTCTAACCTTAAGCACTTTATTTTCAAATTAGTCTTGTTTTCAACCATCTCTTTAAATACCCTGAAACATTTGAATGCCTCTGGATTTTTTTTGAGAAAACAAACTCCGATCATTCTAGTATAATCATCAATAAGTAGTATGAAGTATTGTTCGCCATTCAACCCTTTTGTTCTCATCGGTCCGCATAGATCGGTGTATACAATCTATAATGGTTTTCTCGTAGAGTATTCCTTTGTTTTGAACTCACTTCTTGTTTGTTTTCCATGTAGACAGTGCTTGCACACAGTATTGGTTGGATTTTAAATTTCACGCATTTCTCTTATTTATTCCTTTATGTTGATTTTGACAAGATTGTCAACCTCATATGACCCATTCTTTTGTGCCAAAGCCAACTTTCATTTTCCTTTCCCAAACAACATCTTTCCTTTCTGATCTCATTTAAGATGTATATGTTGTTTGGATTCCTTATGTTGTTTCCACCAACTTGCCTGATCCTTCTTTCCTTATCTCACATTTCTTTGAGTCAAATAGAAGTGTGTGTCCCTGGTCACACATTTAACTCACACTTAGTAGATTATGCTTCATATTTTCGACAAGTAGGACATTTTCTGCCATGGCATCTTTACTTCCAAGATTGACTGTGCCTTTTCCTATAATTTTGGCTAAGTTATCATTTATAAATAAAACTAATCTATCTATTTCTTTAGAGTTACAAATATGTCCTTGTCACCTGTCATATGATTTGAACAACCACTATCCACATACCAATCAATTTTTTTTCTTTGAGCTTGAAGAGCAATTGAAAATTCTTCAATGTTCATTTATCTTGCTTCCTTTTCCATATATTTGATGGTTCTTTTACATGACTGTTAAAATATTGCTTTGGTTCCTTTGGGGGAACAATCAATCTGCAATCTTTGGCTATGTGTCCAAAATTGTTTCATTTGTAGCACTCTACTTCATTGTTTAGTGAGCCAAAATTGTTATAGTTTCTGTTATACACTTCGTGAAGTTTTCTGAGTTAGAGTAGCCTTCATAGTTTCTTTTATTCTTAGCATAGGCTCTACAATTTATAGCATTGTTCCCAAAATTGTTACAGGAATAACATACACCAAGAAAAAAAGTTTGGTACCTAAGTGTGGGGGATATTCTAAGTGGTGCAACTCTTTTGTAATTTTCTTCTTGAGTTCTCTCCATTGTTGGTTGTTGATTCTGTGTTCTGGATCTTCTAGGTGGTGCAACGTTTTTGTAATCTTCTTCTTGATTTTTCTCCATTGCCTGAATGTTCTCCTTTGAAGACTTGTCTTCTTCCTTCTTGATGGGACCTATTATGACTTCTTCATAACTATTTTGTTATGCTTCATTTTATGTCGTCATGGAGCTCAAACCCTTCTCAA
>JASDQU010103367.1:148185-167578 GCA_032191745.1 Picea mariana | reverse complement strand
AATATGGGGATTGCTCCCCCTGCATCTCATACTATATATGAATCATGGTTGTTCTGGTTGTCTTCATAAATACTAGAACTATTTCTTCAATTACTGGAGTAAGTGTCTCGTCATAGTCTTCTCCCTCTTGCTGGGAGAATTCTCTGGACACACATCAGGCTTTGTACATCTGCAAGATGCTTGATCTGTTTAAATCAATCTTGGAAGTCAATACTGACTTCTCTTCCAGTCTCACGGAAGAATCCATATCCTAGTCTTTCTGACTGGCTTCCTTCTCTATTACTGAAACCAGGGAATCTTCCAGGAGATTTCATATCTCCTAGTAGTTTATGAAGCTACAATCTAGTCTTCTCATCGCATCTGTCTCCCAGTCCTAGGAGATGTCTCTTCATTTGATCCTTTCTGATATCAAGCTTACTCTAAATTTCTTCTGAGTCTACAAGGACTTCATCATCTCTTACAAGGTATACTTGGTGTTGAATACCAAGTCTAAATATGAAAAGTCGAGTCAGACTTCAAGTGAATTTTCTTTCCTATCAAGGTGGCTTCATTATCCTTTGAAAAAGTCTACTATGAGTTCTTGTTCTAATGTTCGGTCATCTTTGGAGCCTTCTACTCCTTACAATCAATCTCCATATGAGATACTCTGGATCTCAAAAGATAGCTTCTTCTTCATCTTCTTTGGTACATAGCTAGGGTGATTCATTGATCGAGCAGAACCAACAAGCAATTTTTACTCCCATGCTTAAATAAGTATGGAAGTGGATGCAAAGAATGGCATTCTAGAGGTAATACAAATTAATATGGGGGAATGGAACATCTACAAGCCCCATATTATGAGCATGTACCATTCAAATGTAAATTTTGTCATGAATACAAACAATTAATCAAGAATTGTCCAAAGACCCAAGAAAACAAATCTTCCCCAAAGAAGAAAATAAATCCTTCTAGTAATCAGGAACATAATCCTTTTAAGCCAATCAACAATAAGAGAAGAAAGAAGTATTGTAAGGAGATGTAAAATTAAAGGAAATTCAAAAGAATCCACCAATTATGAACAATGACATATTTGAGATCCTCAAAGTTTTAGGGGAAGTGGATAATGATAACACATAATTAGAACCATCAATGATCCCATTAGGGCTTAAAGATGGAGCAATAACATTAGAGGCCATAGTGGAACCAATGAAATTGCATCAAAGGCCACAGAAGAAGATCTGGCTCAAGAAATAATCCAAGAACATGAAGAGACTCCAAAGGAGGCAAGTAAAGAAACTCCTTTCGGACCTTCAGGGATAGAAGAGGAAGCAACTAAGGAAGTAAAGGAGGATGAGGAGGATGTAGAGACATGAGAAGAGAAAGTGGGGGAACAAGAGTTTCACACTAAGCCCTCAATGTAACATGTGCATTTGTATGAGACTATTGAATCATTATATTTCACTAACACCCTTAGGAAAGGCACTCATACCTCCCCTCCTCTCACAAGGGGAATGAATCAATGTAGGAATAGAGAAAAAAAGAGGCAAAGCCAAATATGTTTTTGGAACATGAGTTAACCATGGATTCCTTGTTTAAGGGGGGGATAACTATCAAAAAACAATAATTATATATTGCAAAACAGTTTTGAATCTACGATTCTATAGGATTTATACCTATAGGCCTCTTTGTTATACTTTTAAAATAATTAGAACAGTTTAGTTCTTTAGGTAGTCATTTCAAATATTGGACAATTTATAAAAGACTAGCTTCCAGAAAGCTTCTTTTTATTTGTATTACTATGTTGTACGGTGTGGCCACAACAACTTTTTCATACAAATCATTATCGTTTCAGTTAAAAAAAAACAATTATATGCATCGGTGCATTTATAACATATGCGCGCATTGGTACATGGTCAATATCAAAGCATCAATATGCATGATATTATAGGATGAACTTGTGCTCCTTACATGTATTTACATACTGATTCTTTTGTATATATTAAAGCACTGATGCTTTTGTATGTATTAGAGCATTGGTGCTATTGATAAAATAAAACCACCAATTCAATGAATGTATATCAATGCATTTGTAATTTTTGAAGAACTAATGTGCATAACTATACTAAGGCACATTGGCGCACATGACTATACTAAGGCACATTGGTGCACATGACTATACTAAGCACATCAGTGCATATAACTTTACTAAGTGCATTGATCCTCATTATTACAACATCAACACCATTACCTTCAATGATATCATTCCCATTGTCATATATTGTTACCATTATTTTGATTTAGTGGTGCACAAAGAGATATACCACACATGTGCTTAACAATCAACACACACACACACACACACACACACACACACACACACATATATATATATAAATGTGGTGATTTGTCTCCGCTTGAAGCATGTGTAAAAAAACTTGGAACTTAGCACTAGTGTTTTATATTATATATTATGCATGAGTGCATCTTAAATATTAGAGCACTAGTGCACCATATTGTAAGAAGCACATTGGGAAAAAAAACCTTNCGCTCGAAGCATGTGTAAAAAAACTTGGAACTTAGCAATAGTGTTTTATATTATATATTATGCATGAGTGCATCTTAAATATTAGAGCACTAGTGCACCATATTGTAAGAAGCACATTGGGAAAAAAAAACCTTTGCTAGCCTAGTGTTTTTTAGTTATCATAAACCCCCATTGAAACCTATGTAAAAGCCTTTGTTTTCAATGGTGGAGGTTTTTGAAAAGGTGTTTTGCTAATTTTTCCCAATTTGTAAAATTGAAAACCTCTGCTAAAACCTCCTCTAGTAATTGGTTTTTTTCCTTGTAGTGATAGGCAAGTCACACACCTAATCCGTAGACATAACCCATATACTTAGTCCAAAGAAAACACATAAGGCATGGAATCAAACCTTGAAAGTGCAACCAAAATTATGACATGGGACATAAAAAGGGGTGCATCAATTCAGATGTGAATGAGACTGTTATCACACAATCTGTAGTTTGGGCAAAGCCCAATCCAATCCACAGATATGTGACACGACTGGGAACAACTATCATTGTCACCTTAATAGATGTCCCCCTCATTTTAGGGAAGGATAAATCGAACTCAAGGGAGGCTTCCTGGGTGACCCAGGGGGATTGTGATGGAAGATGGAAAGTGATCAAAGAGTGCTCCTATAGGTCAAGGTCAAATATGAAAAAGAGGCTTGAGGAAGAGTCTTGTGATATCGTAAGTGATTGCGAAAGTAGTGTACCTGGAAAACAATGTCAAACCTGCATGGAACAAGACAATATATGATAATACAAGCCTCAAAATCAGCGGGGATTCAACAAGTAACCTTGATGTCCCAAATTGAAGCAGTATGGAAATATATATATTAATAGTAAAAACAGTACAAGAGTGGCAAATTATACCATCAAAATCAAGTGCAAGATGTTGGAAATAAAGCTAGCAACATGTAGATAAATTTCCAATGATTAGAGCAAGACTTTGATAGTAATTAGAGGGTTGTTACTAAGTGTTATCAACAAGATATGTAACATTCTTATGGTTGTAGAAAAATTTTGCTACAACAACCAATTCTGGCCACTAAACTCAACAAGTAAACCACTCAAACACTAGCTATTGACCAGTAGAACAATTACTAAGGCCTACAAGTGAATTTCAACTGTAGAAGAGTGAGTAAAAGAATGAAAGAGGATGAGTTTGTTGCAACCCTATTGGTTGTAGCTTAAATTTTATAACAACAATTAAATCACTTGTCTAATCAAGACGCCCTTATGGCACAATGTAGCTTAAAGCATGTAAAATCAAATTCCAAACTTAAACAATTCAATCTCCTTTATATCACATTTACCAATGCATAATACTCAATCTCCAATGCAAAATATTGGTGCCTCATCTATTGTGTTATGGAGTCTCTTTTCTATAAGCTATGGTTTATTACTTTTGTAGGGGTGTAAGCCCTTTTACTCCCTAGAGAAAACAAACCTTAGCAAGGTAAATCTACAAGGGTGTAAGCCCTTTTACTCCTTGTAGCAACCTTTGAAAATAGTCTTTTAAATGACAATAAAAGATAAATCTTGATGGAGGGTGTATGCCCTTATACTCCTCTAATGGTTTTGACAAATTAACCTTGAAATCAAGAAGAAAACATACAATTGCAGAATTTTCTTACCTGATCCAAGAGATAGCATGAAAAACCCTTACTTATCAAGAATATTCCACCACAATTGCCAAGAAACAAGCATCCAAGAGATAGCGCTAGCATTTTTCCTCCAATAGACAAGTATTCCATCCAAAATGCACCAAAGAAGAGAGAGATAGAATTTCCCAAGCAGGGCAAAAATTTTAGCCAAGAATGTTATGTAATTCTCAAGTGGTTATCCTAAAATGAAAGTGAGGTGACCTCTATTTATATGAGGTCACCTAAAACCAATTTTTCCACTTTAAAATTTCAACACCATATTAGGAGGCCAACCTCCTCTATTTGGCTTTACAATTTAAAAATATAAAATTACATAAATTAAATCCCTTAGAAGGGTGACGTTAGGCCTCAAAAGTGAGACGTTGAACCTCTAGATGCAAGTCGTTGGGCCTCCAAAGTCCATGTGTCCATATCTCATGCTCTGGAGTGTCATGTCATGCATCTTCCTTCTTCAAACCACATCATCTCTCTTCCAAAACCATAAAGACCACAAACCCTTGCCTTTCTCACGACGTCAAGAGTTGGAAGGTGACATCTTGGGCCTCCAAAGGCCAACGTCCAAGTGGAAGGGGCTATCATGTCATCACCTAGTCGTGTCCAAGTGCTTCCAAAGGCAACATCCATCATCTCAAGTGTGCAATGGCTCCAATGTCCTCTGCCCATCCTCTGGGGCATGGCATCCATCCTTAGGGTTTTCAACCCCCCATGAAGGTCAAAATGACACAATCCTCCATGGCATAGCTTACACCTTGCAAGGTCTTGCAAAGACAAACAAGTGCGCCCTCCAAGGGTCCACTAGTCACATGTATAATTCCAAGTAAGCCACATTTAATAAAAGAACCACCGAAACATGTGCATTAAATCCCCCCTTTTCAAATTATTCAAATGCTCAAATACCTTATACAACTTGCTAAATTTAAGTATGGGAGGGTTGTCATGGTGCCCTATTGGGTAGATCAACCCCCAAGTCAACGAGTGTTTCCTAAGAAGACCCTCTCTAAGTCATGTAGAAGAGTATGAGGTGGATGGGGATATGACTTTTGGGCATGGGGTTTCTTGACATACAAGGGCTCATATTGTTTTATTTATGGGTGCCTTTGTATAGGGTGTGCTACATCCTTGTTTGCAATGCAACATTTTTCCAACCCAGTCATTTTCCATTCATTGATTATGGCCCAAAAAATTGAGTGCTATGTGCAATGGAAAGTAAGGAGCACTACAATGCCACTTTAACCTAGGAACATATCGAGTGCCATGTGAAAGGAAAATAAAAGGCACTGCAAATGCATTCCTTGAATAAGTGAGACATTTATTTAATTGTGCATTTTCTCTTTTACAAGTCCTTGATTTGTGAAGAAGCATTTAATTGCTCTCAGGACCTTAGGGCGAGCATCTAGAGGATAACTTATGGCTCTTAATTTTTTCAATCTACAACCCCTCTAGGCCTTTAGCCCCTTCTTCCCTTGAAATGAGGTACAAGCCCTTCTTGGGGTCAATAAGTCCGAAAAACCAAAATATGAGGAAATGAATGGGAATAAGCATGGAAAGTGGTGAGTATGGATGGGAATGGTATGATGACCCTTCACAGAGACCCCTAATAGCAACCCTTTTTCTAAGGGTGACCTACTTACTAGGAAAACATGTCAACCACTAAGGTGAAATGAGGCAAAAGGCATGATTTCCAAGCAAACGTTTTCAAAATCAAGAAATGACCCTTTGCAACATGTTTAAATGCTTCAATTATTAAATTGACACTTACCACGAGACCATACTTGTTAACTCATGAAGCAAGACCTGTTGTCTTATGTGGGCCAAGTTGGTGTGGTGGACGTTGTTACTGTCGATCAATGGTGACGTGTGGTAAAAAGAGGGGCTTTGTCTTCTCATCTGGCTCTCGGCACTCCATGTCTACAACCTGCGGGCCTCAAGACATCATCTCCTTAGTTACCCCTAGAAATGGGGGATAACAAGGACACGTGACAAAAGAAACATCAATAGGATGTAAAATAGGGGAAACATAGGATATCATGGTACACAAAATGGGATGCATAAATATTCCAAAAAGGATGATAAAGGACTCAAAGAAGGATGCTATAAACAATTAGGATGTAAAAAGACACACAAAGAAAAGAATGATGTAAATGGGATGCAAAAGGATACTAGAAATATCAATGGGGAACAAAATAAGATGGAGTAGGATGCAAAATAAAATGCTTAAGGACACAAAAAAAAAGATCCAAAAAAGGATTATGCATCTCAGATATATTTTTCATGCCACGTGGGACAAAAAATGAGACATTATGACCCCATTTTGCAATAGTGTCTCTAGGAGATATATAGTTTGTGAATAGTATAATTCTGAATGGTTATCGAGGAAAAGTTATATTTTCAATATGTTTCTGGAGATGGTTGTACCTAGTATTCTTGGATAAAAAGGGTCATACCCGAGAACACCAAGCATAACCATATCCCTAAACTAAATAAAAGAGTGTCTTTTCCATAACAACCATCCAAACTTAGGATATCCACATACTATTAATCTCCTAGACAATTCTAATTAATTTAAACAAAGACATCATCATTCCCACTACCTTAGACTCTTTTATATACATGATAAAACAAAAAATACACAGACACTCTCCCCCCCCCCCTTTCTCTCTCTTGAGTGATGGAGGAGGATGACAAAGGTGGAGGGAAGCTATGGTTTGATGTGGAGGATTCCATGGGAAGGATGAGTCTCATAAAATCAATTGGATCTATATGGATTATGCTTATGAAGGAGTGGATTTTGGAGGGTATGCAAGAGCTAGCTCAAAGAAATTTGATTGGATATATTAGTGGTCTGAAGCCACATGGTGGATTGGATTGAATCTATATGGGATTTAGTTGTGAAAAGTAGGGTAAGGATATCTCCATTACAACAAGGGTTTTTTAACTTTCTCTTTGATAACCCTATAGAAAAATAAACAATTCTTTGTGAAGGTCCACGGTGTTGCAAGACATCAGGTTGGTTATGTCACCTTGGTATAATTCTTTCATTTCAGGTAAGATTGTGAGGAACCACTCCTTCCATGGGTTAGGTTTTGTGGGTTGTTGATCAATGTATTTAATCACAAGATTTAAACGTTGATTGGGGGCATGCTTGGGTCTTTTCATTATACATCACTGGAAACTATAGAATAGGAGGGCACTCCTCAAATCCTAATCTTGACATCTATATTGGTACCGTTGTTAGAAGAAGTTATTTTGAATGGGAAGGAAATGCATAAAGTCATTTATTAGACCATGAAAGTATTCCATTTAAATGTCGATATTGTCACAAACATGGACATTTGTTTCATGATTGTTCTCTCAAGAGATATGTTGATCATAAATGCTCCAATTAGGCAACATACAAGGATGATTTACCTCTATCAAGAAAGGATGATATAAGAACTAGTGTTCATGAACATGGCCATAAAATGGTCGAGTCACTCTATGGGTGTGTAAGGTTGATAACAAAAGAAAAGAAGAAGAGTGAAATTTCAAATTGGGGTACTTAATGTGAATACTTCATGATTCACATTAGAATGTGAAACAATCATAAAGGTGTGTGGTTATTCTTTGGCCTAGGATAAACTACCCAAAGAATGACACATTAGGTGAGTAATCCCAATGTTTGGTTGACATTCTCTCTTTCCCTATGACATCAAGACAAGAATTCAAATTGATGTTTCTAGATATTGTAGGAGATGGAACATTGCAAGGTGTTTTCATGAATCACTTAGTGGTTATTGCTCAAGATAGGGACTCTTTCAAGTTTGGTAACATCCTCATCAGAATAATCATGTAAGTTTAAGAATTCCTTGTCTTGTTGAGTTATGGTACCTAAGTTCAAGATGGATACATCATTTTTCTCACTCTTCTCTCCACCTAGCTCTAAAATGAGTTCTAGATGGTGTGGTAGGAGGTAAGCTTCTTTTGGACCTAATCCTTGTATGGGTGTGAGATCATAATATCCCTTTTCTCAATGAAATCTATGCACTTTTTGTATGGTTTGTATTCTAAGAGAGATGATCTACTATGTAACAAATTGGATGGAAATGCAAATTTTTGGAATATCTAGCTTTTAAGGCCTTTGGGGTATGGATGCAAACACTATGCGTAATTTTTATAACTCAATAGAAAAAGCGTAAAATTTTTCTATGGAATACATACATACATAATTATTTATATTCTCAAGGAAAATCTTATGGGATCCCCCCTCTTCCCTGGAATATTCAGATGGAAGGTGCCTCAACTTCCAACGATAATAGTAACTAGTAACCCAATTGGGACTTGAACCTCAACTTGCCTAGAACTAGAGACCCCATGATGATCTCTTCCTTGGATTTTGAAAATGGAGAATGACATTAACTGCCCATCACTCATGCACGACTAGTAATCCCAAAGGATTTAGTGAGGATGGATCTCATGGCCTCTGATTGGAACTATGCCTTTGGGATATGGATGAATCAACCGAGCTATCTCTTGGGGTTATATATAGATTTTTTTTTCTAGGTAATCTCTCATTTAGAGGATGGTACCCAGGGTAAACCCTAGATTCTTGAAGGCACAAGGTCATGTCAACAACTAATGAATATATAATATAAGCTCATCAACAATTGGTTCACTAGGAGCAAACATGTCACAAAGTGGGATTTGAACTCTGGTGGGGAGGGTAACAATTTTCCTCATAATCACTCAAGCTACACCCAATTGACAATATGTGTGTGTGTGTGTGTAGCTCAGGTGGTTGGAAGAAGTGATTGTTATCCTCCCCATTCGGGTTCAATTCCCACAAGTGACATATTGAGATAATAATAAGTATATCGTTGTAATGGCTATGAGCCCTATTGTTGATCGACCTTGTGCCTTGAAGATACTAGGGTTTACCCTGAGTACCATCCTCAAAATGAGGGGAAGTACTTAGCGATTTTCCCCGAGCTTTGTAACCAAAGGTTTTGGGAACTTGAGAGATTTTTGAGAGCTTCAACATTAAGGATGGGAGCTTGGGAACGCCTTTTCAATTCACAAATTATTTAAATAAAAAAACTTAATAATACTCACTTTATAGTTGTGGATCTGAATAAGTTTTAATGCATGTATGTTTGCGTGGACATGAATCAATGCCTCGTCGATGACAATTGCTCCAACCAACCATATCATTGACTTTTATTGTATTTTTCATATTATGAGAGTAGTACTATTTAGATTTTTTCCAATCAAAACTAGAACAATGGTTCAAATTTACAAAAATGTTTGAAGTTTATATATGTAAATTATAATTTTAAAAATATGTTTTATTTATGTATTTTGTTTCTTGTTTTCTAGTTGAATCTTTATGGATATTAAAGTTTCATTGTGGTGTTAAATATATTCATATAATTACTAGCACAAATTAAATTAGTAATTTCGATATTATAGTTGTTCCACTATGAACAAAGTTGTCCTATTGGCCTCCAACTTGATTGAAATAAAATTTAAAATGTATCATGATTTGGATACATTGTAATCTAAAATATTTTTTAATATATTTTTAATATATATAATTTGTTGCTCCCAACTTAATGTTTCTTGTAAATTTGGGTGAAACTTCTAGCCGTTCTGAACACTTGTATCCAAGTTCCCAACGCTTGTGCATTTCAAAAACTCATGCAACACACACACACACACACATGTCATATATATATATATATATATATATATATATATATATATATATATTACACAAAGTCATGTTTTGCACTAAGTTAAAGCTTACAATTGACTACAGCCTGAGCTCTGAAAATCCCATGGGGCAGCACCAGTAAACATTCATAAGGCGAATAATTGTCCCTTAACATACATATTAAAAGATATATGGACAACACCTAATCCATAAAATTTTAAAGATTAATAAAGGAGCATCCCATAAAGCATTCCCCAAAATGCCTCAACCTAATCAAGGAGGCACATAAAATACTCTCTAGACACAACACAACACCTAGATCTCCCAGTGCAAGATCTGAACAAAGAGAAATTAAGTGGATTTAAATGTATTCTCTTGCCCTTATTTGTTTTTTGGAACACCGAGGATCAACCATCATAACAAAGATCAATTGTGGTTGAGACGAAAAAAGAAAGAGACACCTTACCACTCAATTAATTTGGAGTTTTTCTTAATATACCAAAAAAACATGTCAAATAAGAAAAAAAGAGGCATTACCAATGCCAATCATCATTTGAGAACAAGACAATGTATACCAAATACAAGAAGCTAAAAAATGCCCATCTTTTTGCTTGGAATATCTAGTGCCATTGATCACAACTTCTTTCTCCATGGAAACCTTATCTTTGTTAAACATCGTCAAAACATTTGTGCGGAACCAATCCATTATTGAGGCTCGAATTAATTGCATGAAATTTTTGACATCATCTTATACACCTACAAATTGGGTGAAAGACCTTCATCATTGACCAAGAACTATATGAACATAGATGACCTCTTTGTTGAGGGGTTCACAACTCAAATGATGAGGAGGTAAGTTTCACACTCTCCCTGTTGATGTTTTATGATTCTTAGATCTAAAGGTTATTGCCTTATGATTAATAACAAGATTCACTTTCATACATCAGTTATCATAGAAAAACTATACACTAAAAATCTCAACTATAACAATGCATCGGAAATAACAAGATCTAGAAATATTAACCATGCACAATAGACACAAGAACACAAGAGTTATCCTGGGAAACCAAACCTTGGGAGAAATCCCAACAACCTTTCTATAGAAGAATTTAGTTCAAGATATTACCAGTACATCACCATCAATAACCAAAATACCATACATAGAAGATCCTCCCCAACTCTAGCATCACCAAGACCTAACGCCTCAATAAGATGACGAAGAGAAACCAAGAATATCCTTCCCAAGTGTGGTGCACTCATCAAGATACCAAAAACCCAAAAATAGTGAAATTACCAAAACTGTAGCTACAATTGCCTTGTGTGCACTGCAGAAGGAGTTGTCTAACTGTCCAAATGAAATGATCCAGTCCTGTATTTATACTAATATGGGTGTCTGTCTGGGCCAACTTCTTATTTTGGGTCTTCAAATTACTTTATTATTTTTTGTCTTTTACTGGTGGGGTCGACTTCTCTTCCTTGGTCTTCAATTTGTTCTTGGGGCTTCTGTAATGGTGTAGATGGGTCTTCTTGTACTTTCTTGTGGAGAATGACTTGCCCGAAGTTGCAAATCATCAACACTCCCTCTCAACGGGGGATACATTCTCCATACTTGGATTTCTTCTGTCATATAAAAGTTTCTTCATGAGCCATATTGATGTGCATCTCTGCACATGCATTATTTCCCAGAATATGCATATGATAGCATTGCGAGTCCATCTACTCCTCAATAGGAGAGAGACTATATATGGGCCATTCACCACTAGCAAGGCCCCATGGATGAATTAATCATTTATCCTTGGTCATATTAGTACTAGCATATCCCCATGCATGACCAATCCAAAATAATGTCTACCTGATGTTATGGGCCATTCACTTCTAGCAGAGCCCCATAAGTGAATGAATCATTCTTCTTTGGTCACATCAGCACTAGCATAGCCCCGTGCATGACCAATATGGGAGAGTGTCTACCCGATGCTATTGCTTGGAGAACATCAACATACCTGGGCCATTCACCACTAACAGAGCTCCGTGAGTGAATGAATCATTCTCCCTTTGGTCATATCAACACTAGCATAGCCCCACCCATGACCAATCTAGGAGAATGTATGCCCAATGTTGAAACATCAACACTCATCACTAGCCAAATAAACACGGCTAATCCTGTGTATCATCCTCCACAACCAAGTTAGCATGGCCACTCTGGGAGGCTATCTTGCAATCTGCTCATCTGTGGATAAGTACTAGAGCTTCACTTCTCCCTTCTGCACCATGTGTCGGATGAAGTCCTGCAAGAAGATTATGAAGTTGCACCAATTCACGACTTGCAACACTAGTTGTGACATACTTCATCTCTATTGTACTAAGTGTTACAAAATCCTGCTTCTAGCTTATCCCAGAAATCGTAACCAATTCCAAGCTGAAGCAACACCCTGAGGTGCTTAATCTATCTACTACATTCCCTGCTCAATCATAATCTGTATACCTCTGTAGCCTCACTTCATCACATGAGACAAGCCATATCCAATTGTACCATACTTCACTGCCACCAACTAGAATTGCCTTGGATTCAACCAAATACTGGCTCAGGGTGCTCACTGCAAAGAAAATATCTGGCCTGGCATTAACCAGGTACATCAAGGATCTAATCTACTGCCTGTACATCGTGGGATCCACCAAATATGAATTTGAAGTAGAATCACTCAACTTCTTCAGATTTGTCTCCATGGACTTGCAGTTCATCATATCGAACCTCATCAGTATCCCCTGATCGAGGAAGATCTCATCTGATCTCTGTCACACCTGTAATCCCATAGTACATGTGGCCAAGATCCTTCATGTCAAACTTTGAGGCCAACTCCCTCTATCACTAGAGTAAGTCTTGTTGTCCAATCTACCTCACTGGTTGCTCCCTCTGTGACTGAGACAAAATCTATACCTAATCCTCCTGACCATCTGCCTCCTCTGTCACTGTAGCAAAATCTACTGAAACAAATGTATCCTCTTAGGAGATCTCACATCTCCTCAAAGCCTCCTCAAATCATGACACTTGTCTGTCAGTTCTAGAAGATGTCTCTCTCACACATGGATCTGAGGGGGAACTCCCTCTAAATGTTTGGCTCTCCCTCTGAGCCAACTGACTCTCTGTGAGATGAGGCTCACTCTGAGTCTACATCATTATTGGTTAAGATCAAGATCATCAAGTATCCATTGATCATGGAGCACCATGATCCCTCTTAAACATGACTCCCTCTGAGTTTGTACAATATCTGGAGCCATCTGCTCCCCCTGCATTTGTTGATCTCATCTGAAGTCTAATCTCCAATGAACTATCTTGGGAGGTTTCTCTTCCCTGTTGGATCCTATGAGATGACTCCCTCTAAACTTTGGCTCTCTCTGAGCTGGTACTTGGTGGGGCCACCTACCTCACCAATGGTGGAGCCACATGTTCCTCCTCATAATTGGAAGGTTTGGAATCAATGATGTGACTCCATGTAACTCGAGAATCTCTGAGGTAGTTTTCTCTCCCTTAAAGTATAACAAGAAGCTGCATGCCATACTGCATCCTGCAAGGTATCACGAAACCATGCTGGCCTCTTCCTGGTCACTACAACATCTCTAGGTAGATCCATTGACCCGACTGAATCTACTGACTCTTTCTGATGATTTGAAGAGTGAACAACTGGACTAGAAGGATCTATATGGTCATCTTCAGAGCCTTCTTCTCTTCACAATCAATCTCCATGTGAAACACTTTGTATCCCACAAAAGTGTCCTTCTTTCCAGAAGGTTCTAACTTTGTTCTCTTCTCCTTCGTTACATGGATGTATATGATCATGTACACGACTCTATGTATCGATAGTCTACTCCATGTCTCAAACTGGAGACCATCTAATCTGTTGCCTCCTGCAATCGTCATTATAGCTCCCTCTTAGAGCTACCACCTGTGACCTTTCATGAAACAAGAGAAATAACAAGGGAAAATAATAGACAAGAACAATATTCTTATGAATAGGAAATAGAAACAAGAACAATAATCTTATGAATAGGAAATAGAAATAAGAACAACAAAAAATAGGAAGAAGAACAATCGTCACTATAGCTCTTTCCCAGAGCTATCGCCTATGACCTACCTGGAACAGGAACAAGAATAAGAAACAAAGAACAAGAACAACACTTCTCTAGTGTTTCTACCAGTCATTCCTTCGTGGTAACCTACCCAGAACAAAACAAGAACATCTCCATGGCAACCTCCATGGAATTTACAAGGTAACCTTCCTGGGACAAAGACAATAACCAAGAACATCTCCTAGAGGAGATCAATTCTATCTTGCAAACAAGTGCATCATTAGTACTAAACAATGAGCATTTACATAATGATTATTGTACTAACAATATTCAAGTGTCACTAAACTTTTGATAGCAAAAAGTACTCAACAGTAATAGAGCTCTAAAGACTAATGTCCCGATTACAATATTTATTTAAGATGCATCAATATAAAAATATCAAACCTAATATGCAAACCTAGAGTCTTAATTGTTGGGGAGGGTGCGTTATTCCTCTGAATGCACTATATCCAATGATCCCTTTGGGTCATTGCTTGGATAAGGTCCCTTGTACATTCCCTACAAACACCCTCATGCTCTACTAAATTATATAACTTGGAAACATATATAAGTGCATACCTCTGAAATTTGTAACACCGTTCGGCTTGTCTTATAATCTAAAACTGGACACCATCAGTACATGAGGAAATCACAAAATCAAGATAGCAGAAAGTTCAATGTCTAGGAAAATGTCAATAAACCCTAAAATTTCAACTTTGACGGAAAGTTAAAATAAGAAGTGCAATAGGCGTACTAGGGCAAGGCGAGTTGCTCTAACAAAATGTTTTCCTCAACTGAACCCAATAAATGGTCAGTGAGATTCACAAAAAAAGTTGTAGCAATTGCAGTAGTGGGTTTTAGGTGAAATTTCAACTTTCACCAACATGTAATTTGACACCACCAGGGGGGCATTAGGCTAGGGCGAGCTGATCTATGGAAAAATTTAAACTTAACATTTTCCAATAAGTTTCTCTATGAGCTTGACAAGTTTAGGTCTGTGCAGCGACAAACAGAAACTGTGCAGTGGCAATATTTCGACTAGCTCTGATTCCATGTTGATGTTTTATGATTCTCAGATCTGATAGTTATTTCCTTATGATTAATAACAAGATTCACTTTCATACATCCGTTATCATAGAATAACTTACACTGAAAATCGCAACTATAATAATGCAACATAAATAACAAGATCTAGAAATATTAACCATGCACAATAAACACAAGAACACAAGAGATTATCCCAGGAAACCTAACCTTGGAAGAAAACCCAACAACCTTTCTATAGAAGAATTTAGTCCAAGATATTACGAGTACATCATCATCAATAGCCAAAATACCATACATAGAAGATCCTCCCCAAGGCTAGCATCACTAAGACCTAGCGCCTCAATAAGAGGACCAAGAGAAACAAAGAATATCCTTCCCAAGTGTGGCACACTCATCAAGATATCGAAAACCCAAAAATAGCGAAATTACCAAAACTGCAGTTGCAACTGCCTTGTGTGCACTGTAGAAGGAGTTGTTTGATTGTCCAAATGAAATGATCCAATCCTATATTTATACTAATCTGAGGCCGATTTCTTATTCTAGGTCTTCAAAATACTTTATTATTTTTTGTCTTTTACTGGTGGGATCGACTTCTCTTCCCAGGTCTTCAATTTCTTCTCGGAGCTTCTGTAATGGTGTAGATGAGTCTTCTTGTACTTTCTTGTGGAGAATGAATTGCCCAAAGTTGTAAATCTTGAACACTCCCCGCCTGCTTTAAAATCTCAGTGAGACATTGTCCAATTGTGATAAGGATAAAAGGGTAGATGCCCCTTGGTTTAAATGCCCCAACGAGTGTGCCCTGATGTAGCGTCCCCTGGCCACCCACCAGTCGGGAAATGCCACTCCAGAGCAATCTCTCATGCTCTGATACCAATTTGTAGCATCCCCCGGCCACCCACCGGTCGGGAAATGGCACTCCAGAGAAATATCTCATGCTCTGATACCAGTTGGTAACATCCCCAACCTTAAACAGGCCGAGCCATGCCACTATAGGGAACGCTTTCATTCTCTTACTACAGAACATACGGTAGCATACCCAGTATTCAACTGACCTATGCCACATAAGTTTATTCTTCAAACTGCATGCAACTTAAACATATACATACAATACTCTTTGTGGAAGCATTACATATAAACGTAAATAAACAAATACATTCTGTAATATACAATTTCATACTGAAATAATAGTAACCACAGATATGCAGCATATACAAGGAAATACCCATAAACATACAGGCAATTATAATCACATATATGATAAACCGTAACATAAGCACGTAAATAACAATGCAACATATCATTTTATCATACGATTGGTACTTATCTTGGAAAGATTGTCACCAACTGCGTACAGACTGTCCACGAACCTGCCAGCCTTAGACTACACTGTTCATCACTCTCAACAGTGAGTCACCCCCGAGCTGGGACTGAACTCCACCCGGGTAAAAGGTTCCTAACCAGGCTAAGGCTCATGGACAACAGGAAAGACTCTGTCTTAGGTGCTCACTCAACTAATAGCCTACAACCTCTCATTCCCCACATGCCTGTCCCACCCAAGGAAATGTGCCCCTTCTCTTCTCAACAGTCCCTCGGTTGCCCCACTTCCCTTCTAGGGCTTCAACAACAGGTCGGACTGGAAGTCTCAAAGCACTGTAGCTGCAGTTTAGCACCTTCGAGAATCAATCCCCAACAATTCTCTCGCTCGGAGAATTGCTCACGGGCATGACAACTCGCTTCTTCACTCCTGCTCCAAGCTAACCAGGTCCACCAACAGAAAAAGGTTATGGAAACAGGCTCAGATATGGTGGAATGGATGTCTCAAGGATAACTGACTACGTGAGTGAAAATGGTCATGGAATCATTGACTGGATAACTGAGTGATGGAAGGAATCACCGTGAAACTCATTGTGAGAAATGATGGCGAGAATGATGGTCAAGCTGCTGGTAAGAAATCCCCGTGAAAAAGTGACCCAAAAGAGCTAAGTACCCACGATATGAATGCATGTCCCCAACTTGACACTTGTGATGTTAGAAGCTACTTTGGTCCACTTGTCCCCAACTTTAGAACTTAGGATAAAATAATTATCCATACTTTATGTTTCAAGAAGTATTGGTATAATATTCCTTTTTGGCTTAAGCTCTCTAGCTTATCCCTTTCCCTTAACTTTTGGCCCTCCCTTTCCCTAACTGGTGAAGTTCAGTCCCCCATCTTTTTTATCGTGGTCGATCTGCGCACAACGATGTATTTTATATTAATCATGAGACATGTACAAAATAGGCACACTGACCTTTAACATCTAGGCACTCCGGCCTAATACCAAAACATAAGCATCCCAACTTATAATAACTGGCTCACCAGCCTATAACACATATCATATACACGAGGCTCACTATCCTCCATACTACGGACGGTATCTGAGAATGTGCACACTACATCATTTTATTGCACAGTTCATGCACGCACTATGCCATGGGAGGTGCATTACAAAATGATGTCAAAACAACTCACCAGCTTAAGTACACTTATATTACATTTACAATTGGGTTCGACCAAGGGATATTATAATCCCCTCCCCTTATTTATGCATTGTTCTCAGTGCATCATACAACCATGTACAACAGAGTTTTCAAAAATCTTCAAAAAGATGCGGGTATTTTGTCTGCATTGCATCCTCATGCTCCCAAGTAGCATCCTCAGGACCGTACCAATTCCATTGGACCTTTACAAACCCTATGGCTCAGTTCCTGAGCTGCTTGACTTTTCGGTCCAAAATGTGCACCGGATGCACTTGAAAAGTGCCTTCTTGCTCCACCTGAATCATATTCCAATCAATAACATGATTAGCATCAGGTATATATTTCTTTAGCAATGATACATGGAAGACATTATGAACAGACATAGATGCAGGCAATGTAATCATATAAGCAACTGGACCAATCCTCTCTAGGATTTCAAATGGCCCACAAAATCTGGCTGCCAACTTGGCGCAGCTTCCCAACTTCAGGGAACTCCTGTTAGCTTTTACTTTCAGGAAAACATGATCACCCACTTTGAATTCTCTGTGGGTTTTGTTCTTATCGGTATAACTTTTTTATCTGTCTTGGGCAGCTTTTAAATTCTGCTTAATTTTTATCATTTGGTCTTCCATCTCCTTGAGCAACTCTGGCCCAACTACTGTCCTATCAGCTGGATTATCCCAACTCACTGGAGTATTGCACTTTCTGCTGTAAAGTGATTCAAATGGACTCATCTTCAACAATGTCTGATACCCATTGTTGTAAGTGAATTCTACCAAGTGTAGGTAGTCTTCCCATTTCGATGGTTTGTTCATCACATACATTCTCAGTATATCTTCTATCACTCTGTTCACCCTCTCTGTCTGTCCATCAGACTCAGGATGATAAGTTGTACTAAAGTTCAGATTCGTTCTGAATCATTTGAACAGTCCTTTCCATAAATTCAAGGTGAATTTCGGGTCTCTGTTGGACACAATTGTTTTAGGAATCCCGTGCAATCGTGCCACTTCCTTCATGAAAATATCAGCAACATCTGTTGCCTTGTGAGTAGTTTTTAGTGGAATAAAGTGGGCAGCTTTCGTAAGCCTGTCCACCACCACCATGATCGAATCATGCAGCATGCCTGTTCTAGGCAATCCCGTAATAAAATCCATTGTCGCCACTTCCCAATTCCATTGAGGAATGGGTAAAGGTTGCAACAACCTTGTTGGGTGCCTATTCTCAGCTTTAACTTTCTGGCATTCCATACATCTAGCGATGTATTCAGTGATCTCTCTCTTCATACTTGGCCAAAAGTAATGGCTTTTGATCGTTGCCATGGTTTTCTGATATCCAGGGTGCCTTGCATAAGGAGCATTATTCATTTCATGCAAAATCATACGTTTCAAGTCCTGGACATTTGGAACAAAAATTATATTCTTGTACTGCAGTATTCCATCTATTCCCAAATTATAATTATTTACCTTTTGTGGCATCTTACCCTGCTATAGCATTGTTACCAATTCTTTGTATTGCAGATCTGCATTTGCAGCCTCCAGAATTTTGTTTTTAATATCAGTCTGATACATGCTAATGGTTGTAGAATGTAATTCATGCACCCTCATGTTGAGTGCATCAACCACTTTATTCTCTTTCCCCTTGATATGCTTTATATCAAAGTCATATTCGCTTAGAAATTCTAACCATCTGCTTTGCCTAGCATTTAGATTTGGCTGATCAAATAAATATTTCAAACCATTATGGTCTGTTCTTAGCTCAAACCTCTTTCCCATGAGGTAGTGTCTCCATTTCCTCAAGGCATGCACTATGGCTGCCAACTCCAAATCA
>JASDQU010103367.1:127196-147872 GCA_032191745.1 Picea mariana | reverse complement strand
ATACTTATAGAAAATATCCTTGAACTGAGTTTGAATTTCAGCTTTCTCCAATTCCAATGAGTTACTTTCATCATGTGTTATGTTATTGGATTTAGGAAAAAGAGGCAAAGCCAGAAGATACTTCTTTAAATCTTTCTCAAAGATTTGAGCTTCTTCACAAGCTTCATGCAAGTCAACAATTCCCATCCACAAAATGAATATAGCAATAGTTTTCAAAAGATCTTGCACATATGATTCAAAAACCATTTGAGGTTAAGGCTTATGCTTGTCATGAAAGCAATACTACATTTGCTAGAATATTTTGTTGAAATCTCAGATGGAATCTCAATCTTCCACATGCATTGCAAAAAGTTCCTCTGACATTTTATTTGCACAATAAGACTTGTTGATGGGCCAAGGAATTACAACAATATTTTTGAACTCCTTAGCTTAACTTTAGTTTATCAATCTAGGAACATACTTTTTTGTTAGGTGCCATGCACTGTATATGCAACTACAAGAGTGAAATATGAATTATGAATTGATGAAGTAAATGCAATATAATGCTTTGCTTCAATGCTTTGTTGGCTTCCTTCCTTAAGTAATTAGTTCATAACCTTCACTTCCTCTTCTATGAGAAGAAAAAGAGACTATAGGGTTTGTGGTTTCCTACTATAGGATTGAATCAACAAGGAKTTTGATAGTTAATGAGGTGATGTGTGATAGGTTCAACAACCTCTTCATCATCATACACCACATGCTAACCATCAGAACATATTCAAGTGATGCATATCTAAACTATTTAGGGAACTAGATAATGAAAYGATGYTAGAACTAATGATGTAGAATAAATTCATAAATATATGAGATGATCAATCTTGGTCCCTTATCTTCTATMTATCCATCCACTAGSCYAKTGATMTAYGCTCTTAAATCCCAAGTCAAGAAACAAGGGATAAAGGAGGTGGTTGTCACAATTCTCTTAGATGAAATAGATAGTGCAATAAGATCATTCAATCAATAGATAACAACTCAACAATGGTTAATTTCATATCTAAAGGATGTAMACCAATATTCTAAACACCATAATCATAAATATGTAAGTGTTATAATTAATAAARGAAATCACAAAATTGAGACGACAAGAAATAAATTACGAAACTAAATAAAGGTTGTTGAAGTAATTCTCATAACACAAATACAAGAAACTGTAATCTAGTACAGAATTGAAAGTACTACAACTAAATGGTTTCATTGCATTCCCTTGACTGGGACCTACTCAAAGTTATCATAGGAACCCTTAAGGAAATCACCAAATACTCAAATCTAGAAAAACAAGCGTTTTTATTCAAGAACTCATAATCATAATAGGAAAGTATCTCTACAATTTGAACGCACTATATGGAAGTGTTACACCGAGAAGAAGTGGTTTTTTCCTTTCTTCATCCTATCCTCATTTATAATTAAAAAAATTTAACTAGACCTTCAATCAATCTTTGATTAAAGGATGATTGTCTCCTCGATTCCTAAAATTAAGCAACCTTGTTTCAAAGGACCTGTTTTCTCCTTCCTACACTTTGATGCCTCCAACAACGAATCAAATGAATATCATGGTTGTTTGTTTGCTTTAAGTGCTTGGCTCCCTTGGAGATTTAATATCAAACACCATCCCATGTTTCTCTCATGTGTAGCTAGCTATTCATTTATGGATATTGTCCCACAAATGTGCCAAAGATTCGACCCACTTACTTCAACATTAGCCCATAATCTCAAAAATGCATAATTTCATTTAAAAATTCATGATTAGTCTAAATCATATAACATAAACTCTGAGAACTCAAGCATTCATAAAAGTTAAAAATCATAACCCAATTTTTTTATATTTATCATAATATTTAGTTTTGTATGTATGATTGAGGCTTTAGGCACAAAATAAAACACATATGTTGTAAGACATGCCTTGAATTCCAACTATCTAGTATCCCATCATTTTCCATAAGAATTTTCAAAGATTTATTTGAATTGAAACCAATTCTAACTAGTGCAAATAGATAGAACATTATACCAATCCCACACTTTTCCTTCAAAGCTGAATGGAAACGACCTACAAACAACATCTTCACAAACAATGTTAAGTAAACACAATTTGCATTCATAATTTATAATATGTTCAAATGTAGTTGTAATAGTTTTACGATTAAACTTGGAAAGAAACATACTACTTGCAGTGTTTGGTTTATGCGATATCATCTCTGCTCTTCATAATTTCCAGATTTCAGGGTCCATCTTCAGGAGTATTTGGACAGCTTGGAGGAGGGTAGTAGGTTTGGTTCATTGAAAGTGGTTAGGAAGTAGATCAGGATGAGATCTATCTAGGAGGCCAATTTGGAGTTGGAATTAGGAGGGTGTTTGCATATCTAACCTCCCTCATTTTCATGCAAGGAGGCTTAGCAGAAAGAATATTTTATTTTGGAGATATCTTTGGTATTCCAATTCTCGTTCTTGGAAGACTTAGTGTTCAGTGGCTCAGGAGTTTTCGTTTTCTTCTACGGATCAGCCTACCTGGATGGAGATTACTGGGCTCATATCCTAGGAGGAGATTTATAAGATGAATATTGATATGATGAGCCCTTTTTATAGATTTTGAATGTATTTTTGGACATCCCTTGACCCAACATGATTCCCATAAGTTTTACTCCATTTTTCATCAGCGGCATGAATTAGGTCCCATTCTCAATGCCAGGTGGATTTCTTCGGATGTAGAGAGCCACTAGATTTGGAGGTTGTATGGTGTTTAGTCGATTTGATATTCTTATAAGATCCAATTTTTTTCTTGGTCGGTGATCTACCAAGGTCTCCCCTCCAAAGTCCTACTTGCAAAAAGTGGTCTTTGTGGTGACCTTTACCCCTCTTGTTGGAAGTCTAAATCATTGAAGCATATTTTATGGGAATGCTCCTTTGCAAGATCTTGTTGGGCCCAAGTTCAATCTCAGTTGGAAAATATTATTCAGGGACATTTGCATTTGTGTGCAGTTTTGTTTGGTGATTCTAGATAGGTGATCCAAAATTCCTTGGCTGGTATTTGGCAATGTTTGAGAGTCTCTCCTTTATATATCCTTTGGAAACTTCGTTGCAAGTTGGTTTTTGATAATGAGGTTAGTTCTTAGTCAAATTTTTGTCATTTATGGAAAGATGAGGTATGTATGCGACTCCTTGCAAAAGGGGCATTGTTGATTAGAGATGCAAAATTGTTATATCTAACTGCTTATTTTGGTTTCATATTTGTTTTAGCATCCCTACATAAGAGGATATGATGTTCATTGTATATACCCTTATATTCTTTTCATGTCTTTCTAGCTAATGATGTGAATAATTTTCTGTGTATACACACACACACACACACACACTACCTTTCTTGGAAGGTCATGCAAATGCCCTTGAAATTTGAAAGAAATATTGGCCTCCCATTTAGGGATTTGGGGTAGAGCCATGAGTAATAAATGCAAGCAAAATGTATCTCTACACAAGGTGGTTTGACACTGCCCTTGTTTTAGCAAAAAAATGTTGACATGGGAAAATTTCCCCTTCTCAACATTACAAGTTCACATGGTGAAAGGCCTAATTAGACATTTCTTCATTGAAATAGTGAACCCTCTGGTTATGGCCCAACCGTCATAATATGGGTTTTATGAAATAAATGAAACATAACTATCATGCAATGCAAAGTGCAATATGAAATGCAATCTAACTAATCATGCAAGAGAGAACAACTAAAACCAACAATACAATCAATGGTAAGGAGAATACTACATTATTTTCATCATAAATGAACCCACACCAAATCTCCCATCTTCCTCATGAAATTGAATAAATTTGATAGTTGGAAACACTTCCCTATCATAAAACTAGCAATCTAAAATGAAACATGATCAATCATATAATGATAGGGAGAATAGTCCATCAACTAAAGCATGTACAATATTAGAGGTTGTAAGTTGTAACATTTCCCCAGCCACTCGCAGGCCGGGGGACGCCACTCCAGAGCAGTATCTCATGATCTGACACCAGTTGGTAACATCCCCATCCTTAAACAGGCTAGGCCATGCTACTCTAGGGAACGCTTCCGTTCTCTTACTGTGGAACATACGGTAACATACCCAGTAATCGACTGAGCTATGCCACATAAATTTACTCTTCAAACTACATGCAACTTGAACATATACATACAACACTCTTGCGAAATCTTTACATATAAACATAAACAAACAATTAAATTTTGTAATATACAACTTTATACTGAAATAACAGTAACCATAGATATGCAGCATATACAGGAAAGTACCAATAAACATATAGGCAATTATAATCACATATATGATAAACCCTAACATAAGCATGTAAATAACAATGAAGCATATCATTTTATCATACGATTGGTACTTATCTTGGAAAGATTGTCACCAACTGCGTACAAACTGTCCACAAACCTCCCAGCCTTAGACTACATTGTTCATCAATCTCAACAGTGATTCACCCCCGAGCTGGGACTGAACTCCACCCGGGTAAAGGGTTCCTAACCAGGCTAAGGCTCATGGACAATAGGAAATACTCTATTTCAGGTGCTCACTCAACTAACAGGCTACAGCCTCTCATTCCCCACATGCCTATCCCACCCAAGAAAGTGTGCCCCTTCTCTGCTTAACAGTTCCTCGGCTGCCCCACTTCCCTTCCAGGGCTTCAGCAACAGGCCGGATCGAAAGTTTCAGAGCATTGTAGCTACAGTTTAGCACCTTCGTGAATCAATCCCCAGCAATTCTCTCGCTCGGAGAATTTCACACAGGCCTGACAACCCACTTCTTCAATCTCGCTCTAAGATAACCAGGTACACCAACCGGAAAAGGCTATGGGAACAGGCTCAGATATGGTGAGATGGATGTCTCAAGGATAACTGACTGCGTGAGTGAAAATGGTCATGGAATCATTGAATGGATAATTGAGTGATGGAAGGAATCACCGTGAAACTCCTCGTGGAAGTGATGGTGAGAATGATGGTCAAGCTGCTAGTAAGAACTCCCATGAAAAGTGACCAAATGAGCTAAGTCCCCCATGATATGAATGCATGTCCCCAACTTGACACTTGTCATATCGGAAGTTACTTTGTTCCACTTGTCCCCAACTTTAGAACTTAGGATAAAATAATTATCCATACTTTATGCTTTAGGAAATATTAATATAATATTCCCTTGACTTTTGGCCCTCCCTTTCCATAACTGGTGAAGTTCAGTCCCCCATCTCTTTTATCATGGTTGGTCTGCACACAGCGATGTGTTTTATATTAATCATGAGTCATGTAAAAAATAGGTGCACTGGCCTTTAACAACTAGGCACTCCGGCCTAATACCAAAACATAAGCATCCCAACTTATAATAACTGGCTCACCAGCCTATAACACATATCATATACATGAGGCTCGATGTCCTCCATACTGCGCGCACTTTGGTTACTGAACGCGGTATTCGGGAATGTGCATACTACATCATTTTACTGCGCAGTTCATGTGCACACTATGCCACATGGAGTGCATTACAAAATGATGTCAAAACATCTCACCAGCTTAAGTACACTTATATTACATTTACAATTGGGTTCAGTCGAGGGATATTACAATCCCCTCCCCTTATTTATGCATTGTCCTCAGTGCATCATACACCCATATACAACAGAGTTTTCAAAAATCTTCAAAAAGATGTGGGTATTCTATTCGCATTGTATCCTCATGCTCCCAAGTAGCATCCTCAGGACCGTACCAGGTCCATTGAACCTTTACAAAACCTATGGCTTGTTTCCAGATATGCTTGACTTTCCGATCCAAAACGCGCACTGGATGCACTTGAAAAAGCGCCTTCTTGCTCCACCTGAATCACATTCCAATCAATAACATGATTAGCATTAGGTATATATTTCTTTAGCAATGATACATGGAAGACATTATGAACATACATAGATGCAGGCAATGCAATCATATAAGCAATTGGACCAATCCTCTCTAGGATTTCAAATGGCCCACAAAATCTGGCTGCCAACTTGGCGCAACTTCCTAGCTTCAAGGAACTTCTATTAGCTTTCACTTTCAGAAAAACATGATCACCCACTTTGAACTCTCTATGGGTTCTATTCTTATCGGCATAACTTTTCTGTTTATCTTGGGCAGCTTTTAAATTCTGCTTAATTTTTATCATTTGGTCCTCCATCTCCTTGAGAAACTCTGGCCCAACTACTGTCCTATCAGCTGGATTATCCCAACTCACTGGAGTATTGCACTTTCTGTCGTAAAGTGCTTCAAATGGGCTCATATTCAATGATGCCTGATACCCATTGTTGTAAGCGAACTCTACCAAGTGTAGGTAGTCTTCCCATTTCGATGGTTTTTCCATCACATACATTCTCAGTATATCTTCTATCACTCTGTTCGCCCTCTCTGTCTGTCCATTAGACTCAGGATGATAAGTTGTACTAAAGTTCAGATTCGTTCTGAATCCTTTGAACAATCCTTTCCAGAAATTCAAGGTGAATTTTCGGTCTTTGTCGGACACAATTGTTTTAGGAATTCCATGCAATCATGCCACTTCCTTCATGAAAATATCAGCAACATTTGTTGCCTTGTGATTTGTTTTCAGTGGAATAAAATGGCACCTTTCTTAAGATTTTCCACCACCACCATGATCAAATCATGTAGCTTTCATGTTCTAGGCAATCCCATAATAAAATCCATTGTCACCACTTCCCACTTCCATTCAGGAATGGTTAAAGGTTGCAGCAACCCTGTTGGGTGCTTATTCTCAGCTTTAACTTTCTGGCATTCCATACATCTAGCGATGTACTCAGCGATCTCTCTCTTCATACCTGGCCAAAAGTAATGGCTCTTGATCGCTGCCACGATTTTCTGATATCTAGGGTGCCCTACATAAGGAACATTATGCATTTCATGCAAAATCGTACGTTTCAAGTCCTGGACATTTTGAACAAAATTTTTGTTCTTGCGCAACAGTATTCCATCTATTTCTAGCTTATAATTATCCATCTTTTGTGGCATCTTACCCTGTTGTAGCATTGCTACCAATTCTCTATATTGCAGATTTGCATTTGCAGCCTCCAGAAATTTTCTTTTAATATCAGTCTAATACATGCTAATGGTTGTAGCATGTAATTCATGCACCTTCCTACTGAGTGCATCAGCCACTTTATTCTCCTTCCCCTTGATATGATTTATATCAATGTCATATTCGCTTACAAATTCTAACCATCTTCTTTGCCTAGAATTTAGATTTGGCTGATCAAATAAATATTTCAGATCATTGTGGTCTATTCTTATTTCAAACCTCTTTCCCATAAGGTAGTGTCTCCATTTCCTCAAGGCATGCACTATGGCTACCAACTCCAAATCACGAGTGGCATAGTTTCTTTCATGATCCTTCAACTTCCTTGATTCATAACATATGACAAACTCATTTTGACTGAGGACTCCACCAAGTCCTTCATTACATGCATTGGTGCATATGATGAAGTCTTCATTTGGGTCTGCGATCCTTAATATTGGAGCACTTGTCAATAATTGTTTCAAGTGTTGGAAACTCTTCTCACAATCCAGTGTCCACTGAAACTTCACTCCCTTTCTTTGCAAAGAAGTGATTGGGTGTGCAATCTTTGAGAATCCTTCAATAAATCTTCTGTAGTAGCTTGCAAGACCCATGAATGATCTCACCTCTATCACATTCTTCAGCATTGACCATTCTCTAATGGCCTCTATCTTCTTAGGATTCACTGCTATCCCATCCTTTGAAATGATATGCCCCAAATAATGAATTGTTTTCTGATAAAATGAGCACTTGCTCAATTTGGCATACAACTGATGTTCCTTTAATACTTGCAACACCATCCTCAAATTATGTTCATGCTCTTCCTCTGACTTGGAATATATAAGAATGTCATCTAAAAAGACAATGACAAACTTGTCCAAATACTCTTGGAAAACACCATTCATTAAGCACATGAAAACAGTTGGTGCATTAGACAACCCAAATGGCACCACTGTGAACTCATAATGATCATACCTTGTGCTGAAGGCAGTCTTGATGACATCTTCTTCTTTAATCCTTACCTGATGGTATCCTGATCTGAGATCTATCTTTGAAAATATCTTTGCATCCTTCAATTGATCAAAGAGGTCATCAATCCTTGGCAAAGGATACTTGTTCTTAACAGTCACTTTATTCAACTGTCTGAAGTCAATGCACAACCTTAGTGCTCCATCTTTCTTTCTCAAAAACAAGACTGGGGCACCCCAAGGTGACACACTTGGGCGTATATACCCCTTCTTCATAAGTTCTTCAAGTTGCATTTGCAACTCCTTCAATTCTGGTGTACTCATTCTGTAAGGAGTCTTTGATACTAGCGTTGCTCCAGGCATCAAATTTATAGAGAAATCAATGTCTCTCCTTGGGGGTAGTTCGGGTACCTCCTTGAACACATATTCAAAATATTCCAGGACTACATAATCATCCAAATTTGGCACCTTATCTGTAGGTGTCTCTACCAAATGAGCTCCAATTATTTGACACCCTTTTCTGTAACATTTCTTCAGCGGCAATGCTGAAATTTCTCTAATGGTTACTGCCCTAGGAATTCCCTGTACTTTCCTTAGTTTCCCTTCCTCATCCAGGAAAGTAAATTCTTTGTTGTGACAGTCTAAGAGAGTGTGATGTTGGTCCAACCAATCCATCCCAATTAGACAGTCATAGGAACCTAAAGGCAAGATGTTTAAATCTTCCTTGGTGTTCAGTCCATTCATGTCTATGAGGCATGACTTAACCATCTCATTAAATTTTCTTCTGGCTCCAGTAGCCAGTTGCACCAACCAGGATTTCCCATGCTTGCTTCTTGGCAATTGCAAACTTTCCACCATCTTAGGGTCTATATAACTATGACTAGCTCCTGAATCAATTAAAATAGAAATGGTTTAGTTGTTGATCATACCTTCCACTTCAATCATGTGGGACTGATACTTTTGCTTTCTTGTTGTCCAGGGTTGCATAAATCCTTGGCACATATCTACCCATGTCCTCCACTATTTCAGCTTGCTATACATTGTGAACAACCCTTCCTTTTTCACCTCTGTGAGGATAATATTTGTATCTATGGTCTCCTTTACAACCCCAACATTGAATAGGTGGATGCCTTGGCCCTTAACTCCGTGTGTCAATCGTTTTGGGTTCTTTAGGCATTTGTTGTCCTTGTGGATTATTTCTAAAGAATGGTGGCTTAGCTCCCTTCTTCCTCTGATCCGTCTTGAATTTCTTATTGTCTTCCCAAGCCTTTTGGAAAGTTGGCCTTGCTTTCTACTGATCATATAGGCATTTAGCTCACCTTATGGTCTCTTCTAATGTCTTGGGATCATCATACTATATTTTGACACTGATGAACGATGGAAATCCACTCAAATACCTTTGAATTTTGACTGTCTCATCCTTGATGAAAGAGACATACTTCAACAGTTCCAGAAACCTTCTCTCATATTCATCTATGGTCATACTTCCAAGCTTGAGTTCAAATATCTCTTTCATTTTCTTGTCATAGTATCTCTTAGTCAAGTACTTCTTCTCAAAATACTTCTTGAATTCCCTCCAAGTAACACTTTTCTCTACAATGTGCTTCACCTAAATAAGTTGATCCCACCACATGGAGGCCTTTCCTTTGAGTTGATAGATAGAAATTCTACCTTCTGCATGAGAAGAATAATTATGCAATTGAAAATACTTTCTCTCGCCCAGCAACCATGTTTCTGCATCTTCATCCTTCTTGTGCTCACCATCGAATGTAGGAGGTTTGATTTTGTTCATTTCTCCTCGCAGCTCATCCACCCCAGACCTATTATACCTTCTGACAGGGGATAGACTTGAGTTGTTTATTGTTCTCTTATTGGAATGCCTTGGGGAATGATGGTGATTTCTACTAACACTTGTTTCTTTTCTTTTCTCATCTGAATGCTTGTGACGTCCATATTTTCTTGAGCCACTCTCCTTTACCAATTTCTTTTCTATTATGTTCAAGCCCTCCAATAACTTCATGTTGAAGTCATCCTGTTTCTCTATGGCTCTCATAAGCCTTTCATTATCAACTTTATGGCTTTCGACATCCTTCTGCAAATTCTTAATGGTATCAGCCATATTCATGTTTTCATTCCTTTCTTCTCCATGTTCGTTGGAGTTCGTTCCTTCAATGCCCAAATGGACATCCACCCCTCTGCTCTCATCTTACTGACTGTAATTCCCATGTGCTTCTTCCATTCCTATGGACTTTGCACTAGTTTGATCTGATCTAGTTGTTGTTAATTCTGCAAAACGTGCAGCCATCGAAACTTATCAGGCTAACAATTCAACAATTCATGAGAATATGCACCATTTTGGTTCAATATATATACATCAGAATTATCTCTCTCAATTTCCTAGTGTTATCACCATGACAATTCCAGATAAGACCCAAGTCTTGAAAACACAGACACACAGTACCTTCAGAGATACATCTGTGCAAGAAGGTGGTTTGTCGAAACCACTTTCACCAAGACGCAGTATCACGTGTCTCAACATGTCAAATCCACCACTTGTGGAGCGGGCGACGGCTAGTCAGATCACCCTGCTTCACTCGTTCAGTACTTCATTTTCGTGTGACGTCAGTTGAACGCCGCCATGTAATGAACTCAAAAGATAATCAGTCGAAATGGATTAGTCGAGTATGGCAACCCAACGCTCTTGTACGTAATCCGTCTGTGCTTCATAATTGGAATTCTATAACTATCAATCCTCAAGTATGAAGGTATTTGCGTATCCATAACCGAAGTAATCTCCAAACTGCTCGACTTTCTTCTCTCTGTAAAAGCATTTTTATATCCTCAACCTGAGATACATGGACAAGGCTAAAACGAGTGAGACTAGTTATTTGGGAAACATGCTAGACTTTTTTGCGAATGAGGAAAGGGTCCTTGCACACATTCTAGCAACTAAATTCCACACAGAGCTGGCTATAGACTCGCGGTTGGAAGTCAGGTTGAATCCCACTATGAAGGATTTATTCATCAACAGGCCAGCCGCTAAGAAGAAAGGGAGCAAGCGGTAGAATAAAGAGGAATCCACAGCTGAAGCGGCCGAGAGTGTTGGAGAGAATCAAACAGTCTGGTTAGATTCTTTAAAGGAGGAGATTGCTAAGATAAAGTGAGTATTCAACTAATATTAAGCATATTTCAATGAATTTTTGAACAACTGGTAGCAGAAGTAAGGAGCACTAGAGATGATAGGCCTGTTCTTAAACAACCCTTTTTACAATAGGATAATTGTTGTCATCCCCCTTTTGTAATTTTGTGATTAATACGATTATATAAATACAAAAGCGGATTTTAGACTGTTTATTACAAAATTCTATCTAGTGGTGTTATGAATCTTGTTTTCTTTTATAGTATAATTTTCTTGTAAGATTATATTTCACTTTCATCTGTCTAAATCGGAGGAAATCTAAAACTCGGCATTATTTTTAATTAATGCTTCGATGCGGTTGTGTGTTTCTTTTTCTTCTAATATTATGCAATTTAAACTCAGACTCATCGCCTTTCAAGTGACTTCGTGTGCACTAAACTTCGACCTGTACATTTATATTTATCGTGCATAGCAACATCACAAGGTAAAACAATTTTCCGTGCACCTATATTCACTATGCATTTCTTCTCCGTCATGCCAACAACTTGCGCGCACTACTTTTGCGTTGTGCGCCAATATCCACTACGCACAGTTTTGGTATCGTGCACTGATACTCCATATGCATTTCGCCCTATGCATTGAACCATGGCAAAGTTCAACATGTTCCATCACACACAATTATTTGTGCGCACCATTGAACACATTGTCGCGAGACAACTTATACTCATACTATGTGTGTACCAACAAAACTCCTCTGTGTTAAGCAATACTTGCGCACCCCATGTGCACATTACTATGTGCATGCTCACCGTGCAAGGCTAAATTCAGCGCATGCTTCTGCACATAATAATCTTCTGTGCGGCACCACAATTTACCATGCACACTTGCATGCCAACGGTTTCCGCGCGGTGCCAAAATTTACCGCACATGCCTGCACGCCAACATTTTCCATGGAAGCTCCATGACTTGAATTTTGGTCACATCGAAGTTACTCTTCTGTGAATATTCGCTTCAATTGAACCCCTCTAGCCCATCCAGGCTCAGTGTTGAAATTGAAGCTCTGATACCAATTTGTAACGTTCCCCCGGCCACCCACAGGCCGGGGGATGCCACTCCAGAGAAATATCTCATGCTCTGACACCAGTTGGTAAAATCCCCATCCTTAAACAGGTCAGGCCATGCTACTTTAGGGAATGCTTTCGTTCTCTTACTGCTACTCTAGGGAACGCTTTCCTTAAACGGGGCCCACGCAAGTTTTGGTCTTCATCTCCTAGGGTTAGGTTTTTGGATGTATAGGGTTCTTGACATTATTGTTTATTGTAAAAAGTCCTTGAGAGCCTCATTGTAATCATCTTCTGGCAAATGAGAATAGTCGTCACATCTCTTCTTAGAGATAAGTCGCCACCATTCTAGCAAGCTTGTTTTTCGTTGCATTTTACAATTTCATCTTATTTCCTTATTGAATAGAAACCAGTTTCACTATATATTTGTTATTATGTGTTAAGAATATTTTGATAATAATCTGTATTAATTTTGTTCTACTCATAAAATCTAGATCAGTGGTATCAAAGCGGTCTGATCCTTGTCGTTCTTAATGCATGTCCCCAACAAGGTTAGGGTACAAACAATTGGGTCTCGAGATTGTTTCTATTGAGGACAAATTGTCTTGCACGCCCAAGCGACCTATCATGGCGGGAGAAAAGAAAGATGACTAGATAGGATATCCCTCCAAAATGTTGCTCGAGGAAGCCCTCACGCAACAGAGGAATGAGATGACGGATAGTTTTGTGCAAATCCTTCGGCGACTACCAACACGCGATGCATCTTCCTCAAACGGAGGCGTCTCCCCCTTCAAGGTACAAATCAACTTCGATATTCCTATATTTGAAGTTTAGATAGACACAGATGTTGTAGACAAATGGTTGAATCTTATAGAAGGGCATTTCTTTGTCCATAACTTCTTGAATAAAGAAAAGATTACTTTTGCACTCCTCAAAGTCATCCCCATGTCAAATATTGGTGGGAAACTTTCTGTGAGCAGAAGGAAACAGATGAACCCTCATTATTTATAGTCACAGTCACGTGGGAGTCCTTCAGGGATGTTATTAAGGAACAATAATACTTTGTTGGAAGTTATGACGACCTGTATATAAAATGGACCACACTGCGATAGGAAAGAGACCAAGCAGTGCCCGAGTTCACAAATAACATCCATACATTGTGCACCAAGCTAGGTATCAAAGATTATGAGCAACATATGGTGCTCAAGTATCACGATGGTCTGCACAGATACATCCAAGCCGAAATGGAGTTTCTAGACATCTCATCCTTGGGCGCAGCCTACCGATATGTCGTCAAAATCGAGCAGAAGCTCAAACAAAGTACGTGGCAATTTGGGCCTGGGAACCCCTCACATCAAAAGCTAGGAAAGGGAGGCCCCAACCCACAGAACAAAGGACCGAGAAAAGACGGACCACCTCGGGAAAACCAGTCCATGCCACAAGCAAATAAAGACACCGGAAAGACAAAGAAAGATATCGGGAAGTGGTGTGACTTCCATAAGAGCCCCTGGAATAACATTGTTGATTGTTGCTCAAAGAAGTCACTAGTGGCTAAGGTGAAAGCCTCTGAATCAAATGCAAGTTCTGACTCTGAGTCAGAACCAAAAAGGGGGAGATGAATCATTGATGCAGAACCTAGTGCTATTGTTGCTACCACCAAGCTCTAGCCCGATGAACCATACAAGCCAAATGAAGGCGAGCGCCTTTTTCATTCACAGATGTGGGTGAAGGGTACACTGTTGCACTTCATCGTTGATAGCGGTAGCCAGAAGAACCTCATATCAAAAGAGGTTTTCAAGTGACTCGCCCTGCTCACAACACTACACCCGAACCTTACACCATCGGATGGCTCCACCAAGGAAGCGACATCCGCGTCAGCCAACAATGTCGCCTATCATACAACATCAAGCCCTTCAAAGACGAGGTATTGTGTGATTTTTCTCCTCTCGAAGTTTGTAATGTTCTTTTGGGCCAACCATATTTATGGAAATGCCATGTTATATATGAGTCTAGGCCTTGCAGTGTTATTATTACTTTGAACAAGAAATTGTACAGGATACCAGAGGCAGTCCCACCTAGTGTTCTTTCCTTGATCTCTGCCAAGAAATGTAGGAAGGTCATCTCTCAGAAGGGAAAGTTTTTCTTCTTCGTGATTCGCTCTCAAAATGAGCGAAAGATCACAACCACATCTAGGGTCTCCGTGGCCGACCTCTCCACACAGGAGAATCAAGTGGATAAGGTCATGGAATCATACTCGGATATCTTCTCCTCACCTACTAGGGTACCTCTGCACTGTTAGGTCAAGCACCCCATCGATCTAACCCCTGGTGCACCACTACCCAATGGTCCAGTCTACCATCGCTCTCTGTTAGAGAATGAGTAGATCAAGTGGTAGATCCAAGAACTATTCCACAAGGGGCACATCTGTCCCAACTCATCACCTTGTGGGAGCCCAATCATTCTGGTACAGAAGAAATATAGAACCTGGTGACTCTGCATTGATTATCAGGCCCTGAATAAAATCATAGTCAGAAACCGGTACCTGATTCCCTGAATCGATGACCTCCTTGATCAGCTCACGGGGGCCAAATACTTTAGTAATATTGATTTGAAGTCTAGATACTACTAGGACCCGATAAAACATACAGATCTATGGAATACCTCCTTCAAGTCAAAGGTAGGTCTTTTTGAATGGTTGTTCATGCCCTTTGGATTGACAAATTCTCCATCCACTTTCATGAGGATGATGGACGATATCTCGTGACCATTCACCAATACTTTTGTAGTGGTGTATCTGAATTACATTATTATTTACAACAAGACTTGGGTAGAACACTTGCAGCATATTCAGCAAGTTCTGCACACCCTACGGCAGCACAAGCTATACACCAACTTGAAAAAATGATCCTTTGGCATGGACAAGGTCCATTAACTAGGCTACATCATTGATCAGCATGGTGTACATGTGGATCCATTCAATATCCAATTCATTCGTGATTGTCCATCCCCAACCACACTCTATGATCTTCGTAGCTTCTAGGGCCTTGCCAATTGCTACTGCATGTTTGTGTTGGGATTCTCCCATATTGCATGGGCCCTCATCCAAGTAACCAGGGGTGGTGGTAAGGAGAAATTTGTGTGGGTCCGGTCCCAACAACAAGCATTCGATGATTTGAAGCAGTGCTTGTGCTCAGCCCCAGTACTTTCACTACCAGACCTACACCAACCCTTTGAGATCGAGACATATGCCTCAGACTATTTTGTGGTCATCGTTCTCACTCAACATGACCACACCCCATGGCCTATCATAGTGAGACACTATCATATGTTGTCTGTAAGTACCCTACTTACAACAAAAAAATTTACTCCATTGTGAAATCCTATCGCCAATGGAGACATTGCATTCTTGGGAAGGAGATAGTCATCCACACTTATCATAAGCCACTGCAGTTCATGCAGACATAAGGCAAATTGCAGAATGACTGCCATAAGAAGTGGTCCACATACTTACAACAATTCCACCTCAACATCAAGTATAAAACATGAAGCACCAACTGTGTCGTTGATTGCCTCAACAGATCGCCAGTCGCGACACTCACCACAGTGCTAGAATCGTGTGGCCATGAGACCTTTGGATGGCCCCAACTCTATGAGATAGACCCGGACTTCGCCACCACCTACCAAATGTTGGGCGCAAACGCAGTTGTCACTAAATTCCATCTTCAAGATGCGTTGATGTGTCGTCTGGGCCATATGTGCGTTCCATCAAGTGAGCGAGAAAATATGATATGGGAATCCCACTACAATCAAGTGGCAGGGCACTTCAGTGTCGAAAAAACAGTGGCAATGCTGCAGAAACATTTCTACTGGCTGAAACTTCGGTAGGCAATCAGCAAGTATATCAGGTCATGCACTGTCTACGCTATTGTCAAACCGACCACTAAGAAACAATACCTGTACACTCCTCTGCCTACTCCTGACATGCAATGGGAATCCATATCCATGGACTACATGTCGGGCCTCATGTCCACCAATCGGGGAAATGACTGTGTTTTTTTGGTTGTTGATCGTTTTTCTAAGATGGCGATTCTGGCTGCCTGCAAGAAGAGCATCACAGCAGAGGCCATTGCCAAGCTCTTCTTTGAACGAGTTTGGGTAAATTTTGGAATCCCACAAACCATTGTCTCAGATAGGAACAGTCGATTTCTTAGCACATTTTGGTCGAGCCTCTGGTCATTGTTGGACACCAAGCTCAACAAATCCACAGCCCTCCACGCCCAGATAGATGGCCAAACCGAGGTCGTAAATTGAATGATCTTGCATATCATTCCCATGTATAATTCCAATAACCCTCACACATGGTATAAGATTCTTCCCTATTTCCATCATATCTACAACCAAGCCTTGCATAGATCAACTGGCCACAACCCCTTTCAGGTGGGGTTGGGATTACAACCATTGGGTCCCATAAATGTTGCACTACCCCTTGCGGTCACCTCAGTCAACTCATCTCCTACTCCAATTAAAGCTGACAAAGCCACCTAGTTCATTGAGTGGATCCAGCACATCCATCAATAGGTTCAATATATCCTACAGAAGTCCAATGACAAGTACAAGAAGCGCCATGATCAACACCGGGTGCCGCATAAGTTTCAGGTGGGCGACAAAGTTTGGTTGCATTTGTGGAAAGAACGCCTAACCGAACGCCATCGGAAGCTTCACCCACTCCGTTATGGGTAGTACACCATCACCAAGTCTATGGGTGATAATTATTTTGAGCTCAACATTCCCCCTTTCCTTGTCCCGCACCCAGTGTTCAACGTGGATCTCCTTCGACCTTATTTCCCAGCATTATTGGACAACTCAGAGATAGAAGAACAACTGACACCAGCTGAGCTCAACCCCGACTGCATACAATAGGAATCCAATGATCATATTGTGTACAAACATATCAACGGCACTCGCCAGCAAAGGATCTAACTTTATCGAGTTGTCAAAGAAGGGAAGCTCCTGCACCAAGGCAAGTGGCTCACCCGAGGCCAAATTCTGCTGAAATTTTCTCATCTAATGGGGACACTCAATGCAATGGAGATCGTTGCTTACTAAGGTGGGAGTATTGATCCAGATGGATTTCAGTGGCCTCCCACCTATTCCAACTAGCTCATTTTGGCAATTTTCCAGTTCGGCAGTTTTTTCCTAGTTTTTGGGTCCTTGACTTTCGGGGCCGTTTTGAGGCCCTAAACAGTGTTTTTAGGGCTCGCTAGAGTCAATATGTGTGGGGCTCACTACAGGAAACATGTGTATTGCTCGGATATACCTTTCCAACATGTTATCGTACGCCTAAAACAAATATTGTATGCAAAAGTTATGACCTCGGGAAGTTGATGTACTAACTTACCCAAACAGGGCCCACACGACTTTTGGCGCTTCATCTCCTAGGGTTAGGTTTTTGGATTTCTAGGGTTTTTGAAATTCTTGTTTATTGTAAAATGGCCTTAAGATTCTCATTGAAATCATCTTCTGGCGAATGAGTGCATCTGTCACATCTCTTCTTAGAGATAAGGCACCACCATTCTAGCAAGCTTGTTTTTTGTTGCATTTTACAGTTTCATCTTATTTCCTTATTGAATAGAAACTAGTTTTACTGTATATCTGTTATTCTTTGTTAAGCATATTTTGATAATAATCTGTATTCATTTCTTTATGCTCATAAAATCTGGATTAGTGGTATTAGAGCGATCTACTCCTTGTCTTTCTCAATGCATGTCCCCAAAGAGGTAAGGGTACAAGGAATTGGGTCTCGAGCTTGTTTCTCTTGAGGAAAAAATATCTCGCATGCCCAAGCGACCTCTCATGGAGAGAGAAAAGAAAGACAATGGGACAAGAGATCCCTCCAAAATTTTGCTTGAGGAAGCCCTCACACAATAGAGGAATGAGATGATGGATAGTTTTGTGCAAATCCTTCGACGGCTACCAACAGGCGACGCATCTTCCTCAAATGAAGGTGTCGCCCCCTTCAAGGTACAAATCAACTTTGATATTCCTATTTTTGAAGATCAGATAGACGCAGATGATGTAGACAAATGGTTGAATCTGCTAGAAGGGTATTTCTCTATCCATAACTTCTCGAATAGAGAAAATATTACTTTTGCGCTCCTCAAAGTCGTTCCCCATGTCAAAGATTGGTGGGAAAATTTCTATGAGCAGAAGGAAACAGAGGAACCCTCATTATTTGCTCAATTTTCCTTGCATCACTAGTTCCTAGCATCTATATCGGTAGATTGACTATTGTGACTCCTTTTTCGATCTCAAAGCTTTTCTTTGGCTACTTTGTGGTTATAATAAAAACTGTGCCAAATTTACAAGGGGATTAATTGATGGCAGTGGATCTACTAGGGGAAGAGACAAATTCACTTCTAAATTCTTGCTTCTTCTTGCTTCCACCTGCAAATATTTTTGCTCATCCTTTTGATGACACGATCTCCATACCAAGGATAGATACACAAAGAACTTCTCAACCACCTAATGACGATCATATTCTTTAATCAACTCTAAGTAAAGACTATTTTTTAAATTTAGGCCTAATTTATCCCCATGTGCTATGGAAAATGTTTGATAGCCTCCAATTTTGATAAATAACTTTGTCCAAAGTTCTTTCTTTCTCTTTTTTGACATCATTGTTGCTCCATGAAATATACTTTGAAATGATATCTCTCCAATTAATAGTTGAACCAACATGTGCTAGGAAAAAGTATAAGTTGTAGTGGATACCTTGTATATCCTTATGTTGCATATCTTTTCTAATAAGTGTCAATTTTTATTTGCTTCAATACCTCAATGGCATCGAGATAAAATCATGGGCACTTCTTGCTATGGATCCTCTAATACAAGGGATCCAAGAAAAAGTCGCATATGGTGGAGTACTCCTGTGCATGTCTAGTTATCCATAGGCCTTGAAATTATTGAGCTTGAAACTAGAGAAGTCAAAGAATGCACACGCGCAGTTCGTAAAGGATTCCATGTAAAACTTGGGTGTGCCACCATCCAAGGATGTTTTGTCCTATCGAATACATTGAGAAAGGTTATTAGATATGAGGTCTAACCAATTGAATATCTCCCATGCTTGAGCACGTCATACATGATTGGCATTTATCTTACCCATATGTATTGAGCGTGTGGTCTCCCATACAAGTGGTTCATCGGTACCACTAGGTTTCATAATTATCCTTGCAAATTTTGTATCAAGTGTACCTTGCTCATGGTTGTTCAAAATGATTTAGTTGGAAGCCTACATTCCTTCACAATGTCATGAACATTGTGCTCTTTTCCAAACTCTTACAACCACCCAAGGCTCATTGATATTGTAGGAGGCGGGAACTTGTACATCCTTTGAAGAGTAGTAGCACTGAATAGCCTGATTGTGTCACCATTCCATGCTTTCAATGTGTGGATGGTACCAACATTCACATTCTCTATTAATCTCTACAACACATCTTCAAATGGAAATAATTCTTCTCTAGTTCCTTCCTTGTGGAAACATGACATATTGAGGAGGTTTTGTGTCATTGTACATACGTTAGAGGGAGAAATAGGTATGTTTAGAGGTAGTGTTGGGTAGTAACATCATGTTTGTGAAAAATTCTTTTAGGTTTGGTGATAATGATTTCTTCCCCTTTTCTATAACTTCTAAGGGTTACGGTTTTCTTCTCTCCAACAAAGATTACAACTCAAAAATGCATTGCAAATATTGGCCAACCATCCCAACACTATTTGTAACCCCTTCGATTTTTATAATTCTTGCAAATTGATTTTTTGAGAGAGAGGGATGCTTTAGACAACTCCAAGTTCAACACCCTTTCTCTAAGAAAAGGTATGCTTCGTCTGAAGGTGAAAACAAGCTTGTACGCAGCTACAAACTACCCAACAATTGTGGATACTTAAAAAGGTAGGGATAGGCAATACAAAACATTAAGAGAGTGTACAAATCTATTTCTAAGAGGGTATCTAGCGCTATTTATGAGCTTAGGAAGTAATGTGCATCACTTCGGTATGGAGAAAAGACTTACCTGCAACTTGCAAAATTTCTAAATAACTTCAAACCTACAAATTCAATGAAAAAAGAGAAAACAACAAAAAATAAAGTGAGGAGGGAGTTCCATGAATGAATGAAATAAGGAATAAGGAAGATAAGAGAAGCGTTGAGCCTTCAGAAGATGAATCAATTCACGTGTAACATTGAAGGAGGAGTTATTGATCAAGAAAATCTTGCGAAATTTAGGAAAAGGACAAATCACTCCCATGAGAAGCTAAGAAGCCAATCACTAGCATTGGGATGATGCCTACTATCCAAGGAGAGAGATTTGGCTTCTTTGACTAATTTTTTGATTTCCAAG
>JASDQU010103367.1:98776-111381 GCA_032191745.1 Picea mariana | reverse complement strand
AGAGATTATATTAAGTATTAAATGATTGTGTATGAATTTATTATGTTACAATGAGGCTCATGATTATATACTTATTGCATTGACTATCATAGGGTGTGTGCCCTGTAACCTTTCATTAACCTAATGATTATTATTATTATTATATTTCTAATATCATTATGTGCTTTGTCCTCAAAGTATAGTAAAATTTAAGGTTCTCTATAACTTTTGAGCATGTTTTCTTGGTGGCGTCATCTTTATCTAGTTGTAAATGTTTGAATAAGTTCTTGATTTAAGTGTTAGTGAAGTTCCTTTGTAGTGTGTGCATCATATTATGAAGTCTTTTGACCTAGTTGTTTAACATGAACTCTTGATGCTCCTTGGTAACATACTTTCCTTTCTTTAGTAAATGTTGTATGTTCAATTATGTTTCTTGTGCTTTTTTCAATTTTTGAAAATCACTTTTCTTGTTATAAGAACTTTAAACCCCAAATAATATATAATGTTGTCCTTGTTAGTGAAATTCCATGAATTATTCTTTTTTTTGAATCCCGAGTCTTATCAACCTTCTTGAGATGAGGAAAAATACATTTTGTGGTCATCTCTTGTATTTGGTCTTTCTAAGTAATTGTTAATTTTTCAGAAACTCTTCTTCATTTCTATTATGTGGTGTGCATGAGATTGATGCTAGTGATGCTTTTGACATTACTTCATTATTAATTGTCGATATTTGATTTTGATTTTATTGGGATGACTTGTTCTACCTTGATTTCCTTCATGATTTGAGGAGGATTAATTCTATCTTAATGGTAGTTTTCCATAAGTTAAAGTTAAAGATTCTATTGTTAACACATCCCATCTTGCAGTTACTATATCAATACCTTATTAATACTCATTAATTATCCCTGAACTTTTTGTCCTTATCGAACTTTAAATTGTACCCAATAGTGATTTTGTTACATGGGTTCGATATTTCTACTTCCTTTCTGGCCACTATCTTCAAATCATGTAAAGACTTGTCTTCACATCAATTTTGTGGAACACATGTCTTACCACATCTACCAAATTTGTTTCCCTTCTTTATTAATTCTAGCCATCATATTTTGGAATCTTCTATTGACTAGTCGATTTTGTCCCCTAATTTTTGTAACTTCTAGATCTCATCCATAATGTTATAGGCTTGAGATTCATTTTAATAACAATGACCCTCTAATAGGTCTTTGTCACTAACCTTTTCATCTTAACTTTATATACAATGCATATAAAGTCTAGTTTTTTTTGGAAAAGGTAACACACACACGCACATGTGTGTGTGAGAGAGAGATTTCAAAGTAAAAAAATGATGAATTAAAGGCACACAACTTTTGGGCATCTGGAAATCACATGGGATTTTAAAAGTACATAATTTTAAGAGAAAATGTAGTGGCTCGACAAAAAAGTGGCAGCAGTGGAAAGGAAGACAACATCATGTGGATTGAAAATGATGGATGACAAATGGTTGTGCAAGGTATGGAGGACTAGCATGATCACTATACAAAAAATAATATGACAAATTGTAAATGGTGGCATATATGAGCGTAAGAAGAATGGTGGTTGTAGCATATGACATATGGTCGTGTAGTCGAATTGTAGTTGTATTTAATTAAGGTTGTAGAGATTTTAAAATAGTGGTTGAGTAAGCTATAATATGAAAAATTTGGTGGTGTAAAATGTGCATGGAACAATACCATGTGAATGCATAAACATACAAAATTTCTGAGTACAAATTTACAGATAGTTTCTAGAGGTGTTTTTAACCCATAAAATGACCAAGAGCTTGGCTCTAGTGCCAAATTGTATAAATAGTTCATGCTTATTATTAAATTGATGGAGTATTTTTGCAAGTATAAAATATAATATTGAATAATGAATAGATGATATTACAATGATCCTTGTGAATGCATACAATATATGTGAAAGCGTGAGGCCACTGGAGGCTTCCCATAACTGTCAATGACTTATGGAAGCTCCAAATTGATCAAGAAACCCCTTGAATTTGAACTACCAACTATCTAGAAGTGTCGTCCATTACAATAAAATGTTATATTTAGTTATAATACAACTAAAAATATTTCCTCCATGCCTAGCAATGTTTTTCCAACATAAAGAAAAAATCATTGATTTGAGAGGTTTGTTGGTTCCCAAGCTAGTGATTTTCCTTGTGAAGGATAAATTGCTAACTTGATAGGAATGTAGCTCTATGACGTTAGCAATTTAGCTTGTTGATGTTTTGGTAGCTGCAAGAGGTATTAACCTCCACATGTAACCTATGACTTAGGATAGAATATTCAGAAAGAAAGTGAACCATTAAACAGATGTGTGGAAACCATAGAAGACAATTCGACCTAGTAGAATAATTAATATTAGAATATTATCTTCCAGAAATACAAGTCGGCAACATAGAAAAAAGATAAACAAAAAATATAATTACCAGAAAATGAGTTCGGCCCAACTAGAAAAGTCACTGGACAAATTAATATAAATAGAGGACGTTTTAGCCCATTTGTACACCCAATTAGTGCACAAATCTTGTGGAGAGTTGTAGTTGCAGTTGCAACTGCAGCTGCAAGGAGGAATAAGGGCACATGGTCATCTCTTGGTCTTGATCTCTCTCTTGGTGATATTCTTGCTAAGTATGGCACAAGTTTGAGAGAGAGAGAGAGTATTGCAGTTGTAGTTGTTGCAGTTGTGTATGGTACTTGCTATGTGGATATGGAGACTCTCTTCCTTGTGCACTACCCTTGAAGAAGGAGCACTCTACTTGTCTTGAGTTGTTGCTACAGTTAGCAACTAGGGTTTATCTGTTGGTTCTGGAGTAGGCTAGACATAATTATTCTAAGTAAAGGTTAGTGTGCTCGGGGGTGGCATATGTGAATGCCTGTGGTTGGGTGACAATGATGTGACATTGGCTATCGTTAAACGGGCATACCAAAATTTCAAAATGGAATCAAAGTTGGTTTCCTTCATAAAATTTTAACCGCTGGAAGGAATATCATCAGTTTCCCCCATTTCCAAGCTCGTTGATCACTTACTGAACTCACTAAGAAGGTCTCCTAAGTAGGGCACATCTCTTCCTCGGATCAGATCTGCAAATTTCTAAAGTTGAAATATTAGGGTTTCCACATAAAAACCCTAGGTTTACAGTGCCAAATCCTTCATTCCAGTTGCAACACCAATTGTAGTGCCAGTTGAAGTGCCAATTGAAGCACCAGTTGCAGTACCAGTTGCAACACCAATTCCAGTGACAACACCAGTTGCAGTACTAGTTGCAGTAAAGTTTCTGTGAAGTGTTGGGCCTCATCTTTGGTTGTTCTAGTGCGCCTTACCCTAGAACTTCTACAATTACTTTTAGATTGCAAGTTGGATCACTTTGAAGTTTTAGGGTTCATCATTTCTTGATGATTTTGTCGGATGGTGCCACTGTTTTTCGTTGTTTCCGGAGGTATGTACTTATATATGTTTAAATTGTATCACTATTTTGAGTGTGATTACAGGAGAATGGATCTCCCAAAAAAAAATCGTAGATCCAGAGGTATCTCAGATCCAACACATTCAGAGGAACAACACACTCCAGGTTTGATTGTTTTCATATGCCTCTAGATGTTATGGCATTATTGTGACGTTATGAACATCTAGTTGTATTCTGATCTATTGAAGTTATGATTATCATACTAACCTCTATTCAAAGTTAAAGTTATAAATTAACTTTAGTAAAAGTATTAGATTGATTAAGGTTGATACTTTAGAGTTTATTTGCACTATATTCTCTAACTCAAATTTCTATCTAGAAAGCATATTGTCTTAAGTATAGGGGACAGGTTGAAGAGAATACTTGTCATCTTGAGTGAAGGAGACTCGAAAGAAAATCAACAACACTCGTTCTTGAAGATAAGACTCCAGGTTCTAGGTTACCATGGAGGAATGATTGATCACAACACTAGAAGAGTGTTGTTCCTATTTCTTATTATTGTATTTTTGGTTCTTGTTCGAGACAAGTCACAAGCAATATCTTTGAGAAGGAGCTTCTGTGATTATTGTTATTGTTCTTGTTTTTATTATTATGAGAGTATTATTCTTTTCTACTCTTTTTCCCTTTGTTGTCCTTGTTCCAGGAAGGTCATAGGTGATAAATCTGAGGGAATAGATAGTGACAGTTCCAGGAGAAAACATATTAGATGGTCTCTATTTTGAGACATGGAGCAGATTATCCAGATAAGAAGTTGCACACACAACCGTATACATCCATGTACCAAAGAAGAAAAATAAGAAGAAGGGTAATTTTGCAAGATACATAGTATCTCATATCAATATTGATTGTAAGGAGAAGAAGGCTCCAAACATGACCAAAAAAGTCCCTCTAGTGCAGTTGATCACTCTTTAGATCATCATAAAGAGTTAGTAGAGATAGAAGGGCCTACCTAGAATCATTGCAGTAACCAAGAAGAGACCAACGTGGTCCCATGAAACTTTGCAGGATGAAACATTGATGAGCCATATCACGAGGAGCACATAACTCCAAAGATTATACAAACTCAGAGGGAGTCAAGCTTCAGAGGGAGAATGGAGACTCAGAGACTTTCAGATTCAAATGGAAGAGAGAGACGTCTTCCAGAATTGACAGACAAATGCCATGAGTTGAGAACGCTAGCTCGAAGCTTTAGAGGCTTCGAGGATATATGAGATCTTATGGAAAGATTCCCTTGCTTCAGTATACTTTGATACAATGACCGAGGAGGAAGCCAATTAGAAGGAATGAGATACATATCTTTTCCTTGGTTCCGAGACCAGAAGAGAAGTAAGTGGTGTTGATATTATGGTAGTGTCGAGGGGTCTAAGATCCCTTTAACTCAATAGTTGGAATCAAACCCTCCTTAGAGACCCAATTAGAATTTTCAACGTTTGATGGTGGAATGGTTATCCAAATATTTCGATCTAGCTAATTTATCGATGGGCTTTACTTAGTGATTGACAAGATTTCTTTCTGTGAAATTTTCTCCTTCAGATTAAACATTCTCTATTTTGTCTTTTCTTTTATTAGACGAGTTTGATAAAATGAGGTGTGCTGGTATAAACCAGCTGATAGAGGGGATTCTTAACTACTGAAGAAGGCTGAGCCTAGGATAACCCTCATGCTCAAGCATGCAGACAAAGATATTCACACCTGTTACACGTCTAGTAATAATACATTAAATTGATGGTATTTCAATTGTGAGTGAGATACAATTATTGAAAGAAAATACACATGTAATAAGATGATTGCAAGAAAAATAGTTTCCTTAGCTCTACCATCAATCACACATCAACACACCGATTTGATTTTCATCACTAAGAACAAAATAACTGCTAAAAAATTGAAATAGATAGCTTATCAATAGATTCATAAACTCTTACTCATTACATCATTAATTACTAAAATAAAAGTTGGAAGTAATTCTTCCTCAATCCAATCATATAACGCCTTTGATGAAACACCATAATTTTGTCTCTGGTTATAAACATAACTTCTCAATTAAGGTTGTTCATAAACAGTTCTTTACAATTCTCAAAAAGAGGGTCTTTTCCAAAACCATAGAGCTTTTCTAAAAGGTCAATCCATTTATTTATAAAGAATCACTAACTAAAAATAGCTGCTACAAGTTTGTGTTAAGTAAAACAAAATATTTCCACATGGCACTTGATCTCTTAGTCCTTTGGAAATCATCTCGTGGTTCTAGTGGAGTGGATGACTCTTCTCATATTCTGACCACTTGATGAAGAGATCCTCACATGTGTTAGCATACGGGAATCTGTGCTGGTCCATCAGGGTTGAAAGGATTTCCTTCACGTCTACTGCCTGCTCTTTGTATTTGATTATTTTGGCACTCAAACGCTGCAGAACTGCACCAAAATTGATTGGGTGTTCCATAAACTGTTGTAATTGACCCGATGCCATGATCTCCACCTGTGAAATATCCACTTCCCATGCCGAGTCTTGTTCTGCATGTCGCTTGACTATGTCATGCAAGTCAACAAAGTTTTCGGGTGAGCCAAATTCTGGGAGGCCAATATCTTTCATCTCCTAATTGATCTTTTCCCAACCTTTTTTGCACTCGGCCCACTTCTTATTTATCTCTTGCTGAGGTTCCTGGTCTATACTTACCCAATATTCAGCTGCTTTCCTGATTCGAGAGATGCTCCTCCGTGTCTCGACCCTTCTACACTGCGTTGATGTAGTCAATTCGATCTATCGCTTGGTATGCTTTCTCATACCATCTCTCCACGTCCTTACAGGTTTCCAGTGTCATAAGGGTATATTCTTGGAAATCGGCTATACCTACAGTGAAAAGATGTCGTTCGCTTGTAAACTTTGCATAAGCACCTTCGAACTCACTCTTCATAAAAACTGTGGCCTGCATTGAGTCTTGATAGTATTTTTCCAAGTGGCATAGATAGTCTAAATCCTTCAATGCAATGACCAATTATTTTTCATCTCGCTTTGCTCGATCCAACATGGCATTAGTGATAGACATCCCTACGCTGATGAGATCAGATGTCTTTGCGTGTTCTGTGCTGAGCAACTTCTCCTCCATGGTGACGAGAATTGAGTTATCCAAGGTGAGCCTTATTTTCTTGGTGGTCCTCCTCATGATAGATTTCCTCTTCCTATCATAAGGGCTCACCTGTATATCAATGACCTCATCAACAGGCTCAAGGATTTGTTGTTCTCCCTAGGTTAGAGTGTTTCCCAAGCTCCCTCTTGTATGTATTTGTTCCAGGAATGGTTCTTGTACTTCTTTCATATGTCCCGATAGCTAGACCTCCATCTGGTGTTCATCGACTGGTGAGGTATCGACCAAAATTGAAGAGTCAATGATAGGTTCAATACTTAATTGGTGATCGTATATTGAGGTGCCAATCTCTCGTTGTTGCACTTCCTCTTTTTTTCCACTTGATCCTAACTCATCCCTGGAGATGTCTTTCAGGGTCCCTGACAGGTTGAGAAACTCAGTGTCTAAGACACTTTCGACCTCATGGTCACCCTGCAGAGGGTTTGGAATCGATGCATTGGGACTTGGAGCAGATGTTCCCCCAGGTTCCTTCTCCTTTGTAATCGGTATCCGAGTTACCAGTGAGATCTACAAACTCTCTTCATCGTAATAGATGGTTATTAGATCAAACAAGGGATTTGGCACACCCGTTTCACCTAGTGTTCTTGGAATCTCATACTGGGTTGGAATGGTCACCGATGATCTAGCCTGTGGTGATAGAAATTTGGGGTTTTCCAGACCGATGGTTTCCTCTAGTCGTACTGACTCTGAGCCATCTAACTCTTCTCTAATTGTGAATGGGTCGACCGGGGTGATCCTTTTCATTTCTATCAGTTGAGTATCATTCTCTAGCTGGTCGATGATTCTTTGGGATCCTTCGAGTAACAAAAACCCTCTCCTTTGTTCCTCTGTGGTTTCTGCTACTCAGATTTCTTCTCTAACCCTGAGAGCTTCTTGAGATGACTGCTCTATTGTTTCGCTCTGCTCATCCATGCTCATAGCTTTGAAACTAGTCTTGTTTGGGTTATCTTTTCTCTATGATAACTCCTCCCAGTCCTAAGTACATTCTGTGAAAATATCATTTTCAAACTTGTCATGCGCGTATGGCCAGCAGGAAGAGACTTGTGAAGCATGTTGGAGGACTAGGCCTTTAGGGTCATGCTTGAGAAAATGACCTTTTGGGAACCTGTATTCCAGCTGAATCAAACCCTCTTTTTTAGCTTGAGCAATGTCCTTCATTATATAAAACCCCACATGAAAATCATAGGGTATAAATGCTCGCTTCTTATCCTTAACCAAACTGGCGTTATAGCCTTGAAGGATAGTCTGATAACAGATTTCTTCTATGATGAGCCAGTTTGTGATGCGAGCGGGGAGAAAATGTGGTGCTTCGGTGGCCCCAAACACCCTGATATAGGGTTTTTGTTCATCTAGGTAATAGTGGCCTACTTTCGAGATCACTTTTTTGTCCTCTACAAACAGTCTTGAACATTCCTTTTTAAATATAGTGAAATAAATTCAGGTGATGAATTCATCGCAAATAAGGGCATAAAACTTCTTGTACCTATTTTCCCATAGGATGTTGAAGTAGACATGTACAAGCAGCTATGTGAAGTGCTATCTCAAATTCATACCAGTGAAGACATTCCTCGCACAAATTACATCTATCAAATATGAGGCCATGTGAAAAGCAGGTGCCTCTCCTTCTTTTGGTGTCTGAACCTACAATACATTGGTACTCAATTTCTTGGAGATGATCGCTCCCTAGTTGAAACTACTCCCCAAAATAGCCATAGTGTATGCCAGGGGCATCCATGCCTCCGAGAACTTGGCGCAGTCCTTTTCCCTGTATAATTAGAAAATTAGAGCCATTAAGTAGATATATGGTTCCCTTATATTCGTTGCCCCATACCATCCGTTGCTCCGATTTGTGAATTTATTGTCCTCCTTCCACCATGAGGCCATCAATTGGCTGGTGTCGTGGAGTTCATAAAAATTCACCATAAAGTCTGTGTTCAACCACTCCTCTGGGTTCTTGAGCTTGTAATATTTCTAGACCTCTGTCAAGAGAAAAAATCCGATGCATCCACCATTCTCATCATTAATGAGGAACTTCTATGCGTCTGTGTGATCAATTATCCAACTTAGAGTCTTAATGCAGGGTAATATTGGAGTTCGGCAGGCTACCATGTGCAAGCATGACCACTGAGTATTCAGAAAACCTGTTCGTCGAGCACCCTTACATTCGAGTCGCTGTGTGGGATGAACTCTAGGTAATCTTCCCGGTTGATTCTGTTGAATAAATCTCCCCACTATGGGAGCATTATTTTTTATCCAGTGGTTGCTTCAGTATCGCCAAAAGAGGGGTGTTGAATAAATGCTTTCTTGGTCGAATATTTAATGACTGGTTACGCCTTGGGAGAATATTCTAGCTGCCTCACAATGCTAGGAGAAGAACCTTCACCAATCTTTGCCTCCTTTAATTTCAGTTCCCTCGGCGAGTGTCTGGTCATTGGATTTCTTGGAGGCATTTTTCCTTGCAGATAGAACATCGTTAGACACTGTGTAGTAGATCAAATGCTCATATATTAAATAATTATCGTCGAACTGATAAAAATTAACACATACCTCTTCTTCGTGCTAGCTTAACCTGATTTTTTTGAAAGTTTGAGAATCAAACGCAACTCTTGAGACGCTCTCTTCACTTCTTTGGTTGCTCCAGAAACATAAACTTGTGTGCAAAATGGAGGTATTCGAAGTTGTTTTAGTGATTTAAACAAGGATGATACTTACCTTGTCGCATCGGTTATTCAATTCGGGATATGAGCGCGGTTCCACAAAATCTTCCACCAGATATTCATTATGTTCAAGATTAGATGCAGTGGTAGGTTGGGGGCACGGGCATGGGCTATAATGTGGTCTATCGAAAATTTCAAATTCTCTTTGTTTAATCGGCGCATGGGGTAGCAACGTATGCAAAGAAAAACATTAAATGGCCTATTAAATGGCAGAATCCGATCTTATTGTGTGCTGAAAACGTCTCATCATTCCATTAAATTAACGGGTGAATCGAGAGTTGGGGATTTTCTTTAGATCATATTCGTTGATATCTCTCGGAAAAATTTCGACGCGGATCCATATTGTCGTATGACACTGACGTGGAAAAAATGACTTGGAAGTGTGACTAGCACATGGGGAAACCTAAGGTGACTCAGGACGAAAAATGGACCATACGAAATGCCTACGCGACAAAGACACATGGCGCTTGAGATTGGAATCTTCGTTTAACCGTGTTATTCAGAATCAAGGACTTTCATTAGTTAAGAATTTTAACAATGGGTCCTACCCTGCCGATGATGAAAAGTATCAAGGATCGACGAATGACGAAAAGTTTAAACAAGTGTTCCCAGATTAAACCCATCGAAATTTGTCGATGCCGAAAGTGCATCGAGGATCAATGATCAATGATGTCTCACTACAGAAATTTTCAATGATTTAACCCTTTGAGATTTCACCGACCCTGAAAAAATGCATCCGGAATCGGCTATCGAGGGTTCATCATGGCCCATGTCAATGTTTCGACCTATCGTATTTCACCGACGCTGATGGGAAATCGACCAACTCCTGAGTCTTCCTTGTGAAAAACTAGCGCAAATTTACTTCGCCTTTTACCGATGTCGATAATGGATCGACGATTGACGATTATTGTTACTATTGGGGTTATTTTGCTTGCTCAGATTTTTTCAACGCCGAACATAAGTGCGCTAGTCACAATTTTAGCTGTAGATTCTTAGTTAGACTTCCAATTTCTTTTAAACACAAAGGTTTCACATTAACAGGTTCAAACAAATCTGATTTGATCGATGAAGAGACATGAAAATGAAATTAGCAATCCCTCCATAGTGGACTCAATTCAGAAAGCAAAACAAAAGAAAACAAGTGGTACCCAAAAGAGACAAAATTTCATAAAAGCTTTTAGGGTGTGTTGATCACTCAACAGTTAGTTGTGAGAGGTATTAACCTCTACATGTAACCCTGACGAGACTAGAATATTTTGGGAAGCAAGAGAAACCCTAAAATGTTGGATAATAACCCTAGGAGACAAGTTGGCTCAAGAGAATATTTATTATTGAGTTATTAGCCTCCATAAGTAGAAGTCATCCTAGTTAGGTCACTTGGAGGACTATAAATAAGAGGGCACTAGAGATCTTTGACACACTCACTCTCACAACTGCATAAGACCAGTGGTGCGCAAGTTTGGAGATGAGTTGCAGCTGCTGCAACTGGCATTTTGGTTTTGGCTTGGAATTTCTCTTGGTTATGGTTTGGAATTTCTTCTTGGTATTCTATCTTTGGAGAGAGGTCTACCTTGGTTGGATATTGGTTCTAGGGTTTTCTTCCAGAATTATTCTCTTTGTCAAGGTTAAGGTGCTCGGGGGTGGCATTTGTGCCTATGGTTGGGTGAAAATATTGATATATTGTCTATGGTGAAACGAGCACACCTACTTTTCTAACAGGTTATGGTCCCACACTATCTTCAGACAATCTAACTGCTAGAAAATAGATTGGGAGGATTTTTTTAAGATCCAAATACTTGCAAATTTGCTCAGTTATAGTTGCATTTGTAGTCAAAGTTTTGTTGCAGTAACAAAACCATAACCCTCTTGTTAAGGCACCTTAAGTGAAGAGACTGACCTAATTCCTAGATATCCTAGTGCGCCCTAGCCTAGCGCATCTCCTGGTACTTTCATCAAGCCAAGACATCAAGTTTGATGTTTTGGTCAAAGTCAAAGGTTGACCAAGTCAAAGAAGTCATGACTTACTCTATGAAGTTAAAAAACAAGTTAGAAGGGGATTATAACTTCAGAGCATGAAAGACAAGGATTGACCTCATCCTTGTCAAGAATAAAGTGTTGGATATAGTGAAAGGAAAGATCATGGAACCACAGTTTGAAGCAGGAAAAGAGAAGGAACCTTAGAACATTGCAGTTCAAGGAGAATGACATCAACGCTATGAGTATCATAGTGGACTCTGTAAAAGACCACTTGATACCATACATCTCTCATATTGACTCATCTAAGAAGATTTATGATGCCCTAACTAACCTATTCTTAGTCAAAAACATTGGACAAGTAATGAGTCTGAAGAATGAGCTCCGTGACATGAAAATGAATGATGATGATAGCATAACATCATACTTTGTAAGAATTTCTCAGTTAAGAGATAAACTACAAGCTATTGAAGAAATCATTTCATAAAAGGAACTGGTAAATATAGTACTCAATGGCCTTCCCAAGACATGGGATGCATTTTCCGCAAGCATGAACACAAGAACGGAGTATCCCACATTTGAAAAACTTTGGACTTGTTGTGCATAAGAAGAATCAAGGATTAAAGAAAAAGAGAAATCCCAAAAGAAATATGATGGTCAAGCCTTCACAACAAAATTCAAGAATTTCATGAATAAGAGGAGGTTTAGCTTAAGGAACGAAGCAGACAAAGCAACAATTGCTGAAGAAAGGGAACCCTCAAAGAAATCCAAGCAGGATAAAACATACTTCTTCTTCTAGTCAAGGTAACAATATTCTTCTATAACATAGTTCTTGTACATACCATGTTTACATATTTCCTGTACATATCATGCATATATATTTCTTAAGAAGAAAAGATGGTCAGTAAAACAATACCTATGAAAGAATAACAAGATAAGGATTGTTATTACGATGACTACAAGAAGATGAAGTATGTTGGAAAATTCCTGAGGAATCTATTATATAAGTAACAACTTCCAGATAGGCCAAAATCATAATCAAACTTGAAGAGACCCAGAAAGAGTCAAATCTGAAAGAATTCAGTAATCAAGAGGAAATTAGAATAAGACTTGTGACACTTTGAAGAAGGCAATAAGGATGCAGACAAAAGCATGGACTCTCTTAGATGGAGGGAGTTGATTAAAAAATTCCAAAAGAAGAGCATGCATTCATGCATGAAGTGAGGATTAGGAGGGAGATAATCCTAAATGATATGATCCATGTGAAGATTATGAAGTATCTGTCCAT
>JASDQU010103367.1:16417-31991 GCA_032191745.1 Picea mariana | reverse complement strand
TTTCCAAATCATGATTGCCAATGGTGGCTCCATGAAATGTGGAGGAAGTTTTGAAAATGTGTGTCTCCAAATTGGTGACTACCACCTGAAATCTCATATGTTTGCTATCAACATGGGCGGTTGTGACATTATGTTGGGTTTAGACTGGCTAAGGAATTTGGATCCCATTCTCATGGATTTTAAACAATTAACCATGCAATTTGACTAGGAGGGCCACCAATATATTCCAAGGAATCATCGTCACTTCACCTGAGATCATTAGTTCCCATCGCATGGAAAAGATGCTCAAAAAAGGTCATTTTGGTGTTGTTTCCCAACTACATGCCATACAAGCAATAGAGACACCTTCGGTGCTGCAAGACATCCAAGCCATCCTTTCTAAACATCAAATGGTATTTTCCACTCCCTAGGGAATCCCTCCTTCCTATGGTGTTCATGATCATTCCATTCCCCTTGTACTCGGAATCCTTCCTCCCAATATCCATCTGTATCGTCACCCCTTTTCCCAAAAAAATGAAATTGAGAAAATGGTCCAGGAACTCCTTAATGCAAGCATTATCCACCCTAGTACGAGCCCCTACTCTTCTCTTGTGGTCATGGTCCTGAATAAAGAAGGTTATTGGCGAATGTGTCCTGACTTCCGTGCCCTCAACAAACTTACCATTAAAGACAAATTTCCCATTCTTGTCATTGGTGACCTCTTGGATGAATTGAGTGACGCCAAATTCTTTACTAAACTTGAACTTTGTTTGGGATACCACCAGATGCGTATGAAAGAGGCAGACATTCCCAAGACTACCTTTAGAACTCATGAGGGCCACTATGATTTTTTGGTCATGCCCTTTGGCTTGTGTAATGCCCCCTCCACTTTCCAAAGCCTCATGAATCATGTCTTCCATCCTTTTCTCCATCATTTTGTCTTAATTTTCTTTGATGATATCCTCATCTATAGAAAAACCTGGACAGACCATCTTGCTCATGTGGATCGAGTTCTCTGTCTACTCTTTCAGCACCAACTTTTCCTGAAACATTCTAAATGTGATTTTGGCGCCTCAAAAGTAGAGTACTTGGGTCATTTGGTTGGAAAGGATGGTTTCAGGGTGGATCCTAAAAAGATTGAAGCTATGCAAGACTAGCCTCACCCAAAGACTCTCAAAATATTGCGTGGATTTCTGGGCTTAACAGGTTATTATTGCAAGTTTGTTAAGAATTATGGAAATATTGCAGCACCTCTCACTCATCTCCTAAAAAAGAACTCTTTTACTTGGAATCCAGTCATTGCTCAAGATTTTCAAACCTTGAAGATGTCCATGTGCACCACTCTAGTCTTGGCCCTTCCTGATTTCACAAATACCTTTGTCTTGGAATGTGATGCTTCAAGGAAAGGAATTGGTGTTGTCCTTATGCAAGAGGATCGGCCTTTGGCCTTTACCAGCAAGAAACTATCTGAAATCAATTTGGGCAAATCAATCTATGAAAAGGAAATGTTGGCTATTCTGCATGTCGTTGATCTATTGCTCCCTTATCTATTGGGGAAATGCTTTGAAATTAAGACAGACCATCAAAGCATCGAGTATTTTATGGAACAACATATTTCTTCCTCGGAGAAACAAAAATGGGTGACTAATATCTTTGGATATCATTATGAGATCATTTACAAGAAAGGCAAAGACAATGTGGTTGCGGATGCACTTTCCCAAAAATATGAAGATGAAGGATCCCTTTTTTTCTCTTTCCTTCATTGTACCAGATTGGCTCCAAGCCATTCACCAGGAATGGCTACAAGATCCCGAAAGTTTGCATCTAATCCAAAAATTGTAGTCCAATGCTCTAGCTTCCCTAGGGTACTCTTAGCTCCATGATGAGCTTCGATACAAAGGCCTGCTATTTGGAGGGATATCTCTATGGATTTTATTATAGGCTTACCCAAATCGGGAAATAAATCAGTCATCATGGTGGTTGTTGATCGCCTTTCCAAGTATGCTCATTTCTAATCTCTTCAACACCCGTTTACATCATCCATAGTGGCTCAAATTTTCATGGATCAGGTCTTCAAGCTTCATGGCATGTTGTACTCTATTGTTTCTGATCATGACCCAACTTTCACAAGAAATTTTTCGTAGTAACTGTTCAAGATACAAGGCACCCAATTGCATCTCAACACATCTTATCATCCCCAGACTAATGGTCAAACAAAAGTTTTCAACAAGTGTTTGGAAACATATTTGAGGTTTTTTTCCTAGGAAAAGCAAAATCAGTGGGCTCAATCGTTACCCCTAGCTGAATGGTGGTACAACACTTCATACCATACAACTATACACATGACATCCTTGTGAAACAGTATATGAGCTTAAATCCATGGTACTTTTTGAGCTTCATGCTACACCCATAGCGGGGCACTCCGAGTTCACCAAAACCTATGACAAGGTCAAACATTCATTTTTCTATGATGGTATGAAATGAGACATTCGTAATTCTATCATTGAATGTGATGTGTGTCAATGCAACAAGGGAGAAAAAGTTAAATCTCCGGGCACACTACAAACACTTCCGATTCCACCTGCTATTTGGAGGGATATCTCTATAGATTTTATTATAGGATTACCCAAATCGACAAATAAATCAGTCATCATGGTGGTTATTGATCGCCTTTCCAACTATGCTCATTTCTTCACTCTTCAACACCCATTTACAGCATCCACAGTGGCTCATATTTTCATGGATTAGGTCTTCAAGCTTCATGGCATGCCACACTCTATTGTTTTTTATTGCGACCCAAATTTCACAAGCAAGTTTTGGCAAGAACTATTCGAGATACAAGGCACCCAATTGGATCTCAGCACAACTTATCATCCCCAGATTGATGGTCAAAGGAAAGTTGTCAACAAGTGTTTGGAAACATATTTGAGGTGTTTTGCCTCAGAAAATAAAAATAAGTGGGCTCAATGGTTACCCCTAGCTGAATGGTGGTACAACACTTCATACCATACAACTACACACATGAATCCTTATGAAATAGTATATGGACAAAAGCCACCTTTAGTTCTCTCATACTTACTTGGTGTCTCGAAGGTCCAAGTGGTTGACCAAACACTTACACTTCGAGAGGCTATTCTCCATACCCTCAAAGATAATTTGGTCATGGCACAAATGACATGAAGCAACAAGCAGATCAAGGTTGCTCTGAACGTCAATTTGTAGAAGGGGATCAAGTGTTTCTTCGACTGCAACCTTACAAGAAAAATTCCCTCAAGTACGAGCATTGTCAAAAGCTAGCGGCCAAATTTTATGGTCCTTATACAATTCTCAAGCATGTGGGACAAGTGGCCTATCAGTTAGCTTTTCCCAGTCAATCGAAGATACATCCTATTTTTCATGTTTCATGCTTAAAGAAGGTGATTGGAACTAAATGCCAAATTCAAACCAACCTTCCTGTGTTAGCTGAAGAAGGTTCCATTTGGATACAACCACAAGCAGTTTTGGACCAGCGTGAGCGTCACCTGCATCAGAGAACCATCAAGGAAGTGTTAGTCCAGTGGAAAGATACAACTCCAATAGATGCCACTTGGGAACCAGCTACCATTCTACAACAATTTCCACATCTCAAACCTTGAGGACAAGGTTGTTTTTAAGGGGGAGGACATGTTAGGGTCGTAACTCGCACATAGGTATAAAAATAGATTCAGATATAATAAAGGTCAATATTAATAAGGCCTTGCAATAAAATAGAATAAGTCGAATGTAATAAGACCTAATAGAATCTTCTACTTCTAGAAGGATCTTCCTCTAGATGCTTCTTTTGATAGACATATTTAGTATAAATAAGAGTCGAGGGTATGAGAACCCTAGCTTGGATATTATTGTAATAGATCTTTGCTCGACTGGAGTTTACCCCCTCGAAGAGGCCCCTGAACATTGCTCTCAGAATCAAAGTGCTAATTATGTTGTTATTATTATATCATTTCAGTGTTATTGTGGTGATTGTGATGGTTATATTGTTGTTATTCTGCCATTTCTAGTATTTTATTTATGTTCTGCATAATTTTTATATCTGGTATATTACAGTGGCGCATCAAACACCACCTGTATAAAGACTAGCCTAGGTATCCTGAAACCCTCCATAGATCAACCAATCAACCGCTTGACTGTTATAGTTCCATTGAGAACAACACTCAAGAAGATACTCTGTAGTACCTAGGTAATCAGGTAGTATCACTAAGGGTACGATCGAGCTTCCTTAGTTGGTGCTCTGAGATATTGGGACAAATACTACTATTCAACCCCACATGTATATCAGAGAGCTATAACAGAAGGAAAACCCATGTCCATAGGCACCTTGCAAATTGTAACTAGGGGGGAACATCCCAGACAATGTACAAACAATATTTTTTGGTCACTTAAGCATGTCTCCTACATTCTGGTTGTGAATTGGTTACACATTTTTTTACGGTTAGGAATTTGGGAATTTCAAAGCTGAAGAAGTATTTAGATCTATCCCATTGGATTCCTCTCTTCATCATGATCGCAATGATACCCTTCATTTTTAAGTTGTTTTTTTTCTTGTGGACCCAACCCCTTCTTAGCACCCTTATTTGAGACCTATTCCATTGGATTCCTCTCTTCGTCCTAATCGTAGTGGTACCTATCATTTTATGTGGACCATATTCTTCTCTCGACACTCTTGTTTTCTATCAATTCCAATAGACTCCATGTATTGCATTAATCATTGAGGTATTACTCTACCTAATCCTCCACAATGGCCCCTACCACCCATGCTCAAACCCTAGACAAATTGGAAAGTGAGGTAACCAAATAGTCCAAGGAGATAACCCAGTGCCTAAACACCCTCTTTAAAAAATTTCAAGAGGAGCTAAGCCAGAGTTTGAACTCCCTCTCCAACCAATTTAAAGACTTTCTAACGGACCAATAGAGTCCTAAAGTGGAGTCCCACTCTCACACTTCTCATTATTATCGTTATGAGAACCTTCATATTTCCCACTCCCCTTAGGGTTCTCCCAAATCTTGGAATAGGATGCCCAAAGTTGAGATGCATAAGTTTGATGGCTCAAACCTGGATGGATGGGTATCTCAAATGGAACATTACTTCTCCCTCCATGATATACATGACAATGAGACCAAAATCCATGTGGGATTTATGTACTTGGACAAATAATGATGGAAATGGTGGAAATGGCATAATAAATGTTATCTAGGACTACCAAATTGGACCATATTCACCAAAGAAGTGTGTTCTCGTTTTGATAGGGAATCTTTATTTTTGGGAAAAATTACCAAAATCTGACAAACAGGGCTAGTAGCAGACTTCATCTCTGCATTTGAACAATTGTCTATCACAACTGAGGGATTATCTAATGAGTTTTATCTGGAGTGTTTTCTCAGTGAATTAAAGGACACCATTCGGGCTCATGTTTGGATGTACCATCCAACTACCTGGTTTGTAGGTGTTCACATTAGATCTGGAAGTTGAGACCATTATGTACGCCCAACCCCTTCTTTCTGTTTTTACCTACTACCCTCGTCTAGGGGATACCTCTACTTCGAAAAAAACTTTGAAGGTCATATAGGTATCTTCAACAGAAATGGATAAATTTCACAAGCGAGGACTTTTCTATTACTGTGATGAAAATTATTCTCTGGGCCATAAATGTTGCGGAACAAATTTCTTCCAAATTGATGTGTCAACTTCCACATACTCCGAGGACATATTATTAGATGAGGTCAATGACACAGAGGAGACACAACCAACTTCCCCCATATAAGATCCAGTCCCACCTCCCATGGAACCAGCGGAACCTGTCATCTCCCTCCATGCCCTCATGGGCATTTCTTCTCCACATACATTAAAAATCAAGGTCTACATAAAACATAGGCCGATAGTGGTTATTTTTTATAACGGTAGAACCCATAATTTTATTCATCGCAGAATAGATAAGGAGGTCAATTGTTTTGGCATACTAGTTTCTAATTTTCAAATTCTCATCACTAATGGTGGTACAATGAAATGTGGGGGCCACTACGAGAATGTCAAAATCCAAATGGGAAATTATCTCCTGAAAACTCACATGTTTTCCATTGCCATCGATGGATGTGGTATTGTCTTGGGTGTTTAATAGATTCCCACCTGCAGAATGATTACCATGGATTATCAAAAATTATATATGATATTTAATCAAGATGTTGACACCTATACCCTTAGAGGCCTACATGATGGCTACCTAAAAATTATCAGTTCTCACTGGATGGAGAAACTCTTGAATAAAGGACACCATGGTGTGATTTATCAATTTAATTCCATCCAAGTACATGATCAATCATCCACAAAAGTACATCCTGATATGCAACTAGTTTTGGATAAGCACCATAGAGTATTTGAGATACCCACAGACCTACCCCCTCCAAGGGTGAGCATGATCATTGCATCCCTCTTCTCCCAGGAAGACAACCCCCAATGTACTTCCCTAAAGGTATCCATTTGCTCAAAAAAATGAAATAGAAAAAATAGTGCATGAATGACTGGAGGCGGGGGTAATTCACCCAAGTACAAGCCCATATTCATTCCATATTGTGATGGTCTTAAAAAAGGAAGGGTCATGACGCATGTGTCCATATTTTCACACCCTTAATAAATTGACCACTAAGGATAAGTTTCCCATTAATGTCATCCATGATATGTTGGATGAACTCTAGGGTACATGTTTCTTCACCAAACTAGATCTTCTCTCAAGGTATCACCATATTCAAATGAATAAAGTAGAACTTCCCAATATGACTTTCAAAACTCCTAAAGGGCATTATGAATTCTTGGTAATGCATTTTGGCCTTTGCAATTCCTCATCTACCTTACAAAGTCTCATGAATAAACTCTTGAATCCCTATCTTTGACAGTTTTTTCTAGTTTTCTTTGATGGAATACTCATTTATATCCACACTTGGGATTCCCATCTACACCATGTGAAAAAAGTACTTCAATTATTACAGGACAATCAATTGTTTGTAAAAAATACCAATTATTATTTTGGAGCAAGTGAGGTCGAATACTTGGGACACATTGTGGGTTGTGATGCAGTAAGGGTGGACCCAAAAAAGATTCAATACATGTAGGAGTGGTTGAGACCCACACCTTTGAAGAACCTTCATGCTTTCTTAGGCCTGATAGGATATTACCCAAACGTTTTCCACCATTATGGAAAAATTTCCATGCCATTGATGAATCTTCTCAAGAAGAATGCATTTCATTGGACACAGGTAACAGAGTAAGCCTTCACATCGTTAAATCAGGACATGTGTACTACCCCTGTCTTAGTATCCCCTAAATTCAACAAAATGTTTGTGGTGGAATTGGATGCTTCTAGCACTGATATTGGCTCAATTTTCATAGAAGATAGTAGACCTCTTGCTTTTACTAGTCAGACTTTGAGTGGCCGCAATCTGGGAAAATATACATATGAAAAGGAAATGATGGCCATTCTCCATGTTTTGCACACATGGTGACCATATCTATTGAGACATCATTTTCATATTAAAACATATCACCATAGTCTGAAATATTGTTTGGAGAAGCGGTTAGTTTCCATGGAACAAAATAAGTGTCTGACCAAAATTATGGTCTATGATTATGAGATCGTATATAAAAAAGGAAAACAAATTGAAGTGGTTGATGCATTATTCAGACAATATGAGGATGAAGGATCCCTCTTTTCATTATCATTACATGTTCCTAATTGGATTGAGGAAGTGTGACAAGAGAGACTAACACACTCAATCACATCATAGGTAATTCAATGACTTCAAGAGGAGCCTAACCCTCCCCCCAGCTACACTTGGCAACACAATATCCTCTGATATAAGGATCTCTTGGTTCTGTCTCCATTTTCATCCCTCAAGCCTTGGATATTAAATAATTTGCACTCATCTACTCTAGCGGGTCACTCATGATTCCAAAAGACATATGTTCATGCTTGCCTTTATTTTTTATGGAAAGTCATAATGACGGAAATCCTTACCTTTGTCACCAAATGTGATGTCTTCCAACACAATAAAGGTGAAATTTTCAAGGCCCCAGAACTATACATTTTTTACCCATTCCGACCTCCATTTGGACTGACATCTCCATAGACTTTATAGTGGGCCTTCCAAAAGTGGGTAACAAGTAAATCATCATGGTTGTGGTAGATCACCTCTCCAAGTATGCAATGTTTTGTGCCTTACCACACCCTTTTACACAAGTTGTGGTAGTACATTTTTTCATTGATCATATTTTCAAGTTGCATGGCATGTCAACATCCATTGTGTCTAATCATGACCTGACCTTCACCAACACATTTTTTCAAGAATTTTTTAAATTACAGGAAACACAACTAAACATGAGCACAACCTTCCACCCCAAAATGGATGGATGGACAGAATTTGTTAATAAATGTCTGGAAACCTAATTTCACTATTTTTATTCAAACAAACATTATCAATCAGTGCAATGGTTACCTTTGGTTGAATGGTGGTACAACACTTCTTATCATACATCCACCAAAGTGACACCATATGAAATGGTGTATGGCCAAAATCCACCTACAGTAACTTCATATATTCAAGGAACATAAAAGGTCTATTCTATTGATAGGTTACTACAAGGTATAGAAAATTCCCTCACATCTCTAAAGGATAACCTCCACATGGCCCAAAATCATATAAAGCAACAGGTTGAGAAAAACCATTTCGAAATGGTTTTCCAAGAAGGTTATCAGGTTCTCTGACTCGAACCTTACAGATAAAGATCACTCAAAGAACATGTCTAATATAAGTTGGAACCCAAATGTTATGACCCCTGTCAGATCATCAAACGTGTTGGTCTAGTTGCCTACAAACTGGCACATCCAGCTACCTCCAAAATACATCTGGTGTTTCATGTTTCCCATTTGAAGAAAGTGGTGGGTCAAAATTATCGGGTTCAAACCATCGTGCCTGAATCAGATGAAGAAGGTTCCATTTGGATCCAACCAAAATTAGTCCTCAATGTGCGTGAGCATCACTTGCATGGCATACCCATAAAATAAGTGTTGAACAAGTGGAAGGACATGTCTCTAAAGGATGTGATTTGGTAACTAGTTTCCATATTGCAATAGTCTATGTATCTTGAACCTTGAGGACAAGAATGATTTTGAAGGGGGGGGGGAATGTTACGATCCAATCATAACCCCTCTTAGTTGTTCATTAGTTATCATGATATATTTTCCATATAATAAATGCCAACTTTAGTTAATAAGGCCTATTTAAAAAATGTGAACAAGTCAATGTAAGAAGACCTAATAGAAGATTTCACTTCTAAAATGATATTCATCTAGAATGTTCTCAAGAAGATATAATTGGTATAAATAAGAGTAGGAGGTATGAGAAAGGATGTCTTGAGAATTATTTTAATAGATCACTTCTCTGCCGGAGGTTTCCACCTCGAAGAAGCAACTGAACATTTCTCCCATTTCAATAAAATGTATCATTTTTGGTGTGCTCTTCTCTATATTATATTGTTCCATTAGTAATTTCTATGATATTTCATGTCTCTACTCAAAATAACATAACCAATTGCATAACATACTCCCACTAAAGTAGTCATGTATTTAGTCAAACCTGTGCTTTTATTTGACTCTGGATGCACAACCAAAAACTTGAATTGATTGTTATTTACATATGTAGAAGTTATGAATGTAGGACCTAACAATTCTTGAGCATTAGTTAGAGTACTATCCTTATTAATTAAGGATTTGGCTAGAGAATTATTTGCATGCATAAAATGATTCTCTTTTAAACATAAATTATGTTCACTCTTAGAAGTTAGACTTTTCAAAACTATAACCAATGGTCCTTCTCACTTTCTTTTCTTAAGTTCTCTAAGAAACAAATAAACTTGTTTTGAAATTTCTTCCTACATAGAATCAACTTTTTCTTTTGTTGTTTATTATAGCTTGATTATTTTAATCTCTCGATGTTCTTCATTTGTTTCTTAAGTTTCCTCTATTCATTTATTTGAAATATCAGTAGTCAACTTGCTATTGTCTTATGCATGTTTAACACTAGTTATCATACACTCTGGGTCAACTATATCAATACCTTCCTTAGGTACCACCATATCCTTTGAATGTGATCCAACTTCCATATTTATCTTGTTGGTATTATTCTTCCTAATCCACAGATGTTGTACCTCTTCCCATGTGTCTTTGTTAGCAAGCATTTCAATATAATTATTAGAAAGATTTTGATATGCAAGTAAACCTAGATTTTTACATTGTTTAGATATAACATGATATGGATCAAAATTCCATGAAACATCTTTCTTTAGAATATAATACAACAAAAATTTGTCAATGTGATCAATAGTTGTTCTATTTTTAATGAGGAATGATGAAATCTTAGCAGGTAAAAAGAAAGAATCTCGTTTACTCTTCGATACAAAATGTAATTGATCAACTGCTAACCTTTGTCTACAAAACTCTAGGGTGAATGTATGAGGAAGAATGTACATAGGTAACTAATAAGGCTCCAACTCAAAAATATAAATCCTAATTACAATATATATTTTAAATCTAAACCAATCTCCAACTCTTAAGATTGGATGCAGATATATTTTTTGTTGATAAGATAAAGGAATATGAGGGGGCTCTTGTTCCATAAGAAGAGTATATGTACTAAATAAGAACGACTTAGAAAATTGTAGATATTTACATTCAGTCTCTATGAATGTCAAAAGAGAAGTTTGTTCCCTAGCCAGTAGTTCTTTTCTAGTATCATATTTTTTTAATTAATTCTAAACCTCTTTTCTGATAAAAGCCATGCTAGGAAAATAAAATCATAAATAAGAGATACGATTGATATCTGAAATACTTTAACTCTTAAAATTATGATAATTGAAAATGAATGGATTTAGCTATAAATATTGTGAAGTCAAATTTTGAAACCTTCTCAATATCCATAACTTCATTCGTAATAACTAAGGTGAATTCATCAATTTCAGTATCATCCACATATCCCAATGTTGGAAAGGCAATTTTGGGATACAATTTTGGTAAAAATCTTAAGTCTAGAAGAAGTGCATAGAATAGGTGCACAAAGGAAGAAGAAGAAGAAGGAATACTAGGGAGTGTGCATTTGAGGTGCATCCAGGAGGACAATGAGCAGTGGAGGTGCGTCTAGGAGAAAAGTTCATAATGAGAGAAGAGTAAAAGTAGAAAGAGAGAATAAAGAAGAGAATAAAGCAGGAGAAGAAAGCGACCAAAAAGGAATGATGACAAATCAATATTCTAAACATGGAAGGACATGCAAAAGAAGGAAGAACAAGCAGTGAAAATGAAAAAGAAGCTTGCAGATAGAAAATTAGGAGAAATCAACTGAATATCCAGCTAACTTGAGTAGTCATGCATTGTAATAAGGTTTTTGGGAGGAACCAAGTAGGGTTTTAAGCCCTAGATTTTGTGTATAAATATGTGATGGGTTGGGAGAATAGCGGTTCTTATTCCTGACAAGTTTTGGGTTATTCGTATTGGGTTCTATCCTTTATACCGATTCTATAAAAGAGAGGAATCCATGTATGAATGTAAGAGATGATGTAGAGAGGGAGGGAGGCTTTCACTGTAGAGAAACTAGGCTAGGAGGGAAGAAATATAACAATGAAATATATTTGTAAGCACACTACGCAAGACTGAAGCAATTGCCAAGAAAATAATAAAGAATCTAGCCATTTTGGACATAGCCCAGAGTTGGGTGAACCACGTTAACTCTTGTGTTGAATGTCTTTTATGTGATTGTTGATGAATTCTCTCTAGATGCATAGTAGATTAGAGTTGTGTTATGCATAATCATTGTGAAATAATCATGACTATTAAAATAATGGGTTATGTGGTAAGCTGGAATATAATGGTGGTATGAATCTAAAATCACTAAGTAGGTAATAAATAACAAGGACAACGTAACACACATAGAACCAATAAATAAAGGATGAACACAATCGTCACCTCCCATTCCTTCTCTATTACGGAAACTTGGTTCTTGTAGTCCTAATATATACCTCAGGTGAGACTTCATCTATGCAAGAAGGTGACTCCCAAAGGGTCAGTGTTTGGTGTGTTTTTTTGGTTGAAGATAGCTTGAACCTATGGTCTTACAAACCATGCACAACTCCAATAAATGGTTCCATTGTCGGGACCCGGGATTTGCGATTAAGGGAATGTTTTGGAGGTAGACTAAGAAAGAGATATCAAAATGTCTGGAAAGGAAGGAACAAGATTTTTATCAAAATGAAAATACAAATCCTTGAATGAGTGAAAAATGATGGATGCAAAGGTATGTTTATACAAAACTGCATGAAATTTTCTTTGGCGAGTTTCCAATTATTCTAACTGAGTGGTTAGAAACATTAGTGGAGAATACTGGAAGGTACAGAGCTGTGACATTGAGGAATTGGACTCTTGATTTGTTAAGAAAGATGAATTATGTAAGTAACCCAACTACTCATGTAATAGATTTCTATTTGGATAGCATACTACGAGTATATATTACAAAGTTTTTCATAGATTGTACCCAATCATATAGTGTTGCAGAAAGGGGATTTTTCAAAGTCCCATGTAGAAGTTTCATGAAATCATTAGGTACACAGATAAATATGTTGTTGTGTGACAAGTGTGTGATGACGATGTAATCTGGCTGCTAAATATTTCACACACATGGAGGAACCAGGGGATGACAAGAGGATAATCTAAGAGTAGGTGAGAGCAAAGGAAATGATGAAGAAGGAAGAGAGGGACTGAGTATGCATAGGTATGAAGAGGTTATACAAGAGGAAGTAGATGATTTTGGATTATTTCATAGATGAAGGAGGTACAAGAGGATAAAATCTCAGGATGAGAAAGGATATTCACACAGTGAGCCATAGGGGAGAGAACCTTACATAATAGTCTGAATCATGAAGATAAAACATATAAGAGGAGAAGAATATAAATTCCAATCCAATAAAGCGATAGAAGAACCATTAAGTCCTACTCATACCAAGTCCTGTGTCGAATCCACGACCCCATGTGCGTCACCACGATCCTTGATGACAATTGAAGACTTATCAAAATAACTTATAGTTAACCACGGAGGATATAATAGTAGCAGTTAGAGCAATGGAAGTAGTGCATAGATTCAGAGTCAACCAACATCACCAAGAAGAGGGACTACACAAAGAAACATGGATGGGGTAGAAAACACCTTTACACTTCCTAAGTTCTAGGGAGTTGGGTCAGAGGACCTAGAACATCATTTGATTGTTGACAAGACGATTTTGGCCACAAAGAATGTCCAAGAGAAGGCTGTGAAGATTGTGCATTTAGCCGCAACATTTCAAGGCCATGCATTGGTATAGTATATGCAGTTGAAAAGTACCACACCTACAGGGTAGGCTGGGACTTTCGCAGAGATAAGGAAAGTGGTGTTGAAAGAGTTCAAGAAGCCAAAGTCAGAGTAACATTACATCACATAAATAAAGGAGATTAAATAGGTGCAAACAAATTCGGTATGGGATTTCTATCAAAGGTTCAAGGATATGATGGCTAGAATGACTTTCTAGATCTCCGATAAACAACATTGAGAATGGTTTATTGCAGGAATTCTACCACACATTCACATGCTATTCATTCAAATTAAGGTTGTATTGCAGCCCAAGGCATTGGAAATTGCAATGAACTCAGAATAATCCCCAATAGGAGACCATGGAGGGATGGTGTTTGTTCAGACACAATGGTTTCTATGACGATTCAATTTCCATAAATTACAAAAGGAAAGGGGAAATGAGAGCAAGTATGGTGTACCAAGTGTAGGAATGAAGCACAAGGATGAATGCCCAATATTCACACAATATTTGGAAGTCAAAGTGTTGAATCCATTACCAGGAGGGGGGTATTACGAGATATGTAAGAAATGGGGCCATCACCTAATTGTGTGTCCATTACTGCAAAAGTATGAGAGTACACCAAGGAACTTGTTTTGCAATTTTTGTAAATCAGTGGGACATGAAGAGAAGGATTGTCACACGTTCAACTTGATGAGGGAGTGCACATCATATATGTACAAGATTCAATATTAGGAGAATATTACAACATAAGGGGGTGGTCCACAATATAATAATCAAAGAGGCTTTAATACGGGGAATAGAGGAAACTTTGGCAGAGATCTAGGAAGAGGAAATTTTGGTCATGGAGGAAGAGGACCAATAATATGTGTTGATAGTGAGAGGAGGGTGAATCAATAGCAAGTACAATTTCAAACACTTTTTCAACTTATACTTCAACTAGATTATATATTCAATTTATATTTAATGAGCGATGAAGAATATCCAATGAACAATGAAGAATAGTAGAAGAGATACACCAATACACCATGCACCATAAATGAGAAGTAATCATAATTTATTTTTCAAGGAAAGTAATGACTTACAAGGGAAGATAACTCTTCCAAGGTCAAAGGACGGTCAAACCTCCAGTCAAGGGAAGAAACAACTTCCAAGTTCAAAGGAGGGTCAAACCTCTAATAAATGTCTTCAAGGGAAGCTAGAACTTCCAATTCAAGGGAGGCTTAAACCCTCTATCCTTTCCCCTTCCTTCCACCCAAGAGTATATAAGAGATAATAAACCTTTACACCAAAATATCACCATCAACAAAATATAACCATTACACAAAAACATGAACTAGAGATCACTAAGATGTTCCTTCTTTAGAACTTCCCTAAGCATTTTCTTAGGTATTATACCTTTTTTCTTATCATCTCGCGTATGTACACTACCTATATTCTTATCAACCTTCATATGTACGCTACATATCCTCTAATAATACCATGTACACCCTAAAAAAACTAGGGCTTGTGCAATTCTAAAACTTCCAGACCTTTCAGACTTCACCACCTCAAACTTGCTCCATGTTGAACTCCACACATACTAGTAGAACAAGTGAAGACTCACTTATGATAGCTCCATGAAACTTGATTAGATGATAAAATGAAAGTATTCCATGTGTATTTATACTCTTTATATCAATTCCTTTTGACATTAGGGCATGCCTATCACTTTCTTTTTTTTTAATTATTTTCTTTAATTATCTTCAGGGCCAACCTATAAAATTCACATGTTCATATTCAAAAAATTTATTTCTCCATAATCATGAGGATCCACGTGACGTACGACCTATCACCATAAACAACATGATGTATAATATCCATCCATGGGTGTTGTATTTGCATGTGTTTTTTCCTTCATGTTCATATACCATGATCAACTGCAGGTTCTGTCAGACAGTTGGCTTAGGTTGATGGATAGTTGTTATGGATTTTTGGTTGTCATCGATGTCAACTATTGGAGTGTGATATTGTATATTGATGTCAACTCTTAGTGATTGATGTCAACCCTTGGAAAAAGTACGGCAGCGAATTCTAGTCGCACAAAGGTTTGCGTAATGGACCCAAGTTTGTTTGATGTAAATATGACTCATTATTGTCTTGTCATGGTTGATAATAAGTACAAATGGATAAACTCCAAAG
>JASDQU010103367.1:0-16168 GCA_032191745.1 Picea mariana | reverse complement strand
TATATTTTCAGGTAATACTATTCTATATGTATAGTACATGTCATTCCATTTCTGGTGGTATGTGGAATGTCACATAAATCCCCATAGTTTGAGAGTTATGGCCTTACGAAGTTGGAGGACCCTCATATGTCATATAGAATCCCCAAAAGGTCAAAGTAGTCAATGTGGTTTAAGAGATTTTAAAAGGTAAATAATAAAGTGAAGTGATGAGTGTATTATAATTCAAAGTGAATACAAAATAAATTATTTCAGTAATAAATTTAATGGAGAAATTAGAAGTGGGTTAACCCCAAAATAAGGAAAGTGGGCAAAGTGACCTAGAAGATGTTTTTAAGGAAGCTACTTGGAGAGTATAAATAAGAGGCAAGGCTCTCTCATTTTACATCACACTTGAGCATATTGAATATCTATAGGTTTTTGAGGTAACCAAATGATATCTAATATGAATCTCTGAGAAAGTTGAAGAAACGAAGGATGGAATTCAAGGAAGGATAAATTCCTTTGATGATGTTTTCTAAGGTATGTTATTTAAAGGTCATCTCACCATTTTCGCAATAACGTTTTTTCTGGAATGATTCAGACCGTGATATTGATATTCCATTGAGGAAACATATACAAGTATATGTGGTAAACAATTTATATTGTGGTTCATGGCATTTTTGGATTTACACTCCATGGAAAATGGGGTTTGTGGCTAGTCCTGAAACTAGTCTAAAATAGGTGTTTCAGGTAAAAACGTCATAACTTATTCATAACATATCCAAATTGAGTAATACCAAATTTGTTGGTTATAGTACAGTCTGTAGTATGTTGTGTAACAATTTTTGATTGATTTAACAAATATTACATGCACGGAACGCTCTACAAGGTCACTCTCTAGAATAAGCCATAATTCAGCAAGGTATGCCATTTTTGCTATAATGCCTTTTTTGAGAGGTTCCAAGTAGTGAAACCTAGATGAATTTCATAAAAAAAACTGAAGAACATTGTGTATCATTTTCATATCTTTATTCATTATAGGTACAAAGTTATGATTATTTCAAGTTAGGGTTGTTGACTAATCCAAAACTAGGCATGTGATACTAAAGAAAAGTTTGATGAAAATGCTAGTCTCTTGTTGTTAAAGTTAAGGAAGGTTTGCAAGAATCTGATCATGTCCAACAAGTCTATTATAGAGTTACAAATCAGATTTGGATGATGAAATTGATGAGGGATTTTGGTTGAGGTACAAGTTGGGTACATGGTTGAGACAAGAAGTTGATGAGTTGGCAGATACATGAGGTGTATAGTTGATGATGTTGGTACATATTGATGATTCATAGTTTATGAGTACTTGACACATGATTGGTACATGGTTGGTTGCACTTGTTTATGGTACAAGTTGATTACAAATTGTTTGGTACAGGTTGGTGCATGTTTGATGCACTTGTTTATGGTACAGGTTGGTGCGTGGTTGATGCACTTGTTTATGGTACAGGTTGATTACATGTTGAGGTACACGTTGATGCATGGTTGATGCATGGTTCAAGTTTATTGGTATAGGTTTACAATGGTATATATCACAGTGATAGTGTGATAGTGGTTCCATCATTATACTTCTACTTCAGGGCAATTGGACAGGGCAAGGACAGATGGTTGTAGCCACCTTTTGGTTGTAGCCAGAGAACATAGGGGGTTGTAGCCTCCTTCTAGTTGTAGCAAGAGAATTGGGGAGTTGGAGCTTCCCTCAGGTTGTAGCCGGAGAAACTACAGGGTTGGAGCCTCCTTCCAGTTGCAGCTGAAAAACAAAGGAAGTTGGTGCTTCCAATGAATGTAATTCTTCAAGACATATAAGAAAAAGCATTATGTGGTTTTCTCCCTCTTTGGGTTTCCACGNTCATTTGTTCGTTGCTTATTTACTCTGCAGTTATTGGATGATAATTCTACATCGATATAACACTTGGATTATATGGTTAAAAAGAATTAAAATTATCTATTACTGAATAAACCCCCTCTCTCAGTAATCAAACAGGTTCCACAACCAATGACTAGGGTTGACATCAATGACAACCAATGCTCCAAAAAGATCCCCCTTTTTCATTGATGGAAACACTCATTCTCTTAATTTCTCTCTCCCTTTGAAATCAATGGCAAAGGGTGGTGGTACTCCCCCTAATTTCAATGGTTGAAAGTGATTATCATCATGATCCTGGTTTCTCTCCCACTTTGACATCAATGGAAAAGGGTGGGGTTGCTCCCCCTGAGTTCAATGCATGAAAGTGACTATCTTTTTTAGGGATGCTCCCCCTGAACATATGGCACTTAAAGTACTTCATTTGTATTTTTGGTCTTCTGGTATTTGTATTCCTTGTAGATATTTTGTGTGTCTTCAATATTCTTTCTCTTCTCCTTGTATATAATGTATATGTTACTTGGTATTGTTGTAGCAGTTGCAACCAATATTCCTGAATCTTCGTCTCTGATTTTGCATCTTTGAGAGTCAAACGTGAGAGTGTATCCTTGATCACACATTTTATTGACATTGGGGAGATTTGGCTTCAGGTATTCTACCAATATGACATTTTATGCTTTTATATTTTCAATTCCAGGATTTACTAACCCTTTTCCAATTATTTTGGCTTATGAGTTATCTCCAAATGTAACATTTCCACCTTTTTTCTTCAAGGCGATAAATTTTTATTGATCCTCAGGCATGTGTGATGAGCACCCACTATCTGTGTACCATTCATGTTCTTCTTTACATTCTTCAGTGACCAATGCTATTAAAAAATAATAATTGTTTGGAATGTCTTTCCTTCTCCATATTGTAGTTGGTATAATTACATTTGTCATATGATCACCTTCCTTCATATATCTGCAATCTCATGATTTGGGACCAAGATTATTGCACTTGTAGCATACAATGTTTTGATCCATTAATGGGTCAAATGGATTATAATTTCTTTTGAAAAATCTATGAACATTTACATATCTACTATTCACACCATTCATGTGTCTTGCATAGTTATTCCTTTCATTGAATATGCAATTAATTGCCTTGTGCCCAAAATTTCCATAAGTATAACAATGACCGAGAAAAATATTCTCATACCTGGTGGAAGAGGGTCTTATTGGTGTTTCATTCCTTCTAAGTCTTGATATTTGATTTCCTTCATACCTGATGGGAGAGGTTCCTTTTGATGTATCACTCCTTTTGAATTTTTGTCTTCTATCTTGTTCTTGTTGTTCTTCAACTTCTTCTTGATCCGGATTATTTTCAGCACAAAATGAGAGAAGAGATATAATAAAGAAATGTACAGAGATATCTTAGATATCCAATGATATAACATAAATATATCAGAGATGCAGAAATAAACACAGAGATACAGTAATACACAATTTTCTATTAATGAGTGAAAATGTGAAAATACAGAGTGAAAGACTCGCTAGAATGGTGGCAGCTTATCTCTGAGAAGAGATGGAACGACTACTCACACCTGTGAGAAGATGATTTTACAATGATGCTCCAAAGGCATTTTTATCATAAAGAAAATCCAAAACCCTAACCCAAGAAGATGAAAAGCCAATAGTTTTGTGGACCCTATTTTGGGTAGTTTGGTGTATCAACTTCCTAGGGGCATAGCCTTGGCATACGATCTCTGTTTGAGGAGCACGATAGCTCATTGGAAATGTATCGTCGAGGAGATTCATTTTGGGGGATCAATCAAATCCTTTGCCTATAATTGAGAACCTCGATCTTGAAAAACCTTCATTTAGGCCCTCAAAATGGCCTTGGAAGTAAAAACTGCTAAAAATAGTAAATTACCAAAATTGTCAAAAAACTATTTTGAGCTAGTTGGAAAAGGTGGGTGCCCACCAATATCCACCTGGATCAATCCTCCCTCCTTAGGAATAAATGTTCTCCATTGCGTTGAGTTCCCGGGGGAGAGGGAAAAGCGTTTGTTGAATCTGCATCTTGATGATTTGCTTTCCTTGTTGGAGAAGTTGCGTTGCTTAGATTTTTGAAAGTTTCCACGAACCTGTGGTTGGAAGGGTTGGAACTTTTTAACCAGTATGGATACATTATTTGTCTGTGTGCATAAGGAATATTTACACTTTGTTGTAGTCTTTTTGACCTGCTTATGTTGGATAGAAGATGCTTGGGCCAAGGATGCAGTGGTTGCAGTATCCTTATGTTCACCTTTTGAACAAATTGTGAAGAAGATGAATTTTGTAGTATGGGATACTACCTTGTGACACTGTTTAGGTGGGACAGTAGTTTGAACCACCTCTGGTATCCTATAGATATGACCCACTAGAGTAAAAATGACACTATGAGGTCGAGAATCATAGATAGCATAGTGCTTCCACATATATGGTTGGCCCAAGGGAACATCACAGAAACCCAGCGGGGTGCCATCACATAATACCTCATACGTGAAGGGATGAATGTCGTACGAAAATAAAAAATGCTAGTTGACATAGAGATCTCATCCCTAGCGAAGCCACCATATGTTGCATGGTTATGGGTGTGGTGTTGTCGACAATCCCAATTGTTTCATGACCTCGGTTGAGATGAGGTTATTCTGGCTTCTACTATCAACAATAAAATGCAGAGGGGTCCCCTTCACCCACATCTATGAATGAAAAAGGTGCTCCCCCTCTTCATGATATGTTGGTTCTTCTAGTTGAACTGTTGTGGTCCTGACAATAGCAGTGGGGTCTGTGTCGATGATCTGTCTTCTGTCAGTATTTTTTGAATTAGATTTTGAATCAGGGTTCGGCTCCTTGTCTTTGATTTCAGCCACCAATGATTGTTTTGAGCGACATTCATCAGTGTTGTTTCAGGGGATTTTGTGGAAATTGCACCATTTTCTGTTGTCCTTCTTTGTCTTCCCATGACCCTTCTTTTCCTATGGCTTGGACTGGTTTTCGAGAGAATGTTTGTTAGGGAAATATTTATCATACTTTGGTTGTTATGTATTTGCAGACCTGAACTCCCATTTGTTTTTGTGCTTAAATTTCTGCTCAACTTTAACAACATATCGATAAGCAGCACTGAGTGATGAGATTTCTAGAAAATCCATTTTAGTTTGGATGTATCTATGTAGAGCCGCACAGTATTTTAGAACCCAATCTCATTCAGAGTCTTTCACACCTAGCTTGGTGTACAAGGTATGGAAGGTATTGGTGAACTCTGGAACTTCTTGGCCCCTCTCTTGCCGTGGTGTGGTCCATCTCATATATTGGTCCTCATAGTTACCAGCATGGTAATATTGTTCCTTTACCGTGCCCGCAAAAAAATCCCAAGGGGGTTCGACCCCATATATTCCAGAATCTTATGTGGAACTTTGCTCCCAATACGTTTCCCGCCAATGTTTGACATGGGGGAGATATTTAAGGAGTGCGAAGGTGATCTTTTCCCTGTCAGAAAAATTGTGAACAGAGAAATAAACTTCTAGCAGATTTAACCATTTGTCTAGGGCATCCACATCTATCTGATCTTCAAATACGGGAATATCAAAATTAACCTGTACCTTGAAAGGAGAGGTTCTTCCAGAGTGGTTGTTTGATGAATATGCATATGTTTCTATCGGCAGCTGTTCAAGGGTGTGGGATAAATTCTCCATCATTTAGTCCCTCTGTCGCGTGAGAGCTTTCTCAAGCAACAGATTGATAGAATCGTCCACTCCATTGTTTTTATTTTCTTCCACCATGGAGGGTTTATTGGGAGTGAAGGATCTATTGTCTTCAAGAGAGACAAGCTCGAGACCCAACTTTCTATACTCGGACCTTGTCGGGGACATGCACTAAAAAAAATGATCATGAGCAGCCTGCTCTTATACCACTTATCTAGATTATTTTCGACATGAAATGAGAGTGGAGATATAATAATGCAATGTACATAGATATCTTGGATATCCAATAATATAACATAAATGTATCAGATATGAAACCATAAACACAGAGATACAGTAATACACAATTTTCTATTAATCAGCAAAAATGTACAAAGATTGTAAAAATACAGAGTGAAAGACTCACTAGAACGGTGGTAGCTTATCATTGAGAAGAGATGTGATAGATACTTTCACCTGTGAGAAGATAATTTTACAATGTGGCTCCAAAGGCATTTTTATTGTAAGTAAAATACAAAACCCTAACCCCAGAAGATGAAAATCCAACAGTTTTGTGGACCCCATTTTGGGTAGTTTGGTGTATCAACTTCCCGGGGATGTAACTTTGGCATAGGATCTTCATTTGGGGTGCATGATATCTCGTTGGAAAGGTATCGTCGAGGAGATTAATTTTGGGGTTTAAATTAGAGCCGTTGACTATCATTGAGAACCTTGATCCTGAAAAACCTTCATTTAGGCCCTCAAAATGGCCTCAGAAGTTAAAAACTGCTAAAAATAGTAAATTACCAAAATTGCCAAAAAACTGTTTTAAGCCAGTTGGAAAAGGTGGGTGGCCACTCATATCCACCTGAATCACTTCTGGAGTTCTGGTTCCATCCTTTTCATCTTCCTTCTCTTGTTTAATTGTATTCAAACTGTCATTGTATCCTAGTCCTGTCTTGTCATTTGCTGATCTTTGATTGCTAAGGGTTTCATTTAACTTTTCAGTACTTCTTTCCAACTTATCCAACTTCTCTATTGTCAATATTATCTTCCTTTTTGTGTGATCCAATTCTTCTTTCAATTTCTCATAATATTATAATTCTTCCATGAAGTTGTCAATAGTCTTTTCAAGCTTATGATTCTCTTCTTCATAACTACCCAGTTCACTTCTTCACCTTCTATTTGTGTTTTTGAGCTTGTTATTTTCAGTTTTAACATGCTTCAATTTTTCAAGATTCTCATCTTATTGTTCACTTTCTATGTCGTCTTTGTATCCCCAAAAATAATCAAAGCTATTTTCTTCATCAGATTCTTCTTAAAAAATGATTTCTTCTCTTAGTTTCTCATAGTATTCTAATTGTTTCTTTAGGTTGTTGATTTCTTCTTTAAATCTTCTTTATTGCTGATATATTTATTCTTCGATATTCTCATTTGTATTTTCAAGAAGTATATTATATTTTTCTACACTTAAATTCACCTCTTCAATTTCTTTTCTATGTCTTTATAGAGCACACAATGATTATGTTTCATGATTTTCTTCTTTTTCAATTTCAGGATTGTAACTTGCTTCAAATTCTTCTTCTTCTAGATTTTCATAAATATATTGTATCTTGTCCGAAATCTCTTTGGCTGATTCACATGATCCCACCTTAGCTTTTACTGAATCAACTAGTCCATCCAGGATGGCATCCATTTCCATTTTGTTGTTCCTTCTTTCTTCCTTCTGGGATGCAATCTTTGGTTTATTCAAAGCTGTGTATCCTGAAACAACTGAGATCCAAACATACACCGCAAGAGATTTCAAGTAAGTTTCCATTCTATTACTCCAGTATTCAAAATTGCTTCCATCAAATGGTGGAATCCCATTTGGAATTTTCCCTTCCATCATTTTTTAGGATATTCCTTCCAGTGGTTAAATTGTACTGAAGGTAACCTGATTTGATACCAATTGTTGATACTAAGAGGGGGGTGAATCAGTAGCAAGTATAATTTCAAACACTTTTTCAACTTATAATTCAACCAAATGATATATTCAATTTATATCCAATGATCAATGAAGAATATCCAATGAACAATGAAGAATAGTAGAAGAGGTACACCATGAACCATATATGAGAAGTAATCATAAGTTATTGTTCAAGGGAAGTAATGAATTCCAAGGAAAGATAACTCTTCCAAGTTCAAAGGAGGGTCAAACCTCCAATCAAGGGAAGCAACAAATTCCAAGTTCAAAGGAGGTGCAAACCTCCAATCAATGCCTTCAAGGGAAGCTACAAATTCCAATTTCAAGGGAGGGTTAAACCCTCTATCCTTGAACCTTCCTTCCATACAAGAATATATAAGAGATAATAAACCTATATACCAAAATATCACCATCAACATAATATAACCATTACATAGAAACTTGAACCAGAGATCACCAAGATGTGCCTTCCTTAGAACTTCCTCAATAATTTTCTCAGGTACACTACATGTCCTCTTATCATCCCATGTATGTACCCTACCTGTCTTATTATCAAATCGTGTATGTAAGCTACATGTTCTCTTATAATCCCATGTACACCCTCATAAAATTAGGGTTTCTACAATTCTAAAACCTTAGGGCCTTTCAGACTTCGCCACCTCAGACTTGCTCCATGCTGAACTATGCACATACTCCTAGCACAAGTGTAAACCCACTTATGTTAGCTCCATCACACATTCTTAGATGATAAAATTAAAGTCTTTCATGTGTATTTGTACTCTTTATTTCACTTCCTTTTGTTGATGGGCGTAAGTGACACACCGTCAATAGGAACAATAGATCCAGACCGGGGTTGTCTAATTAACCAAGTCGTTTGGTGTAATCTATTCTGACAGGTTTAATGGCTATGTTAGTCAACTAAATTTCTAAAACAAAGAAAATAAATAAACTACTTAATGATAAAACTATAATAATATATATACTTTAATCTAATTATTTACAAATGTATTAAACATAAAGGTAAATATGAACATGCCATTTATGAACAAAATAATTACAGGTTGCAAGTTTTTCTGAAAGCCTTGCAAAATCAATGTTTCATAATCGTTCTCAAAAGTAGATAACGAAAACACATATTTTTTGCATTTTCTGTTTTATAATCACATATTTAAGAATCATAAATAAAACATGATTTGAAACAAAGACAGAATGATGGTCAAAGCCAATCAAAAACTATCTTGTTTCACTAATACATAAAATGACGGAAATTCAATAGAAATAAAGCTACCTTGAGATTAATTTTATACATGTGTCTATGTTTTTGTGCGATCCAAAACTCCATCTGCCTCGCCTGTAAGAGAAATCTATGAAAGGCTTATACTAATGCCTCCGGAATAAATTCCAGGTGTTTATTGACAGCTAGGATATAAGAACATAAAAAGTAGACATGTATGTCCAATGATCTTATAATTATGAATAATTACAGTAATATAAATCTTAACATAAAGAATTCATTTATCAATCAATTAAACATCAGACATAAGTCATGATATTAAAATTGATATAATGATCATAGTAATAAGTTATGAAACAAAAATCTATAGACAGAATTTAAAAGCATTTAATAAAATGAAATATAATATGTTGAAGAAGCTAAAGTTGTGTAACATATCAATATCTCATAATATAAAAAGGAAAAACATATATGGAACAATTGTTATATCGGTCTAAAGGCAAAATGCGAACTAGTTGTCCATGTAGTTTTGAAAGTTACATGCCTATAATATGTTCCAGCCCAAAGATTCACTTTCAATCTTGAACGCCCACTTTATATAGATGATAAGAAGCAACAGTTTATCTCCTTTAACCTCGAGATTCTGAAGATTGATTTTGGTATGGAATACAAAAATAAGAGTTGTGCAAATGCCCAACCTTATTTCTTGTTGGTGATCCAATACATAGCAACGAACTTGGTTTTAAAATAAGAGTTTGTTTTTTTTACAGCAATTACATGACGTTATCTTCGCAAATTTTTGCGATTTCAAGATGCCAATATTCTTATGATAATGATGATGAGCGCCTTTCTGATGATAAATTTTATCAAGAAATTTGGTTCTATATCCGTATTCGCCATTGTTGGCCATTTTAAATCTGCACACCAAACCAAAAGTCAAAACTGATAAAAGAAAACCTAAAAAAATAAATAACGTGAGAAATCAAAGGATAAAACAAATAAGAAAATCACTCTGGCACTTGGAAAATATGCCACGAATTCTCCTTCTTGATTCTTTGTTTTATTTCTCTCAGTCACAAAGCTCGCATAATACTGTTAAGACTTAGTTTAGTGACTCAACATTCTCATGACATCTTTTGTTATTTGCAATCTTGAGGTGGCATAGTTTCCTCTACACAATCTCATCAATGAAAATCTAGTGTTTTACATTTCCCTTAACTATTGTTGTTAGCATCATTTCTGTTAAGAATAGAACAAACTCCAATTTTGACTATGAATTTTTTTCAATGTGTGAAGATTTTTCTGACATCTAGTATTATAATCCCAAATTTGGTGGAAAGTGATTAACCGTTCTTGACTTTAGATTCTTCATGGCATGTCTTATCACAAGCTTTTTTGGTAAACCTCTAAATGGCATCGAATACTTAGAGATCAAGTGATACGATGTTATTTTTGTTTCTATTCGGTGACATATATAATCATTATTGTAGCTTGTCAATTTTTATGTTCATATTCAATCATAACATGTCAATGTGTTGAAGTCTTAATGTTTACAACCTTATGCTTCCAACCTAACCTTGTCGCTTGACACTTTGTAATATAAATTTTATGATTTTGCCTAAAGGATTATATTACATGTGTATGATGACTTATGCCAACTAATAATGATAAAGTGAATTAAGTAAACTCACTTTTATGTAATACCATATAGACATGAGTTTGTTATAATGATTTTGAACACATGGTAGATAATCCTTATCATGAGCATGATATGATCRAATAGRTATGRGATAATATGAAAGATTGGCCAATATAGAGTTTGATTGAGAAATAAATGATATATAATTTGTTTTGAATTGAAAAAACATTTTCTCTCACCACTTTAAATCATTTAGTTGTGAAATATATAAGTTTATAATGAGAGTCTAATCCATAGAATGATTTATAACCTTTGCATGCATTAATGAATTGTTGAAACAAAACTTAAAAAGTTTTTCTTTTAAATGAATGGTATAGAATAATATTAAAGATTTGAATCCAATTTTAATTTGAAAAGGTTAAAAACAATATGAATTTAGGATTAAAATATTATTTCAAGATTACACTATTTGATGTTTTAAAGTTCTCTTATAAGAAAACAATTTTTATTTAATGTATTAGTTTCGTAATTATATTGAAATCTTATTTCATATTTTCCTTGATATTATTATAAGAGTTAGAGTAATGGGTTCCTCTTATTACAAATATGAAATATTTATAATATTTAAAAAACTAATCATGAAGTTTTTATTTCTCCTTAACACATCTTTCGAATGAGAAAATGGAAACATTGTCAGAGGATATGCATTTCTCATGAAATATTTGAAACCAAATAATCAAGGAAAGAAACAATCCAATCAAGTCAAAGGGGGAAACAATGAAGAATCCAAGTAAAAAATCGACGAACCCTAGATTTTGATTAAAAATAAAGAAGGGGGTTGTCAGGGCCCAACAAATGGTGACTCATTGGGCAAAGCAGTTATCTCTACATCACCATAAAATTCATGTCAGGGGGTCAGATGAAATAAAAAATTTAAAAATAGTTAACAATAGATTGAGCCTTCCAGTCATAACTCAGAAAATAATGCAATTTAGCACTCGATGTATTTCTATATGACAATGTAATTTGGTATCTTATTTCGATCACAGGTATAGTGATGTGTATGCAATATAACTTCAATACCATTGACAGGGCCACTGTTGTTAGTAGGTGTCCATAGCCTCGGTAGGGATTTCATTTAACCCATTCTAGTACCTCTATCATGTCCAAGAGTCGTCCATTCATGATGAAAACACGTTCATACTTGATCAAATTAAAAGACATACCTGAGAATCTTTGAAACCCAACATTGCTTTGCTGCCAGCAGGCATGTTCAGTACCCAAGCGAAGTTTTCTTGGTATCGTCTGTGCATTTACCCGCTGCCAACAGACCTATTTAGTATGCTGGCGGGTTTACACACACTTCCCACACATTGAAGTGCTTCCAAATCTCAAAAATGTGTTTATAAATTTGCAGAAAATTCATGATATTAAGAGAGTAGGGTGATACTGAAGATCTCACGGTCTAGTAATGAAAAGATTGATCATTTAAGAATTGTTTTCCTGTTCTGATGAATTCCATCATGATTTGGACAGTTAGATTTATGTTTATAAATCATCTCTAGGACAGGGAAGCACAATTGAGTTGTCTTCATTAAAACATGGATGGTGTTAGAAGTTTGTTAAGGATAATCATGTCTCATTGTGCTTTTAATGCGAAACCAGGAACATTGTTCGAACATAAACTTCTTTCTGTTGTTCTCAGTTTTGCATTTACTGCTTAGGTGCTTGAATATTATAAACTTATGCTAATGCATAGGTATTCTGATTCCCTTAAACAAATGAAATGTTCATACAGACATAAACATCTAGAGAACCAATCAAAATCAAACAAAATGAAAAGAACCAGAATAAAAAAAAATAAAAAAAAAATTAAAAAATATTTACAAAGGGGCAAACCTAATTTTCTCAGGTGAAGTACTTTTTAAGAGAGACTAGAAGAAGATAAAAAAATCCTTATTAATATGAGTGTGATCCTACTAGTGCCACCTTGGGCCAGTGTTGAATTCGAGTGAATTGATAGTTCAAATTTACTTATTTATTTACTTTCCGTTTTAAAATTTCCATGATGATAATGCGTTCTTGAGAAGAAATATTCAATGAAAAATAAAAAAGAAAAGGATTAAAGTGGACTTCCCTGGAAACATTCATATTATGGTTCCCTTGGTGTACCCACATGTGTTCATAAAGGCATTATTACAAAAAGAAACATTGAGAAATAAAATTGAAGGAAGCCTACTTCTAAACCTACTCCTAAGTTCTAAACAAATCAAAATACTAAGTGAAGTCATTCTTCCAATGTAGCCATTTGAGTGACTCTAATCCTACAAAGACAAAGAAATTTCCAATGAGTAAGATGGATTGAAGTGTTTCAAAAATAAAAATAAATACATCGTACTTAGATTTACCTTTATGTTCTTCATTCAGAAACAAAGTAAGTATATCAATACCATTCTGTCGAAATTTTTAATATATGAACCCTCTAGCCAATATGCAATTCTTTCATGATACGGATCATAAAAGCATGGAAGAATGTAACTAGATTCAAAAAACTTGCCAAAATTATGGGAACCTGACATAACCATCGACCAAGATGGAAATTCCCCATTCTCTTGACAATTCTCCACCTGTTCATGAGTTTCTTCACATGGAGGATCTAAAAAAATCATGTTATGCTTACCTCCTAGATATTTAGGTAGAAAAATAACATGCACAACTTTAGCTTTATTATGAAGATTTTTCAGATACAAATATGCAAGCCATTCTAAGATCCTGTCATAAAAATTAAGATGCAAAATATGACTTTGATGGAATGGATTTATCAATGGGGAACACATCATAAGAGGATTCATGACATCAATTAGATCATTGGTTTAAATGCTTCCTTTGATGAGATTGATCATTTCAAAATGTGAAGCATAAACATTAAAATTTGAACTAACCAAAGAAAGAATATGCAATGTAGAATGTTTGATCTCCATAAGAGAGAGTGCATTGCCTTTTTCAAAAATAAATCTTGTAAAATCATCTTGAAACATGCCTTTTTCCCATGTGAGTGATGAAAGTGAAAGAGCGTCAAACCCAACTTCATAAATGTTGTGTTTGAAATTAATTTCACCAAATATTGACATATCAAAAAGATCAGATTGTGATGGCAAAGAGTAAGGTACCGTGGGTAAAGTATCATGCACACCAGAATCTAAGAAGAGATAAGGATATAAAGAGTAAAATGAATTAGAAATGAGCACATGAAAAGATTCTCTTGAGCTATAATAACTAACAATGCTGCTCTCAAGATATTTCTCTTCACATGCGTTAACTATTTCACTCTCTTTTGATGATAAATCCTTCAACATAGTATGATCATATAAATTTAACTCATGTATGATACACAATTTAAGATTTTTACAACAAATATCTAATCTTTCATGTGGATAAGGTATGATTTGTGGATGAAGGTTTAAAGTTCTTTCTTTAAATTGCATATCTATATCTCTAATCCGTTTCATAGGAATGCTAGAATTCTTAAGATGATTTTCATCACCTAAGTGTTCTTCAATAACTAAATTTAAGTATTGATTAGAGCAAGAGTTAGAAGAATATGGACATTCACCTTTAACCAACATCAAATATTCTTCCACGATGGTGGAGGACTGAATATACAATGCTTCACATGAAAAAATAGTTTGATTCTCAGTAAGAACCTTTTGAATAGATTCTACCTCCCTTGCTTGTTCAAAATTTTTGGATGGATTCCTCTCATCCTGCAAACAAAATTCTTCTCACAATTGAGTGATATGATTTGTATTTGATTCATCATTTGCAATTGAATAATACTGGATGAAAGGGATGCAAGCATCATAGAGGATATTTAGCACAAATGACATGTCATCCAGATTAAATTTATGCAGAGCATCATGGATTATTGTTGAAAATTCTTGTGGAGATGAATTGTAATTGATTAGGAAAGTTTGAAAGTCTTGACATAATTGATTGTAATAATAGATTTCAAAAGCATCTAAAAATTCCTCTACAAATTGAAACCAATAAAAAATTTCATATGATGGAAAAGACTCAAACCAATATTTAATCCAACCCTTGAAAGTAAAAGCGAACAATCTGCACAAAACCTTTAAATCAGAAATATCATGTTTTATGCATTTACACCAAAACTTGTTAAGGTGGTGTTTTGCATATACATTCCCCCCACCATCAAAGGTGCATTTGGACAAGAGAGAGACTGTCTCATTGGGAATATCGGGTAATGCGAAGTGGAAAGCATGTTCCACGACACTGATTTGGGGAGCCATGAAAAATTAAGAAATGAAGAAGTTAACTCTAAATAGTTAGCTTCTCATCTAACCTTCCTTTTAGTGCATTTTAAGATGACATGAAAGAATAATTTATAAATCTTGAATTATGACGGGCTGAGGGATAAAGATTTTAACTATTAAATTTACCTTGGCCCTCCTTCTAGTGCCCTTTTTTGACGAGCGTAAGTGACACACCATCAACTGGAAGAATAGATCCAAACCGGGGTTGTCTAATTAACCCAAGCCATTTGGTGTAATCTATTTTGACAGGTTTAATGGCTCCATTAGCCAACTAAAGTTCTAAAACAAAGAAAATAAATAAACTACTTAATGTTAAAACTGTAATAATATATATACTTTAGTCTAATTATTTACAAATGTATTAAACAAAAAGGTAAATATGAACTTGTCATTTATGAACAAAATAATTACAGGTTGCAAGTTTTACTGAAAGCCTTGCAAAATCAATGTTTTGTAATCATTCTCAAAAGTAGATAAAGAAAGCACATATTTTTTGTATTTTTTGTTTTATAATCACATATCTAAGAATCATAAATAAAACATGATTTTAAACAAAGATAGAATCACGGTCAAAGCCAATAAAAAACTGTCTTGTTTCACTAATACATAAAATGACAGAAATTAAATATTAATAAAGCTAACCTGAGATTAGTTTCATACATGTGTCTATGTTTCTGTGCAATCCAAAACTCCAGCTGCCTCGCTTGTAAGAGAAATCTATGATAGGCTTGTACTAATGCCTCTCGAATAAATTCTAGGTCTTTATTGACAGCTAGGATATAAGAACAAAAAAAGTAGACCTATATGTCCAATGATCTTATAATTATGAATGATTACAGTAGTATAAATCTTAACGTAAAGCATTCATTTATCAATCAACTAAACACCAAACATAACTCATGATGTTAAAATTGATATAATGATCATAGTAATAAGTTATGAAACATAAATCTATAGACAAAATTTAAAAGCATTTAATAAAATGAAATATAATATGTTAAAGCTATGTAACATATCAATATCTCATAATATAAAAAGGAAAAACATATATGGAACAATTGTCACATCGGTCTAAAGCCAAAATGCGAACTAGTTGTCCATGTAGTTCTAAAAGTTACATGTCTATAATCTATTCCAGCCCAAAGATCCCCTTTCAATCTTGAACCCCCACTTTATATAGATGATAAGAAGCAACCTTTTAGCTCCTTTCACCTCAGGATCCTGAAGATTGAGTTTGGTATGGAATACAAAAATAAGACTTGTGCAAACAGCCAACCTTATTTGATGCAGGAGCATCATACAAAGCCAAAGCATGCGCCTAGCCAAAGGAACAACTAGACGCGCAGATGAAAAAAAGGGCACGTTTTATTGAAAACATTTTGAATTTTGAAAACTGAG
>JASDQU010103366.1:289948-316420 GCA_032191745.1 Picea mariana | reverse complement strand
ATGCCTTCCTATCTGCTAATACAATACAACTGCGCTTGCTTTGAATGCCTCCTCCAAACGACGGCGCAACAGTCTCCAAAGCATTTCAAAACGTGTGTGCTGGCACTGTCCAGCTGTAGGTTCTTTCTCCGTGCGCGCTGGCTCGCTTGATGACGTGTAGATGCTCCTGCATCAGCATGGTATCTTCCCTTTGTCTAGAAAAATGGTCATCAGAAGAAGTCTCAGGCAGAGATAATGACTGCAACATATACCTTATGCTTTTCATTGCAAACCCTATCTTTTCTCAAGACATGGTGTGCGATGTTGATCTTGAATTGAATAATGGCACTGATACTTTTCCTCTACCATCTTGTCTTGATGATATCTCATGTGAAGATGCAAGATTCCCTCTGTTAAAAGATCACTAGAGAATCCTCTTTACTGCATTGTTGGCACTCCAATTTACTCGTTACTTCTTCTTCAAGAAGTAAGAAGCGTCGTTATTATAGCAAACTTGTCGAAACATCCGTCAATTGCAACATATTTATAGATTTTGTAACGTCACAATTTCGACGTAAAAAAGTCCTAAGTGACCGTTGGTATTTTGACTTGGTGAACATATTAAGGCGACCGTTGGAGGGGAAAACCTAGTTTCCAAAATGTCGCAATTGTGACATACCTTTTCACAAACGTGACAAGAGAGACGTTCCATGTGGAAAACGTGGCAAGAGAGACGTTCTAGTGGAAAATGTGGCAAGAGCAACGTTAACGTGGCAAGAACGACGCTAACGTGGCAATTGCGACATACATCTTCACAAATGTGGAAAGAGCGATGTTCCAGTGGAAAACGTGGCAAGAGCGACGTTCCAGTGGAAAACATGGCAAGAGCGACGTTAACGTGGCAAGAGAGACGTTAACGTGGCAATTGCGACATACATCTTCACAAACATGGCAAGAGCAACGTTCCAGTGGAAAACGTGGCAAGAGCAACGTTAACATGGTAAGAGAGACGTCAACGTGGCAAGAGCGACATTATCGGGCAGCATGAATTTTTTTTTTATAAATTTCCTCTATTTTGCGACAATATGGACAATTTTGTCCATAACGCCGCAAATAAAATGTTGGAATTTTTACAATATGTAGTAGTGTGAGATGAAGTGTAGGATAGCCTTACCGTTGAATTCCAGATGTTGAGCAGAATGTTTGATGTAATTTGGCTGGTATGAAATTTATTTATGGAAGTATATTGGGAGATACATCTGGGTTAAATAGACTATTATTTTGAATAATGTGCTAGAAACCCTACCAAATATGTGATTCACACCCATCTAGATATTTAGTTTTTATAAGTGAACTTCAGAGTATACAAACGCTAAAGGAAACATTTAAAGTAAATCTGAGATTCAAATATATATAGGTATACGTACAACCAGACCTCTGTAGGTCCTCTCTTTCTAGACAAATTGTTCTATTAACTAAATTACTATTGAAATGAAGTAAACTAGAGAATAATTCTTACAGTTTCTATTGTACTTCTGAGTAAGAAAATTCTAGAACGAGAAAGCTTAGATTTATACATATCATTATAAGATGAATACAAAGGATGTAATAAATAAGATTTCACAAATCAGGATGTGCAAAATCTTTAAAACTATATATATATATATATATATACATATATGTGTATGTATGTATGTATGTATGTATGTATGTATAATTGACTATACTAAAATTTTCAAATCCATTTAAATACCTACTATGTGCATTTTTCAGATGTCAATGATGTAATAGAAAGAGATTAATTTAGTGGGCCACAAACAAAGTTCTGAAATGAGATAATACAGGAACATAACTAAAAGTATTAAAGGACATACTTTCTATAGTAACATAATTTTTATGCATATACGTATTTTGGTAATAGTCGAAAATTGCACAACTACATAAATAAATAATGAAATTACTGTAAGTTCTTTATAGAGATCGAATAGACCCGGAAGGGAGTGTAGAATAGAAATCCCAAAACATGGATACATCTTGCTACCCATTCCAGAATTCTATGCAAAACATATCTATTATGTCAAGACCAAAATATTGATTTATTTAGTCCCATCTAAGTCGACTATACAGTTATGAGTAATTGTATAGTCCTATTTTTTTTACTATTACGAAGTAGCAAGGTTCGTTCCTTAAGTCCTTCCTTTAAAATTGAATATATGGAGACAAGAATCGGCCATCCTTATGAACCTGAACTATCTCGCCCACGATGATAACCTTCTAGAAACAATCGTATCATTCCGTAGAAACCCAGAGCACTCTCTTAAGAGAGGTAGAATGAAACCCAGATACCTTTTTTGTGCATGGCATGGTCCTAAATATGGAATGTTGAAGGGGTGAAGTCCCTGCACATAAACATAAGTCCATCTTTAGTAATCAGTTGACAACAGTTAAACGAGCGTAACTTTCAATAGAATGATTTAAGAAAGAAAAATTTTATATAGAGTTTCACTTAACTTGTGGCTTGGGAACCCTGATCTCCCTCTTCCATTTGTGTTTTGGTTGAGCAGACGCCCCAGGCCAAAGGGGAAGGTGGATCAAGAACTTCCTGATGGGCACCCTCGCAAAAACATAGTCCCATCATTAGATTGTATACCAAATCGTCTAAATCAAACCTTTCAAGAATTTAAATAAATAAACAACAATACCATTTCAAATCCTAACTGCAAGGTTCACGTAGTATGTGTAGACCAAATGCATGAACCAAGTCAGGGTATCATTTTAAATATTTCTTGCCGAAAAGAATGCATTTCCCAAGCTATAAACAAATAAATAAATATTACATGTCGAATACGTTTATCAAAGTCTAAACATAAATTGAATATTTGTGCTGAAGAGAATGCCATGCTTAGAGATTAAGTACAGAGTTAATATTTATGCCAAATACCAAACTTTGAGTGGTAGTATCCACACAAAGATAATGATATTATCATAATGAAAGATGTAACCCTAAATTTAATCACAAACTCAAATAATAGCATGCTATAGGGTGCTTCTTAACACATTATTTGGTAAAAAGGATTCCCACTTGATATATATATATATATATATATATATATATATATATATATATATATATATATATATATAGAGAGAGAGAGAGAGAGAGAGAGAGATCTACACTGAATGGGAAATACAATAATCTTTTAAAAGAAAACTACAATCGTAAGATTCATCTAGTGGTTTGAGAGAACCTACAGAATGGTGGACTCCCAAGTAAAAGACCTAGTCTAACAGTACCCAGTAGAAGCAAGGAAATGTTATAAAATCTTATCGAAAGTAAATTTTCTTTCATCCGAACATAGTATAACATGTGACACACCATGTGGTATTTATCCCTAAACCAACTTTCTAGACCAAAAAATCCCACGTGGTCTCAGAGACACCCAACACCAAGTCACAAAGCATAAAAAAAAAGAAACCCTATGAGTAAATTTCATATGCATCAATCCTGAAAAATGCCTATGAAAGAATAATTGAAGTTGGAGACCAGAAGGAAAAGCACCGAGAATTTTCATAAGGGTTCTAAAAAAAATAGAAGGAGAAGTATCCTTACTCAGTCTAAGGAGGGTGGCATGTAATATACCTCAAAAACTGTCTGAAGAAAAAGTAAAAATTTGTTTGTATAAATATCGTTGAATAGTTTGAGATTCAAGCAAGTAAGCTTTATGTTATAAAGCTTGATTCTGAATGTTTGCAAGAGTCCTTACTGTCGTCGACTGTCATTCCCATTCAACTTAAATTTTTATGATCGATGATGATTTTTTACTCCTCATTTCAAAGTTAATTTCAATTCCTGTAATTATAATTACTTTCCTATATGTTTGTACCTATAACCATTACAATAGTCTTAACAACACAAACAACTTTGGGACTTTATGGCCAAATCATTACACGTTAGACCCTACAAATAACCCATTACCATATGTTTACAATACAAATGACTTTGGGGGTTGATGGCCTAGGCCTCATGCATTATTCTATACACATATCACATGATGAAAACAACCAAATAGACTTAGGTAAAAGTAGAGAATTACTCTATACTTCTCTGCAAAAAGTTTAAATATAAACAGACCCCTATAGTTTTTTTTTTTTTTTAAATATATGGATACAGGATAGTGGTTAGGTAAGGCCTTCCAATTAAAATCAGAGTATGAATATTTCATAATCCTTCGATCATATTCAAATTCACATGCACCATTGGATTACAAGTACTGGGTCTTGCACTTATTCCATATGCCCACTGGCTATGACCACGGGACTAATAAAAATGCCTTTCACATTTCACCATTTTAGCATTTCGGCAAGTCAAAATCCCTAAAATGGAGCCAAATCAATGGTTCACAAAACTTCATAATCTGATCCCTTCTTTTCTTAATCGAACGACTGACGAGATTTCAACGTTTTTCCCTTCGAGTCATCGTGACTCCAACATTATAAAATTCATGATCATAAAATCTCTAAAGTGATCAGATGATTCACATAACCCACTCAGATGGATGGTTGACGATATTTCAGAGTTTTGCCTTTCGGGTTTTCGAGACACACAATAGTCCCTTTCGACATTTCAGAGTTTGAAACTTCACGATGGTAGAGTTTCTTCTTGCTATGTAAAACCCCGAAATAGAAAGCTTCGATGTGGCATAAACTTGTTGATGTTACACGTGGATTGACACATGTCGAATAGTTTCCATGTGTCACTCTGATTCGTGACTTACATGTGCCTGAAATGTTGAATTAGCTTGACACTTGTCATTCCCTAATTGTGCCACGTGTCCTTAGCTGACATGGTTGGTTGATGTGTCTGTTTTGGGATTTTGAGGTTCGCTACTTCAAAGGTTAAAGTTCCTTTGATCTTTGATTTCCCAGTCTACGAAACTTCAAAATGGAGTCTTTGACATGCTCTGATCTTTCACATTTCATGATTTCATCATTCTTGTTGTGAGTGTCCTTGACACCTCCAACTCCCGGTATCCGAAACTCTGAAATGGTGATTAAGTCATGGTTTTTCATTTCGCAATTTTATCATTCTTGTTGTGAGTGTCCTTGACACATCCAACTCCCGGTATCTGAAACTCTGAAATGGTGATTAAGTCGTGTTTTCACATTTCAATATTTTATCATTCGTGTCATGAGTGTCCTTGACACTTCCAACTCTCGGTATCTGAAACTGCGAAATGGCGATTAAGTCATGGTTTCGGTACCGTTGATTAAGGGTAACCCATTTTGTGATGGAAAAATCTATCGTTGGAATTAAAACACCGCATGGGATGTTCATTTGTTTCAATTCTGAATGAGATATGTAATACTAGTTTTAAAAGAATTACAGGGTTTCCCTTCCACCTACTTGTAATGGCATACTGGTTATTTTATTGGTTTAATATACTAGTGCCATATTGGCGACTTCCTCGAAAGGATTTTGAAAAAGGAAAAAATACTCGGCTATTGCCGACTATATGTGTATCTTGTTTATAGTTGACTCCAAATCGCATGATGGTATATGAATTCAATTTGCACTTACTGTACTTGTGTTAAATCATTCCCTTTTGAACTTTTAGGTGATTGTGTTGTTATTTACATAGTTAGGAATTTACTCAGGGGTATGTTTTAAGTTTCTAGATGTCCCTTCTTCCTTGGGCCTTCATGGCTCTCGTGATTAGTTCTGGTAATTAAACTGTGTTAATTCGATTCACTCCAATAATTTTCCAACATTTCAGCCTATAAGTTTTCATTAAACACCGGTTGATATAAAGATGTGTAAATGTTGTAGATGGTCTATAATAATTCTTGGTATTCGCAAGGCCACTTTTGTACTTTAAATATACATATATATCTTAGACACGTATGATTAGGGCTATGTCCTAAAGAAAATCATGATTGTTCAGGTACATGGAAGAAATCTTAGTTAGTTACTCTACTGTGGTGTTTGCCTTTATATATTAGAAATTTCCATACATATATATACACTATGCAGTTTTCCATTTGTATTCAATATGTAGGTAAACTCAAATCTGCATCACAATTTACTTGTGGGGTTTTCAACTATGACGCTTTATCTTACTACAGAAGTAATCCAAACCACAACACAAATCTTCTTTAAGAATTTACTAGTCATATCCTTCCAGCTAGTATACTTTCGGGAACTAGTATTCATAATAGTAATGAGATGCAGCAAAGATAATCCATTCCGAACTAGTAGAGAGACATTCTAGCAATTCCTAAGTTTGCAATAGGATGCATTCAATATTTTTTCCTTAATATTAACAGATACATTCTATCAAGTATGTAACAATTTAACATTCAATCAGAGAAGGGACAGAAATAACATATCTAAAATAATACGCTGAAAGGCAAAGGGAACAACTACGTTCCTCCCAACTGTAGAACAGGGTATCCAAACTACTTGCCCGATTCACCCCCTAGCCTGACCATGAATCCATCAGGGTGAGCTTGGAAAAGATTTTCTTCATATGTGTCCTACATATCCAACAGTTTTTCCCTTGCCTCACACTCAAGAAGTGTTCATAATAGCAAGTAAATCAATAGTCTCCTTTCTCAGCATACTTGGCAGTGTCCTGCCTCCTCTCATATGCTATTTATCATTTGCCAGGTCTTTTCCCTCCCTTGGAAATTTTCACAGATTTGTAAATCCATGACTTTTAGAGGCTACCAATGGCCAAATCACTGATTTTCCACTTGTAATAATCAGCTCAGAGGTAGTTCCAATATGTTCCCCACTCATTGAGTCATGGTCAGCTAAATTTAACATGGTTGTTCCATTTGTCCTCCTGCAATCAATATAAAATATTCTGTTTCCATACAAGTGTCATAGTCAAATAGTTAGTTGGGTCAAATCAGGTCTCTTCCCAACAGTCAAAATAATTAATGACAATTATCAAATTCGAAATTTGAAATTGCCATAAATGGAAAAAAATTTCCAAATTTGAATTTACTAAAAACGGAATAAATTTCTAGCAATTTTAAATTTCAAAAATATTTTGTTTTTGGGGATGTCACATCCTTTCCCCCTTCAGTAAAACACTATCCTCGGTTGTTGTTCCTTTCCTGGAACAGGATTGGATGAGATTTCCACAAATCTCCCTCCAACTCCCAAGTGGCCTCCTCATGACTAATGTTCTTCCATTGCACCTTTACCTGAGCGATGGCTCTGTTCCGAAGTGCTATTTCTCTCCAGTCTAGAATGCGTAGGGGTTCCACCTAGAACTTGCCTTCAGGTTCCACCTGCACCAAGTTCCAATCAATCCTATGAGTAGGGTCATGAATATACTTTTTTAGCAACAAAACATGAAATGCTATGGGTCCAATTCGATCTAGTATCTTAAAGGGCCCACAAAACTTGGGTGCCATCTTGGCACAATTCCCTAACTTCAATGAACTCTTCTAGGCTTTGAACTTCAAATAAACATGGTATCCTACTTGAAATTCCAAGTGTCTTCTTTTCTGATCTGCATAGCTCTTCTGTCTGTCTTGTGCTTCTTTCAAGTTCTGTTATACCTTTCTTACCATGTTCTCCATTTCTTGGAGCATATCGAGTCCAACCAGGAGTCTGTTAGCTAGGTTATCCCAGCTAATTGGAGTCATAAATTTTCTTCCATACAGTATTTCCAAAGGGCTCAACTTAGCCGAAGTTTGGTACCCATTGTTATATGCAAATTCTACCAAGTGCAGGTAGTCTTCCCACTTCCTTGGTTTTGTTCTTACGTACATGCGAAGCATATCCTCTATGATTTGGTTTTTCCTTTCAGTCTGTCCATCCATTTTTGGATGATAGCTTGTACTGAAATTCAAGTTAGTGTTTAGCCTTGCAAACAATTCCTTCCAAAAAGCAGATGTAAATTTTACGTCTCTATCTGAAACCACCATTTTGGGAATACCATGCAGTCTAAAAATTTATTTCATGAATATTTTAGCAATGTTTATAGCTTTAAAAGTAGTCTTTATAGGAATAAAGTGTGTAGACTTTCTGAGTTTATCGATTACAACCATGATAGAATCATTCTGTTTCTGAGTTTTAGGCAAACCCATTATGAAGTCCAGTGATATAGTCTCCCATTTCCATTCTGGCACTGGTAATGGTTGTAATAGGCCAGCTGGAGGCTGCTGCTCGGCCTTAACCTGTTGACAATCTTGGAACCAAGCCAAGTATTCTCCTGTTTCGCCCTTCATACTAGGCCAGAAAAATAGTTTTCTATGTGTTGTTATTGTTTTTTGGTAACCTGGATGGCCAGAATATAGTTTCTTATGCACTTTGTCCAAAATTTTTGATTTGAATTCTGCTGAATCTGGTATGTAAAGTTTGTTTTTAAGTCGTAATAGTCATTTCTTATTGATGCTTAGATCTAATTTGTCAGAGTTGGCGGTACTATTTTGTAATTCTGTCATTATCTTAGTGTAATTTCCATCGTTAATACCTGTCATCCTTATTCTTTGTTCCAGATCACTTTCTGCCTTGCTAATATTTATCTCAAATAACTCATGGACTCTTCTGCTTAAAGCATCTGCTACTTTTTTTTCCTTACCCTTGATATGTCTAACCTCAAATTCGAATTCGCTCAAGAAGGATAGCCACCTTACTTGTGTTGCATTAAGATCTAGTTGGTTAAACAGATATTTCACCCTGCTATTATCCATCAATAGTAGGAATTTTTTTCCCATTATATAGTGTCGCCACATTTTTAAGGCATGTATTACTGCTGCCAATTCTAATTCATGAGTGACATAATTTCGCTCATGTTCTTTTAATTTGTGGGACTCGTAATAAATCACGTGGCCTTCCTGAGTTAGGACACCACCTAGTCCCTCTTTACTTGCATCAACACAAACTGTGAAGACTTTATCTGGGTCTGCTACCTTCAAAAAGGTGCCAATGTCAATAATTCTTTCATCTTGTTAAAGTTGTCTTGACACTTTTGCGACCAGTTAAAGTTGGTTCCTTTCTTTTGTAGTGATGTGATAGGGTAGGCTATCCTGGAAAACCCTTCTATAAATCTACAATAATATTCAGTGATTCCCATGAATGACCGGATATCTGCCACATCCTTAGGTACTGGCCATTTCATAATGGATTTCATCTTTTCCAGGTCTATGACAATACCTTCTGAGGAAATGACTTGTCCTAAATATTGTATTTCATTTTGATAAAAGTCACATTTGTCAAATTTTGCATATAGTTTGTGTTTCCTTAATTTTTGCAGAACTATTCTTAAATGTTCATCATGTTCCTCCTTCATTTTAGAATAGACTAGAATATCGTCGATAAATACTACTACGAACTTGTCTAAGTACTGATTGAAAATTTTGTTCATCAAGCACATAAATGTGGTTGGTGCATTAGTGAGTCCGAAAGGTATGACTACAAACTCATAGTGTCCATATCTTGTTCAAAAAGTTTTGTTTATGTCCTCGTCCTTTATCCTAACTTGATGACAACTGGATCTTAAATCCAATTTTTAAAAGATCTTGGCCCCACTAACTTGATCGAACAGATCATTTATCCTTGGTAAGGGGTATTTGTTCTTAATGGTCATTTTGTTCAATTGTCTATAATTGATACATAGTCTTAGAGTACCGTCTTTCTTTTTCACAAAGAGGACTGGTTCCCCCCCATGGTGAAACACTCGGTCTGATATACTCTTTGTCCAACAATCCCTATAATTGGATTTTTAATTCTGTCAGTTCTGGTAGACTCATTCGGTAAGGTGATTTTGAGATAGGGGCTGAACCGGGTAGTAGGTCTATGGAGAAGTCTATTTCCCTTCTAGGAGGTAATTCTTGTATCTCATCCACAAACATGTCTCTGAATTAACGTAGGACAATAAAGTCTTCTAACTCTGGCTTATCTTATTTTTCTAATAGATTCATCACTTGGATGGCATAAACTTGACATCCCTTTCTAATACATTTCTTGAGTTGCATCGCTGAAAATTGTCTAACTGATATAGGTTTTGGTATGCCTTGGGTTGTTCTAACAGTGCCAAAATCATCTTTATAGCTAAGTATCTTTGTATAATAGTCTAGTATTGCTTTGTGTTGCTCCAAAAAATCCATCCCAATAATCATATCATAAGATCCTAGTGGTAAGATGTTCATATTGGTCCTTATCTTTTGACCACCTAATTTGAACTCAAAATCAGAAATAAAGTCAACTACTTTCCTTTTAGTACCTGTTGCTAGTTGTACCAGCCATCATTTTGCATGCCTCGGTTTCTTAAGTTTATTTGACTCTACTATATTAGGAGTAATATAACTTAACGTAGCTCCAAGGTTAATTAAAATATAAATTCGAGTGTCATTGATTTTACCTTTGATTTCTACCACCGAGGACTCGTAGTCAGCTTGTCGACCATCTATGGCTGCATTTATCCGATGTAGGCTTCTGCCCACATCTCCCACTATTGAGGCTTCATGTAGATTATGAACAACAGTTTTGTTTGCTGAAGTTAAACGTGGACAGTTCCTCCTTAGATAAGGCTCTCCAAACTCCCAACACTTTAATGGCTTGCAAGAGTTGTCCCCAAACTTCTTCATTCCCAGGTTTACCGATTTACCACTACCTTGCACATTCAGATGATTGGAGTGAAAATCCTTCCTTGGGAAACCTTTTGCTGCGTTCCGATAAGGAGCTGGCTGGTATCCCTTCTTCCGCTCGTTCATTCGATCTTGCTTTTTATCCTTCTAGGTCTTGGGAAACTCTAGCTGTTGTTTATACTGGTCATAGCACATTCGTGATTTCCTGAATACCTCACTCAAGGATTTGGGGTTGTCAAACTAAACTCTCTCTCGGTAGGCCTGTGGTAAACATCTTAAGAATCGCTGGATTTTTACCTTATCCTCCTGAATGTATGGTACAAACCTTAGTAGTTCTAGAAATTTATTTATAAGGTCCTCCATCATCATCTGTCTGAGTCGTAACTCGTAAAATGCTTTCATCTTCCTTTCATAATAGTTTTCAGAAAGGTATTGCTTCTTGAAATACTTCTTAAAGTCAGACCATTCCAACTGTTACTCCTTTAGTCCCTTGGCCAATTTCAAGTCCTGCCACCAAATGATGGCCTTCCCCTTCAGATTGTAGATGGCCATTCTGACCTTCATGTTGTTGGAATAGTTGTAGAACTGGAACTATTTTTTGACGTCCAACAACCATGCCTCAGCTTCTTCTCCTATCCTGGATTCTCCATCAAAGGTAGCTGGTTTAATATTTTTAAATTCTCCTTCAAGGTGGTCTAGTTGTTTTCTTTTTCTGTCTGGTATAGCTTTGTCTTTAGCTGAAGGTGTCCCCTCAGACGAACTGTCTCCTTTTTCTATTTCTGTTCCAAAATTCTTGGAGGCCATTTTGTTGACTTCTTCATCATGTTTATCGTCTTTTGGGATTTTTTTGGTTACTATACTATGCAACAAGACTTCATTTATCTCTTGTTGTTCCTCTTGTGCTTTCTTCAATTTTTCATTGTTGACCTTGAAAACCTGCAGTTCAACAATAAGATTCTGCATTGTTTCCAACACCTCTGTGGGTGAGCTTCCATCACTGTTCTTTCTTGGATCTCCAGGAGGTCCTTGCTGCAGATTTCCTTCAATCCTGATTTCTGCACCCTCCTGAGCTGCCATAATTTACAACAATAGAAAGGGCTTTATGTTTGTGACCATAAGATTTATTAGTTTTACATAAATTAGAATAAATACTAAGAAGCTAATGTGGTCGTGTTCAGGCCTAGTGTTGTATCTTTTGCTCTGATACCATATATAATATACCTTAAAAATTGTTTGGAAAAAAAATAAAAATTGTTTGTATAAATATCCTTGAATAGTTCAACATTCAAGAAAATAAACTTTCTGTTATAAAGCTTGAGTCTGAAAGTTTGCAAGAGTCCTTGCTGTCGTCGACTGTCATTCCCATTCAACTTAAAGTTTTCTGATCGACGATAAGTGTTTACTCCTCATTTCAAAGTTTATTTCAATTCTTGTAATTATAATTACTTTCCTATCTGTTTGTACCTATAACAATTACCATAGTCTTAACAACACAAACGACTTTGGGACTTTATGGCCAAATCCATACATGTTAGACCCTACAAATAACCCATTACCATATGTTTACAATACGAAAAAAATTGTGGGTTGATGGCCTAGACCTCATGTGTTAGTCTATACACATAATCACACAATGAAAACGACCAAACGGACTTAGGTAAAAGTAGAGTATTAGTCTATACTCCTCTGCGAAAAGTTTAAATATAAACAGACCCCTATATTTTTTTATTTTTTAAATATCTAGATATAGGATAGTGGTTAGGTAAGGCCTTTCGGTTAAACTTAGAGTACAAATATTTCATAATCCTCCGATCATATTCAAATTCACCTGCACCATTGGATTACAAGTACTAGGTCTGACGCTTATTCCATATGCCCACTGGATGTAACCATGGGCCTAATCAAAATTCCTTTCACATTTTGGCATTTCGGCATTTTGACAAGTAGCAATCCCCGAAATGGAGCCAGAACAATGGTTCAAAAAACTTCATAATCTGATCTCTTCTTTTCTTAATTGAATGGTTGATAGGATTTTGAAGTTTTTCCCTTCGAGTCATCATGACTCCAACATTATAAAATTCATGATCATAAACTCTTTGAAGTGATCAGACGATTCACATAACCCACTGAGATGGATGGTTGATGGGATTTCCGATTTTTGTCTTTCGGGTTTTCAAGACTCACAATAGTCCCTTTCGACATTTCACAGTTCGAGACTTCATGATGGTGGATTTTCTACTTGCTATGTAAAACCTTGAAATAGAAAGTTCCAATGTCACATAAACTTGTTGATGTCACACGTGGATTGACACGTGTCACTCTGATTCGTAACTTACATGTGCCTGAAATATTGAATCATCTTGACACTTGTCATTGCTGGATTGTCCCATGTGTCCTTAGCTGACGTGGTTGGTTGATGTGTTTGTTTTGGGATTTCGAGGTTCTCTACTTCAAAGGTTAAATTTCCTTTGATATTTGATTTCCCGGTCTGCGAAACTCCGAAATGGAGTCTTTGACATGCTCTGATATTTCACATTTTGCAATTTCATCATTCTTGTCGTGAGTGTCCTTAACACCTCCAACTCTTGGTATCCGAAACTCCAAAATGGAGATTAAGTCGTGGTTTCACATTTCACGATTTTATAATTCTTGTCGTGAGTGTCCTTGACACCTCCAAATCCTGGTATCCGAAACTACGAAATTGCAATTAAGTCGTGGTTTCTCATTTCACAATTTTATCATTCTTGTCGTGAGTGTCCTTGACACCTCCAACTTCTAGTATCTGAAACTCTGAAATGGCGATTAAGTCATGGTTTCGGTACCATTGATTAAGGGTAACCCATTTTGTGATGGAAAAATCTATCGTTGGAAGTAAAACACTGCATGGGATGTTCATTTGTTTCAATTCCGAACGAGATATGTAATACTAGTTTTAAAAGAATTACAGGGTTTCCCTTCCGCCTACTTGTAATGGCATACTGGTTATTTTATTGGTTTAATATACTAGCACCATATTGGCTACTTCCTCGAAAGGATTTTGAAAAAGGAAAAAATACTCGTCTATTGTCGGCTATATGTGTATCTTGTTTATAGTTGACTCCAGATCGCATGATGTATATGAATTCAATTTTCACTCACTGTACTTGTGTTAAAGACTTTCCTTTTGAACTTTTAGGTGATTGTGTTGTTATTTACAAAGTTAGGAATTTACTCAGGGGTATGTTTTAAGTTTCAGGATGTCCCTTCTTCCTTGGGCCTTCGCACCTCTCATGATTAGTTCTGGTAATTAAACTGTGTTAATTCGATTCACTCCAATAATTTTCCAACATTTAAACCTATAACTTTTCATTAAACACCGGTTAATATAAAGATGTGTAAATGATGTAGATGGTCTATTATAATTCTTTGTATTTGCAAGGTCACTTTTGTACTTTAAATATACATATATATATCTTAGACACTTGCGATTAGGGCTATCTCCTAAAAAGAATCATGATTGTCCACCTAGTACATGGAAGAAATATTAGTTAATTACTCTACTGTGGTGCGTGCCTTTATATATCATAAATGTCCATACATATATATACACTATGCAGTTTTCCATTTGCATTCAATGTGTAGGTAAACTCAAATCTGCATCACAATTTACTTGTGGTGTTTTCAACTACGATGCTTTATCTTACTACAGTAGTAATCCAAACCATAGCACAAATCTTCTTTAAGAGTTGACGAGTCATATCCTTCCAGCTAGTAGACTTTTAGGAACTAATATTCATAACAGTAATGAGATGCAGCAAAGATAATCCATTATGAACTAGTAGAGAGATATTCTAGCAATTCCTAAGTTTGCAATATGATGCATTCGATCTTTCATCCTTAATATTATCAGATACATTCGATCAACTATGTAACCATTTAACATTCAATCAGAGAAGGGACAAAAATAACATATCTGAAATAATACGCTGAAAGACAAAGGGAACAACCACGTTCCTCCCAACCGTAGAACATGGTAGCCAAATTACTTGCCTGATTCAGCCCCTAGCCTGACCATGAATCCATGAGGGAAAACTTGGAAAAGATTCTCTTCATATGTGTCCTACAGCTCCAACAGTTTTTCCCTTGCCTCACACTCAAGCAGTGTTCATAACAACAAGTAAATAAAAAATCTCCTTTCCCAGCATACTTGGCAACATCCTACCTCCTCTCATATTCTATTTATCATTCGCCCAGGTCTTTTCCCTCCCTTGAGAATTTTTGGAGCTTTCTAAATCCCTAATTTTCAGGGGCTTCCAATGGCCAAAGCACTAATTTACCACTTGTAATAATCAACCCAGAGGTAGTTCCAACATGTTCCCCACTCATGGAGTCATGGTCAACTAAATTTAACATGGTTGTTCCATTTGTCCTCCTGCAATCAATATAAAATATTATGTTTCCATACAAGTGTCATAGTCAAATAGTTAGTTGGGTCAAATTAGGTCTCTGCCCAACAGTCAAAATAATTAATTACAATTACCAAATTTGAAATTTGGAATTTCCATAAATGAAATTTTTTTTCCAAATTCGAATTTACTAAAAACAGAATAAATTTCCAACAATTTTAAATTTCAAAAATATTTTAATTTTGGAGACATCACATGACATGTTATAATTCCATTTATCCATTCTTATTTCACCAGGATGAACCTTCTCCATGGTGTATACACCAGATCGACTCTTCACAGTCACCCTTGAAACCAATTATGTAGACTGACAAAGCCGAAAGCAAGGAATAAACCTAACTAAACCCTTTCAAAAAATAATAGAGGAAACAGTTAATGAATCTGTATCATGCCATGTGACATTTGGGAGGTGGCTTACTCTGCATTGGACACGAAGGCTAGGTGACAGGCCTCAAAAGGGACCCTATGCAGACCTCCATTAAGTAACTAGACGAAAGATTCAATGCAACCTTGACACTCCCACCTTCATTTATCATGCCGAGTTAATGCGAAAGAGGGCGAGGTTTCAGAACCTTACATTGTAACTATTAAAGTTACTCTCTCATTTCAGTTAGAGTGTAATGATCGTTCAGATTATCATTACATAACTCGTAAGGAAGGATGTTACCCTTAGACTCCGATGAGATACGACCAACTCATTTAACGTTGAAGTGGTACAGAATCCAAATTCATCTGATCTTTCTTTGTTGGTCAAACTAAGACTAAAAATCCAAAAATCACATCTACTACAAGACTGTGTCTTATGTCGTGAGAATTATATGTAGGGTGGGATTGCTTTATTGTATGTGACATGATATATTTTTCTTTACACAAAGGAACGCAAAGGTGGTAGAGACCTTGGAAAGTTACCCAACTGATACTCATACCTATAAATACAACTTATGAAAGGATTTAATAGCATTAAACATGATACATTTAAATGTATGTAAACACACATACAAAGAGAGTTAATAATTAGGAGATTATATATATATATATATATATATATATATATATGGAGATGTACCTATATATATATATAAATACTAGAATGTATGTTGCGAGGAGTAAGGATTTGTTTTGGAATACTGTTAACACTTTCCATTGATGATATAAATATCAAGGATTTTGAAAGGGCTCAGACTGATAAGGTCACCCTAGATATACATATGACTACTATGTAACATGAGTAACTTCAAGAAATATGAACAAGGCAGGAAACATAAGCTTAGGGAGACTTGAATAGAGATAACGTCTGCACTTTGAACTTATCCTTGCATCTTTTGAATCTATTATTTGTGAAGAAAGAGAATTAATGTCCCTAATAATAAAAAAAATTATTTGGTAATTTTGGGGTTCATTACAACATTGTCTTCCTTCTCATTTTAATTGGTCAAGTATATCTAGAAGGATGTCAATGTCCACTAGTTGACTTTTGTATTCAGGTCAATAACGGTCTTGATCCCAAAGAGGAGGTCAACATGTTCGCAGAGTGACATTTCTCACAACATAAAAATGGAAACTCCACTTGGGAAGAAATTTGAATAGTCTTCCCTTAGTTCGTCTAGTCCTTGTTAAGTCTTTCTTTATGTTTAATTTTGAAACATTCCTCTTCCCTCTACTTCATTGAGAAGTTTATAGGGTCATTGGTCTAATCTTTATTTAGTATGGGTAGATTTTGGTGTTTTTCCAACACTTCCATGTATCAACACCCTTGATGTCTCAAATATTGTTGACTACCATTATCAACACCCCCCCATAGTGTATTACAAATAATTTACCCTTGTTCAATGCCATGCCTCTCTTTTTATAGGAGTGTTGATCTCCTCTTTTTCTTGGTTTCAAGAATTTTTACCCTGTTTTTCTGAATGCTGTGATTGGAGGCTTTTTCCGAGTGTCCTATATGTTTGGTTTAGATTTTGCTTGTCTCAAATATTAAAATTTATCACTTCTTTTACCTCCCTTGAGTTTGAAAATTATTTAAGTTTTGAAATTGTATGATTACCATGGGTTCATAAGATCCCTTGATGTCTGCTTTCCAGTAGTGTGATATTCATATTCAAAGTATTCATATTTCTAATAACTTCATTGTTTCTTATGTTTTCATTAACTTAAAATTGCAAAGGTCTCTTTGTTTTGAGTTTCTTTGTTGCCTTATTTAGAAATATTTGGTATTTTGAATTCTAGAGAATCTATTGTTTGCTACAACCCAATCTTAATCTTTGATTTCTGCTACTCATTTTTTAGGATTTCAAAGAGTGATATTCTTATTTTTCTTTTACATGATTTGAGTCCTTGATTGAGCATGCTATATCACACTAGATTTCTTTAAGTTCTCATCAAAATTTTGAGTGAACTTTGTTTGGTTTATTTTTTTTTTCGTGTTCCTTTGTGTCGAACATTGATTTCTTTCATTCTCATTGAAATATAAGAAGCATTAAAAAAATTTCATTTGAAGAGATTTCATTTCACATACAATCAAACAAAGATAATTTCTTCATTCTAAGGGATTTTGATTTGGAACATGTTTTGAAAGAGTTAGTCTTGTATTTTATTTAGGATTTCATATTTGTCTGACAATTTGGAATCATTTTGGAAAGTTGCATGGTATTGAGTGCTCGTTAATAAGGAAAGAAATCTTCTCCTTCTAATATATAGAATTCATAAACAAAGATGATTACATTTCATCCTTTTTKCATTCTACTTGAATCGAGTCTCACACATCATTACCTTCATCTTCATGGACCTTTTTGAGTAAAAAAAGTCATTAAACTAAACTAGGGCACTAATAAAATCAACTAGACATTTTTTTGGTTTATAATACACCGACAATAGCATAAGSTTAGAGTCTTTGGACTAGGAAAAGTGAGTAAATTGTCCAATATTTCAAAACAATACTATAGAACACTAAAGAGTGATCAAATCCAATTGTCGTATAGGAATAGATGGGAACCCCCTCTAACACAGGGGATACAAATGAGGTTGCATGTGGAAAATAACCAAGATTACCCCTCTAAATCTTGACCAATCATAGAGGAAATAACATATATTGGGGGGTTTTATTGAGAAACTACTGGTTTCATTTGGTCTTGGTGCTTCATGAATCCTGAATCCATTCAGGGTCCTTAAGAGTCTTACCAGTTGATGTGTCTCCAATTCTCTTGAATAATTTTGGACTTTGTTATCCTTGCCATACATTTGGTCCTCATTGTCGATTGTACCCCCCTAGAGGTCGAGTGGGAGTTGGTAACCTTAGCTCCTTTCCTAGGTATCTCCAAACATGACTGTGGGGGGATTCACACTGTACGTAGAGTAGACGTCACATCACACATTCAGTACCCTTGGAGGGTTACCCCATAAAGTGAGAGTTTCTTACATCGAGAAGGGTTTTTATGTTGAGGTCGAGGTAATTTATTCTCATATATTCTCTAACAACTTGATATATTGTCTTCGGAATATCCTTTTATTGTTGCTTGGTTGATTACCTGTAGATATTTTTTAGGGGTGCGTACTTTTATATTTCATAGTTGGTCTCAAGAATTATTTTTTAAGTTTCAACGTGCCCAACCAATGGCTTCAAAGATCTCGTAGAATGCAAGGTTTGGATCCTAAATTTAAGGAACCTCAACATGACCCTTCTTACGAAGGAATGGTCAGAGAAAAAACTTCTGAAACTGGGAGTGTATCTCCTGTAAGTGGTCAACACATAGAAGAACCCATCACAACCTTCATGGAAGGCCTTGTATATTATGAAAATAACCCTTTAATTGATCCAGTTGGTCCATTACTCATTGAACAACCATCCACAATATTTTTGCATGAACCCACCAAATTTTGGTTTCCTACAAGGATTCGGAATTTCACCTCCTCTATCCACAACTCTTGTAGTTGAACCTGCAAGAACATAGATCATTATTGTTGGTGCTTCTTATTTACTTGGAACACTCATGACCTGGGTTACTCTGACATAACCACTTGCGAGTACATCTCCCTTTGCACATTAGTTGGTTAATATTCATGTTTCGCTAATCCCATATATGGACACACCAAGTGATTTACTTGGTCATCCCATCAGTCATATGGCCACCATTCAAGTCGTTCAAACAACCACATTTAAACAAGCTACATAACCCACATCTCCAACTTTACAAATGGTGATTTCTCCTTTACCTTTCATTGGAGGTTAATGTTCAATGGGAGGCCAAACTTTAGTTGATGGGAAACCTTCAGGTAGAGGAAAATGTTTTGCTAGGGGAAAACCCTCAGCCATGGGGAAAAATCCTATGTGGGAGACACAAAAACAAACATCGAGGCTAACCACTGCTACCAGTTCCTTTTTACCTACTACTATTGGCATGTATCCTAGACAACCATATCCAAGAGTTTTAAATACTTTATGGGTTCAACCTAATCCGATGAGCATTCCTCTGTAAGGAACTTTTCCTAATCAGTCCATGAAACCCATGATTCCAATACAATATCCCCCTTAAAAATAGTATATTGTAGGTTTATCTGGCAAACTGCAATAGATGGGGGGATCTTGAAGTCAATTGTAGTACATGGGGGGGGCCTCAATTCAACCACAAAAAAGGGGGGTCAACCACAATACATGGGAGGACCATTTGGTTTTTCCATCCTGTCGCAACCTATATATGGTCCTATTGATGTTCCTATGTCACATGGTTACTACCAGTATCCACAGGCTATCTGAAAAATTCCATTAATCACTACATTAGATCTTCCTGATGTATCAAATTTCACCAATGATCCCATACTGCATGCCCCATTTTAGCCTCCAATCCTTGCCAAAATACCATTAGATATCCCAAAAATTGAAGGGAAACCTAGATAATACCATAATAACCATGTAATGACCTTCCATCTTTGGTGTTCTTCAAACTCCTTGATGGATAATTCCATTTGTTTACAACTTTTTCATAGAAGCCTCACATACTCGACAACCGAAATTTATTTTGATTTTTCGCGTCAGTCCTTTGGTGACTTTACTACTTTAGCTATGGATTTTTTGATACATTTCCAACATCCTATTCGATATGAAACCGATACATAGATTTTAAATTCTCTTAGTCAATCCAATTCCACTCCCATTTCTGACCATATTCATGAGTGGAGGAGGAAATGATGGTTAATTAAAACTACCATTATGGATCTACTACTGGTAGATTGGTTTACCAAGTCACTTTTTCCACTGATCGCTAGAGATGTTGCTATTAAAGGTGTTGTAACTGAAGAGCAAGTGATTAGTTGTGCTCAATATTTGGACTTGGTATATTCGTAGTTTAGAATGCTTTACAATCTCATCCTTCATGTTCCTCATCCATCAACTGAGATTTCAAGGCCTGCTATGGAATCCCATGCTGATGGGATGTTTGGTTTTGTGATGAACACCAAAACTATTCCCTCTCCTACAAAAACCTCTTAAGCGAATGTGGTCCAGTTCACTTCATCTCAGTAACCTAGAGGTAAGAAGATAAAGAAGGGTATATCCATGAATTCTGCAAATGCACAGAAGAGAACAAAAATTGTTAATACTCAACTCAAAATGAAAGATAAGTTTCCCTTCTTGATTTGTGCAAAGGACCACTACACGAAAGACTTCCCTCATTGATAGAAATTTGCTAAATTTCTAAAAAGTACCTCTCAACCTGTAGTATTAACTAACCCTCTTTGAATTCAGCAACAGCAACTAGTCATGGAAAATCCTGCCCTACCAAAAAGGGGAAACATAGGTCATACTCACCATGAGGATGCTTCCTCAAGAAATTAAGTCCTCATGTTTAATGGGATAGTTAGTTTAAAAACCAGAGCTAAGACTTATGACACTCCTTTAGATAAAAATGCCAATGGAGGTGATATTTATAATCCCTCCACTTCCAATCCTTCTCCATCCACCTCCCCTCTTCATATCAAGAAGCCTATTGTTGATTCAGTGTTGCACCTACCTAAGGGAACAATTTGAAATTCAATCTTCAATCCAAGTTCTCGTGTTTCTCAACACTACAATGTTGTTGAATATTTCATACAAACATCTTGTGTTATGTTGATGCTTGAAGTTCTACAAAATTGTCCAATTCAATATAGAACCCTATTATTAACCAAGAAATGATAATGGATGATACAAAACAAGTGGGGAGGTAGTAACCTCACTTCCTACCTGAGTAAAACCAAACTTTTGTTGGTCCAAAGCTTCTAATAGAGAGGTGTGATCTAGAAGGATCCTAAAATGGTCAAAACCAAAATTTGTTTAATGCTCATGAAATATTCACCATTGTGAAGCTCTCATCAGAAGCTTGCCGATGGTGTAAATGAATTGAAAATCCAAGTTTGTATGCGAAATTTACCATAGTCTGAAGTTTTGGTCAAACATGCAAAAACTTAGTCAAAGTCAACCAGTTCAAGGCCGTATTACTAACGTTAGAAGTCCGTCATGATGAAATCATACTCACACGTGGTAGTTCTAGGATGTTCCACATGGTAGTCAAATTTATCATTTTTAGGGCTGAGTTTGACTAATAAAAATTTGACACATGGCACTATATAGAAGTGGCACATGGCAGTACGATCCATGTGGCCCAGTGACAGCATGAAACGTGGAAAGTAGATTGATCTGGATTTTATGAGGAGAACAAAATGAATATAGATTATTGAAAGATTCTTAACATATAATAACAGAGATACAATAAAATTGGTTTTCTATTCAATAAAGAAATACGCTGAAACTGTAAAATGTAGCGGAAAACAAGCTTCTTGGAATGGTGGCGGCTTATCTCTGAGAAGAGATGTGACGGTTGTGATCATTCGCAAGAAGATGATTACAATAAGTCTCTAAAATCCTTTTTATAATAAACAAGAATGCCAAAAACCGTAGACATCTAAAAACCTAACCCTAGGAGATGAAGTAGCAAAAGTCATGTGGGCCTTGTTTGGGTAAGGTAATACATCAACTTCTCGGGGTCGTAACTTTTGCATACAATATTTGTTTTAGGCACATGATAGCCCATTGGAAAGGTCTACCCGAGGAATACACAATTTATTTCAACCCATCAAAGGATGTTTTCAATTTTTGCGAGCCCTAAAAATGTTGTTTAGGGCCTCAAAATGACCTCGCAAATCAGGGACCCAAAAACTATGAAAAAAAAACCGCCAAACTAGATAACTACCAAAATGAACCAATTGGAATATGTGGGAGGCCACCAAAATCCATATAGATCAATCCTCCACCTTAGGAGGCAATGGTGTCYATTTTGTTGAGCTCCCCCATCAGATGAGGAAAGTTCTGTTGAATTTGGCCTCGGGTGAGCCACTTTCCTAGGTGCATGAGATGGCCTACTTTGACAACTCGATAAAGATGGATCCTTTGCTATTGGGTGCCCTTGATCTGTGTGTCCACAATATGATCATTGGATGCATGTTTCATGTTTCTCTATTATCTATGAGGTGTTTAATAATGGCAGGAAATATGCCCAAAGGAGAGCCACAATGAAGACTGGGTGAAATCCAAGGAAAGTGGGAATGTTGAGAGCAAAAGCATGGTCACCCACAAACTTGGTGATGGTTTATGGCCCATACCGGAGTGGGTGAAGCTTCCGATGGGGCCCTGTAAGGTGTTTTTTCTACAAGTGCAACCAAACTTTGTCACCCACCTGAAACTTATGTGGCAGCTAGTGTTGATGATGGCACTACTTGTACATGGCATTGGACTTCTGTAAGATATCATGAACCTGTTGGAAGATGTGATGGATCCTCTCAATGAACCGGGTGGATTTGTCAGCTTCTGGTGGAGCAGGAAATGAGTTGGTTGAGGTGTTTTCTAGGGGTAGTGCAACATCCATGGGGCCCGATGGTTGGAATCCCAACCCCACATGAAAGGGGTTGTGGCTAGTTCAACTATGCAGGGCTCGGTTCTATCTATGATGGACATAGGGAAGACTCTCATCCCATGTGTGGGGGTGCTTGGAATTGTACATGTGTAGGATATATACGATCATTCGATTGACGACCTCAGTTTGGCCATCTGTGTGGGGGTGGAAGGTAATAGATTTCGTGAGCTTGGTATCCAATAGTAACCATAGGATTGACTAGAATGTGCTAAGGAACTGACTATCCTGAACTGAGACAATTCTTTGTGTGATACCAAAGTGTGTACACATATGCGTTCAAAGAGCTTGGAAGTGGCCTTTACAGTGATGTCCTTCTTGCAGGCAACCATAATCACCATCTTTGAAAAGAGATCAACAAACACAAAAACACAGTCATTGCCCCTCTTGGTGGATGGGAGGCCTTACATGTAGTCCATGGGCATGGATTCCCATAGATTTTCAGGAGTAGGAAGAGGGGTATACATGCCCTATTTCTTAGTGGTCGGTTTGGAAATAGCACAGTTGGTGTAGGACCTGATATACTTGTCGACATCCTATAGAAGTTTTAGCCAATAGAAATATTTTTCTAGCATTGCCACTGTCCTTGCGACGCCAAAGTGTCCTTCCACCCGAATTTAGTGAGCTTCCCAAATCAACTTCTTATGCTTGCTTGATGGAACAAATAGATGGACTAGACGACACAACAACTTGTCCTAAATATGGAAATTAGTGACCACTAATTTTTCTCCCAACATTTGGTCGCTGGTGGAGAAGTCAGGGTCTGTCTCATAGAGGTGGGGCCATCCAGAGGTCTCACGGTCGCAAGAATCTAGCACTGTGTTCAGTGTCGTGATTAGAGTTTAGCTGAGGCAATCAAAAACTCGATTGGTACTTCCTGTTTTATACTTGATGTTGAGGTGGAACTACTGCAAGTATGTGGAACACTTGTGATGGTGGTCATTCTACAATTTTCCTTGGGTCTGCATGAACTGTAGTGGCTTGTGATTAGTGTGGATGTCTGTCTCCTTCCCTAGAATGTAATGTCTCCACTGGCGACATGATTTCACAATGGAGTACATTTATTTTTCGTAAGTAGGGTACTTACAGACAACATCTGATAGTGTCTCACTATGATATGCCATGGGGTGGACATGTTGAGTGAGAACTATGCCCACATAATAGTATGAAGCATATGTCTCTATCTCAAAGGGATGTTACAGGTCTGATAATGAAATTACTGGGGATGAGCACAAACTCTACTTGAAATCATCGAAGGCATGTTGTTGGGATAGGCCTCACACAAATTTTTCCTTACCTCCACCTTTGGTTACTTGGCTAAGGGMCCATGCGATATGAGAGAATCCCAACACGAACCTACGATAGAATATGGTGAGGCCCAAAAAGCTATGAACATCAATGACTGTGGTTGGGGCTGTCTAGTCATGGATGACCTAGATCTTGGCTAKATCCACATGCACACCATACTGATCAATGATTTAGCCTAAGTAATGGACCCTGTCCATGTCGAAGGAGATTTTTTCCAAGTTTGAATATATTTTGTGTTGTCGTAGGGTGTGTAGAACCTATTGAATATGATGCAAGTGTTCCACCCAAGCATTTATGTAGATGAGGATGTCATCTAGATACACCACTACAAATGTACTGGTGAAAGGTCATAGGATATCATCCATAATCCTCATAAAAGTTGTTGGAGCATTTTTCAAACCAAAGGGCATGACTAACCATTCAAAAAGACCTTATTTTGACTTGAGGGCAGTCTTCCATACATTTGTATGTTCTATTGGGACTTGGTGGTATCCATCATTCATATCAATCTTCCTGAAGTATTTGTACCCCATGAGTTGATCAAGGAGGTCATCGATTCGTGGAATCGGGTATCGGTTCTGGACTGTGATTTTATTCAGGGCCCAATAATCAATGCAGAGTCACTAGGTCATCATCGAAAAAATAAAATTATATAGTCAATAGGTCCCTAACCAAAAATAGTACATTTTCCAGTCAGCTCTTATTAAATAAAAATTAATAAACAAACAAATAATTAATTATTAAACAAACAAACAATTAATTATTTAAACAAACAATTATAATTTCTAAAGTTTTATAATTCTTGATTTCATTTTTGTAGCGACCCTCCTCATTACGACAACAACTCTGATAACATGTACATTTTTTTTTGTTTTGTTTTAAAGGTGTGTGCGCGCGTGTAGAAAGGAAACAGACACACTTGACTCTAAGTCGCCACCCGACAACCAACAAGACGCAACCACGAAGTTCACCACATGAAGACTGAAGGCACACAATGAGTAACGACAAGAATATAACAACCATAGACACAAGGCACACAACGCGAACATTAACGACATACTGGGTTAGGAACAATACGAAAATAGAGGGAAGAATCCATAGTAGTAGATCTTACTATTTCTACACAGGAAAGCAGGGCGTTTAATCTTAGTTCTCTGCTCCGGAGAGAGAGAAGGTCAAATAGGCTCCCGGCCGACTGCTCAGGCAGAAACTAGTAATCTCCACCAGGTGTGTCATAAGAGTGGAAACCCTACCTTTAAAGGGCCCGAGACTCTTGATACGGCACTAAATTCTTTACCCAGGAAAAATCGCACACACAGAAATCTTAAAAATTTGGAAAATCACGGCGATCCACGACAACAGTAAAAGTGACCAGTATTTAAAGGACACATCCAAGTACGATAGTAAGTATCACCGACTGCAACCTCCATGGAAGGTGCAAGGCAGAAGGAGTTAGACAACAAGCCACCCAGTTCAGCAGTATATAAATGAACAAGAACCACTTTTACTAAATCGTCATAATCGTTGTGCTTATTCAAGGACATCACACCACATAAGTATAGCAATAACCACTAAAATTACCTAACCTAAATATAAATCCCATGCTATTGCCTTTGTGTTAGAATCGCATTAAACATACTAAAGCTTACTTTCCATTATACCACATAAAAATAAAATCATAAAGAAATCATTTAATGCAACCATTTACATCCCATAGGTGATTACTTTCCTTTACAACCTAGAACTCATTACTTTAATGCAATAATTTACTTTCCATAAAATGATTACTTTCCATTAATGCAAATCTCAAAATGATTACTTTTCATTATGACAAAACATTTAATGCAAGTCATTAAAACTTCATAAAACCCAATCGACCTTAATATATCCATTTATATTTAATATATCCATTTAATATATTTAATATATCCATTTAATGTATTTGATATATCCATTTATATTTAATATATCCCTTTATAGTTTAATATATCCATTACTTTTCCTTATGAAAAAATATTTAACGCAAGTCATTGAAACTCCATGAACCAAATCGACCTGGCAGTTTAATATATCCATTTATATTAGCATTTCATATTGCGATTAAAATAACAATAAGTTCCATTACTACACCAATGGTTAATCCTTACCTTCCTGTTCTAAAATACATTTACAATAAAAATTCGCATGGAAAAAAAAAA
>JASDQU010103366.1:266155-277345 GCA_032191745.1 Picea mariana | reverse complement strand
CAATGCGACGTGCCCTTAAGGACGCACCATGTGCTCCAAGGGTGCTACTTGCCTCGTTCGTTTCCTTTTTGAGACGTGCCCTTCAGGATGCACCACGTGCTCCAAGGGTGCCACTCACAAACTGGACTGATTGGTAGACATGTATAACCCCTGGAGTCAACACTCCACCAGGTGAACTTGTGGGAGACTAACGGTTCTAAGGAATAAGGCCCCCACCTTATTGCGCACCCCTTAGAATCATCGTGAGTGACTATTGCAGTCTGCCCTCACGGCATCGTGGATCGTCTTGAACTAGGTAATCATTAACCTACAGTTCGAGCCACGAAAGGAGTGCTAGTAGGCGGTGGTAGGGTTGTTGTCCACCCCTCTCCCTCAACCTATCTAGAACTCATGTGTGGCCCCTTTATTCCATATGTGAGTCTGGTCGGCAAGCTATCGTCAGCCTGCATCATCGACAATTGTGTCAGAACATGTCAAAATCAATTCATCTAATCAATGAAATATCACAGTGAATAAATCAACCCAAATAGCACACTCCCTGACTCAATCCAGAGTCCAAGGGGGTTGTACCGATGCCGCTGGATCCTCAAGGTCCAAAACCCTACACACTCGATAAACTGAGTCAATAGCACCTGTCTAGATCAAATAGTAAAACATCACGTCGTCTATCAATCGCATCATAATCAAGCATAAATGGTTTACATCATAAAATTCCAGATCACTTGCGAGCAAGTGTACTCAAATAATAAGTTTTCTCAGTGCACCAGAGCGGGATGTTACAATTTTCAATAAGTCGGCTCCTTATAAAAAAAATTCAAGTATTTATATACCTGTTATATCCCTTTTCCTTCATTTCTCACAAACGCTTTCCTGATGATGGACCACACTAATTTGGTCCGAAACGTCGAAAATCAAAAAACCTATGCGATGAATCCGAAAGAACCTTCTGATCAAAACAATGGTCTCAAAAGTATTAGAACAGAAAAATAGTACAATTGGGGTTTCCTTAGACCCAAGAACTACGTATCTAGTTTAAACATTATTTTAAAGAGTTTACATCAAACTCTTCGTAACAGAAGAGAGTGAGTGCATCGACTGGTGGAAGGAAGCATGGAACCTAAATACCTTTTGGTTGCAAGAAACCTCTTTCACTAAGTTGAACTGATGTTTTCAACCTGCAAGGGGGCAACGTGAAAGTGTTGATATTGATACTAGATTTCAATTAACTATAAGAATGAGATAATAAAAATAAGTGGAAGGCATAACTTATCTTGGATCTAGATTGAATTTTGTATTATCTTCGTGTGCCCTCATGAAATAATCGATCTACGACTTATGGGGAGGAGTGGGATCATAACCATATGATGGATTCCCTTGCAATAAAAGGGACCCATCATCAAAATATATTTATGCGCAAATTCAATTATTATTTAAAGAGAGAAAAGCATACATTAATAAAGTTTATGTTGCTTTCATAAATCATGTACATGTTCTCTAACAACTTTAGAATATAAAACAAAGAGAGCAGTTATAAACGAATTTAAAGAATGTAAACAAATATAAGAAACTTTGCAAACAAATAATTAGCGGAGAGGTTGTGACAGTAAGTTTGTTTATATCTTATAGAGGATAAAATGATAAAACATTATCATCAAACTAATCTTTACTACAAACTAATCATTGAAAGAATTACTTGGAAGTAATTACCAAAATTATTTCCTAAGGCCAAATGATGGAGGGATTTTTACTTAAATGAATTTAGCACCAAATAAGAGTTAGCAAATGAGACAAAACTACCATTAGTTCCTCTTATTACAATGACAAAATTCCCTTTCGGAATTTAAATACCGATGAGTGTTTACATAGAATTAATATTATAGTAAATGATTCTGACAGAGGTAAATAATTGCAGTAAGAAAATTATTAATCAAGAAGTATTTACAGAGACACAAAAGGATGTGATCTGGGTACATTTCCTTAATTTTAGTAAAAAATTAATTAGTTTTGTTAAATTTATAAATGCACTCAAAACCCCTGCAAAACCCGTTCATCGTGCATACAACAGGAGAATGTTACGAATGATTGTGGGTGTGGTACAATAAGAATAAATGAGAAGACGCTTTAATATAGAGTATTCAATTCAAGTCCCAGTCTTATGGAAACACTTATACAAGGAATATCTAGTTATGTTGATAGAATCCTCAGTTAGAAGAATCTAAAATACTGAGGGAAGAATTTCTAGAGACAACATTTAAACGGAGACAGAGTTAGACCTTTTTACACAGACAATATTCTGAGTTGGAGAAATTAATACTCGATGAATATCTATAAAGAGCATATGATAACACTGTAAGGAAGAAGTAATATATTTACATGTTTGTACAAAACATATAGATTTTGAATATAAGGTAGTTATGTAAGAAAAACTAACAAGACTATAATAAAATTTATTACAACCAACTTTAGAATCGAGGTTTACATTCTGGAAACAACAAGAAAACACCATAACCCTACTCCACAGGAAAACAGATACCACCTCGTAATCAACAGAATTCAGGTTGGACCTTCACTATGGGAAAGAATAAACTATATGCAAGGATTTGAGGGTGAACAAACACTCACTCAGTTTCTCTCCTCCATACTCATAATATTCTAGCCAAGGGCCGTAGAGTTACCTTTATCCTTGTTTAAACTCAAATCAAAAGCGATAAAAATAAAGGGTCCAGTTAACCATAATCATTACAGTGAAACCCTGGCCCTGGGTATTTTTTGAGCTTGCAAGAACTTAGAAGGGAACAGAGTATGCGAATTAAAGATTAACAGAGGAAAGAAAAACATATTACCTTAATCTCTTCGAACCCAAACCCGATTTGATAAAACATAAGGGATACCAATACAGGTGAGCAAAGTATTTTATTACAGTGGGAGTTCTATCCTTGGACTCAAACTTGGAAGAGAACGCATACATAGGAACATAATAGAATGTGGTTGCAACCTTAAACCAAGAAAACCTAGCACAAGAAATGCGATGTGAAAACCCATAGAAAATGTATTGTATCAGATAACTCTTCAAACAATTTACACAACATGTAGAAGTATTACCCGGTCATACGAAACCCTGCTGATGCTTTGTTGGGTATGTGTTATATTCTTTGCATGTGTGTGTGTGGGCACGTCAGATATGGAAACTCCGTGTGACGATCCCTTGTAGTAGTGCTTGTTCGTGCCATGTGTGCCAGGCACTTTCCTAGGGAGATCCCAGGGTGGGGCAGGTATGCCCCCCGTGGTTACACGCAGCATTTGGGGCAGCACCTCGAATTGTTTTTTTGGGGCAGTTTTTTCTATTTTTAGTGGATTTTTCTATTTTTAGAAGTTTTGTAAATTAATCTTGGATTAAGGGATTAAGGTTTTAGTATCTACGGAATACCTAAAAAAATTGTATATATATTGTATAGTGAATGGTGAAATTCGATATAATGAATATAAGAAAGGTTTTCTTGGTTGAGAGTTTTCGGTATAAATCTTTGTGTACTATGTGAATGAGCCATTGATTAATTTTTTTTTTCTTAAGAATCTATATGCATTGCTTTACTTCACATGTTTAAAACTTACATGTTGTATCAGATCTCATTTTTGGCTTCAGAGGGACGCCTTTATTGTTGAGGGTTTTGCTTGGTCTTGATAGATCAAGTTTATCTCGGGTCTGTGATAAACCTAGGTTTAGTGGGATCTTTTGTAGTGGATATTTGAGTATAGAAAGAGGAATGGTGAGCTCATCTAGAATCGAGATAGAGAAGTTCAACGGTAAAACCTTTGAGCTATGGAAGCTCAAGATGGGCGACCTTATTGTAGACAAAGAACAATGGATCGCTATGGATCATGGTACACAACCTACCAGTACACCATCTACTAGCACACAGGCTACTAGTAGCCAACCTACTTGTACACAAACTACTAGTACACCAAGTACTGGTACGTCGGAGGAAGATTGGGAGAAGTTGGACAGAAGAGGAAGGAGTACTACTAGACTCTGCCTCACATATTTGGTTTTGTTGAATGTATCGGGAGAATCTACAGCCAAGGAACTATGGGATAAGTTGGGGAATTTCTATCAATCAAAGTCCCTGGTAAACAAGTTGTTTCTTCGAAAGAAGTTATATCATATTAGGATGGAAGATGGATATTCTGTGACAAAACATCTAAATTCCTTTAATACTCTGGTAAGTCAACTTGCCTCTGTTAATAATACGATTGCAGACGAGGATAAGTGTATTACTTTGTTATGTTCTTTTCCAGAGTCTTGGGATAATCTGGTTGTAGCAATTGGTAGTACCACTCAATCTACATTGAAGTATGAGGATGTAGTTTCATCCTTGTTATCTGAAGAGATGAGGCAGAAAAACATGGATATTCATAGTATAGATGCTTTATTTGTAAGAAGTCATACCCAAGACAGGAATCCTGGTAAAACTTCACGGAGGGAGATCTAAATCTACAGGTAGATCTAAGTCTCCAGGAAAATCTTCAAGGAAATGCTAGAAGTGTAGTAAAACAAGGAACTATAAGAAAGATTGCAACTCTAAGAAGGTTGATAAACCAAAGGGATCCGATAGTACCTCTTCCACAGAGGCAAAAACCTTCAGTGAAGAAGGAGGTGGTGTTTACCTAGCATCTACAAGTACACATGTAGACCATTATGTATGGTTGATCGAGTCAGGTGCGTCATACCATATGACTCCTCACAGGGAGTGGTTCTCTGAATATGAAAAATACGATGGTGGTGATGTATTCCTAGGAGATGAATCGATAGAAAAAATCTTGGGACGTGGAAGGGTTAAGTTGTTGTTAAAATATGGAAGGATTAGAGCTCTCCCTGGGGTTCTGCACATTCCAAAACTAGCCAGGAGCCTAATATTTGTAAGCAAGATGGATGATGCAGGAGTGGATACTGTATTTGGAAAGAACACTTGCAAGATGGTACGAGGAGAAATGGTGTTGATGAGGGGAGTTCGGTGTGGAACTCTGTAAAAATTGTTGAGAAGCACTAATACTAATCGGTGTACCAGTTATGTTGTCCTTGAACAGAAAAATAAAGAAGACAAGACCAATATTGTCCCTGGAAAGAAGAGCATGTTGTGGCATCAAAGACTGGGACATATTAGAGAAAAGGGCCTTTGAACACTACATGGTAAAGGTATGGTTGAAGGTATGTCTAATTGCACTCTGGATTTTGATTTTTGTGAACATTTCATATATGGTAAATAGAATCGAGTAAGATTCACATCTGGTGCTACAAGAGCGAAGGGGATCTTAGAGTTGATACACAGTGATGTATTTGGACCTATTCCTATTCCATCCCTAGGTAAATATGTGTATTATGTTTCATTCATAGATGATTCTTAGAAAGAAATCTAAGATATTTGATAAATTTAAATAATTTAAGGCTCTGGTAGAAAATCAAACAGAGAAGAAAATAAAGGTATTGAGAACAGATAATGGTGGAGAATTCCGCAGAAATGAATTCGGAGAATTCTGTAAGAAGTGCAGTATAGAAAGGCAAAAGACTACTCCATACACTCCTCAAAAGAATGGAGTTGTAGAAAGGATGAATAGGACACTGATGGAAAAAGCAAGGAGCATGCTCAACGGTGTTGGGTTAGGACAAGAATTATGGGCAGAGGCAGTGGGTATAGCATGTTACTTGGTCAATCGATTGCCTTCATCAATGTTGGATGATAAAACTCCACATGAGGTAGGGTCTAGAAAGAAAACCTCTCTTCAAAATCTTAGAGTGTTTGGTTGTGATGCTTATGTACATGTTCCAAAGGAAAATAGGAGTAAGCTAGATAAAAAGGATGAAAAGTGTATCTTTATTGGTTCTAAAGATGGTGTGAAAGGTTATAAGATTTGGAACCCAGAAACCAAGAAGATTGTTTACAGACGAGATGTTGTTTTCAGAGAGGTAAAATATGTTTCCAAAGAGGAATTCCTATGAACACAGGATAAACCTGAGAAAATAGAGCTTGAGTTGGATGATGCAAAATCTGAATCATCTGAAGAAGAGGAAGTAAAAGAAGAAGAAGAATAAGAAGAACCTCATACCCTAGTATTGAGGAGATTAGTGAGAGATAAAAGGAAACTAGAAAGGTATACTCCACTTGATTTCCATTCCAATTTTTCTTTATCTATTACTGATGATGATCCCATAACTGTCAGGGAAGCAGTGAATTCATAGGATAGTAAACTCTAGAAGAAGGCCATGGTTGAAGAAATGGATGCCTTGGATAAGAATGAGGCATGGGATATAGTTGAGTTTCTAGCTGGAAGAAAATTGGTTGGTAGCAAATGGTTGTTCAAGAAGAAGTTTAATGCACAAGGTAAAGTGGAGAAATACAAAGCTCAGTTAGTAGCAAAATGTTATTCCCAGGTAGAGGGAATTGACTTTGGTGAGATTTTTTCTCATGTTGCTAAGTTAAATTCTATTAGATTTATTTTATCTATTGTTGTTGCTTTTTATCTTGAAGTGGAACAAATGGATGTGAAGACAACATTCCTACATGGGGATCTGGAAGAATAAATATACATGAAGCAACTAGAAGGCTTTGTAGTGAAGGGAAAGAAAGAGCTGGTTTGTAAGCTAAAGAAGCCTCTATATGGTCTAAAGCAATCACCTAGGATGTGGTACCAAAAGTTTAACACATACATCCTTGGATTGGGATTTGTAAGAAGCAGGGATGATCTCTGTGTATATTCCAAGAAGGTTGGTAATCACATCATTTATGTAGTGTTGTATGTTGATGACATGTTGTTGGTAGGAAATAACATGGATGTTATCAAGGAAGTGAAATCACAGCTATCCTCCACATTTGCCATGAAGGATCTTGGTGCTACTAACTTCATTCTGGGAATGGAGATTAAAAGAGATCGTGCAAACAGGAAACTCTGGTTGAATCAAAGAAAATATGTTGAGAAAATATTGCAGAGGTTTAATATGCATGGAAGTAAACCGGTTAAGGTTCCTTTTCCTATAGGTGTAAAGTTATCTGTATATCAGTTTCCCAAGACACATGAAGAATAAGAGGACATGTCCCATGTTCCATATGCCAATGCAGTTGGTAGTTTGATGTATGCAATGGTCTGTACTAGACCAGACATTGCACATGCAATGGGAGTTTTTAGAAGGTATATGTCAAAACCAGGGAAGGAGCATTGGACAACAGTAAAGAGGGTCTTCAGGTATATGCATGGCACTACCAGTTATGGATTTTGCTACCAAGGAAGATCAAGATTGAACAGATTACTGGACATACATGGCTTTGTTGATGCAGATTGGGCTAGAGATATGGATCGCAAAAGATATACAAGTGGGTATGTGTTTAACTTATTTGAAGGAGAAATCAATTAGATGACAAAAAGATAGGCTATAGTGGCACTTTCAACTACAGAAGCTGAATACATGGCAGCCACTCATGCAAGCAAGAAAGCATTATGGTTACAAAGATTGTGTTCTGGTATTGGGTTGGTACAAAAAGCAGTGGGATTATATTGTGACAATCAGAGTGCAATATTCTTGGCAAAGAACCCAACTTATCATTCAAATACAAAGCATATTGATGTTCAGTATCACTTTGTGAGAGACATGGTTGAGGAAAAGAAGGTGTTGCTGGAAAAGGTTGACACTTTGAAGAATGTTGCAGATTCATTGACAAATTCTGTGAGAATAGAAAATTTCTCTTGGTGTAGAGTAACAATGGGCATTGTTTCCCTGGATTGTTGACTATATAATCCCATAGACCCCTGGATGCAAATAAAACAACAAGTGGGAGAATGTTGGGTATGTGTTATATTCTTTGCATGTGTGTGTCTAGGTGTGTCGGATATGACAACTGCATCTGACGATCCCTCGTAGTAGTGTTGTTTTTGTGCCGTGTGCACCGGGCACTTTCCTAGGGGGGTCCTAGGGGGGGGTAGGTATGTGCCCCCTTGGTTACGGGCAGTGTTCGGGGTAGCACCCCAAAATGTTTTTTTGGGTGGTTTTTTCTATTTTTAGAAGTTTTGTAAATTAATCCCGGATTAAGGGACTAGGGTTTTGGAGTCTACAAAATACCTAAAAACATTATATATATATATTGTATAGTGAATGGTGAAATTCGATATAATGANAGTGTTGTTTTTGTGCCGTGTGCACCGGGCACTTTCCTAGGGGGGTCCTAGGGGGGGGTAGGTATGCGCCCCCTTGGTTACGGGCAGTGTTCGGGGTAGCACCCCAAAATGTTTTTTTGGGTGGTTTTTGCTATTTTTAGAAGTTTTGTAAATTAATCCCGGATTAAGGGACTAGGGTTTTGGAGTCTACAAAATACCTAAAAACATTATATATATATATTGTATAGTGAATGGTGAAATTCGATATAATGAATATAAGAAAGGTTTTCTCAGTTGACAGTTTCAGTATAAATCTCTGTGTACTATGTGAATGAGCCATTTATTAATTTTTGTTTTTCTTGAGAATCTATATGCATTGCTTTACTTCATAGGTTTAAAAATTACATGCTCTACGACATGTTGTTGCCTCTATCTACACTCATAGTCGAATGACATCATAGTAACTCAACTACAGAGAGTAGTATTATGGAGGGAACTAATGAAACATTAAAATAAATGTCGATTACGGTGGAGTGTAATGGGGCCTCAAACCCATTTTCCATGGCATAAATAATGATAGAGCATACCCCCCCACTACCATGTGAATCTGAATGAAGTGGAGGAATCACATTGGGTAGTTACTCAAGTGTCAAAACTTGGGGTACTGGGTAGGTATTCCCTTGATTAAAGAACTTGTGATACCTTAAATGATGTGACATGTATGAATGTCTGATGTACATAAGTGAGCTGGAATCCACTGTTTCACAAAGAGTGCTATCGTTTCCCTTATTTCCCTAAGTGGTAAACCTAAGGTTCATGTTAATACATTATACCATTCTTGCCAGGGTAAGTATAATACATAACATTACTAACTCCTGTTATGGTCCTTTAGTCGTCACTTAGGGAAAAATGTTATTTTTCTGGTATAAAACAATGTATAAAACCTATTTGGGGAGGACTGTTATGTATAACGATTTGCACAATCCATCATTGTGTTTTATTTTGTGGAATTATTTCCTCCTAGCTTATAAGAAATACAAATGATGGATAAATTCTTAAATACACTATAGATTTGTGTAATAACTTGATTAGTATAGGTTAGGGGTTAATCCTTCAAAAACTATGGACTAGTGTAATAGAATATAACAATAAGTTATATTTTGGGTTTTAATTCCTTCTAGTTAGGATGAAACTACTAGTAAGGAAAACGTTTATTCTTACAAGAGTGGTATGATGAGAAGATACCTTCATGGGTCGATTAATTTCTCTTCTCTCATGTTTATTTTTATTAACTTTAGACTTTAGTTTTCCCTCTCAATTTTTTTTTTTGTAGCAAATTTTGGGGTACATTACATATGGTATCAGATTTGTTGGTTATAACACTTGGGTGTAAGGGAAAAACTAGAGAGTTATTTTCCTGAAGGAAAATCTAACAAATAATATTTACTATTACAAACACATAAATTTTTGTCTTTTGTGAAAATGTCAGCAAAAACTAGAGAAGGAGACATACCTGATAGAAACCAAAATTAAGAGCTTCCTAGAGATCCAGAACATCACAATCAGGGAAGTTCAGCCACCCAACTATTTGAAACAATGAGGAGTCTTATTATGGAATTGCAGGTGTTTAAAGCTAATAATGAAAAGTTAAAGAAAGCTCAAGAAGATTAGCTAGAAATTAATGAAATGTTGTTACGTAGTATAACAACAAAGAAAAGTCCAAGAAATAATGATATGGACGAGGAGGTCAATACAAATTCCTCAAACAATTCTAGTCATGAAACATAAGGATAAGACAACTATTTTGAGGACACACACATCACATTAAAGAAGGAATCTACATGAAAGAAGAGGAAACAATTGGATCACCTCAAAGGTGAATTCAAAAAGATAAAACATTTCACCTTCGATGGGGAATCAAAGAATGGTGAGGAAGCCAAACCTTGGCATCTAGAAATAAATAAATACTTTAAGATTTATAATTAATCCTGTTATATGAAGGTTAGAATGGCCATTTAAAACTTAAAAGAAAAATCTAGTATTTGGTGGTAAGATTTGAAGCTAGTGAAAGGATTGAAAGAAAAATAGATGGAATGGTTAGAATTAAAAAATCATTTCAAGAAACAATACCTATCAGAAAGTTATTATGAAAGCAATACTAAGGAGTTTTACAAATTGTGATTAGGACAAATGGCTATGGATGAATGGATCAATAAATTTATAAATATGTTGAGGTTTGTACCCTATATCAAAGAAGATAAGGTAAAAATTCAAAGGTTCTTAAGTTGTCTAGAACAATATTATAAATACATTATTGAATTTGATAATCCTAATTATTTAAATGACGTGTTTAGGAAGGCCCGAATGTGTTACAAAAAGTATAAATAGAGATCTGAAACTCGTAAAGCTTGGAAAGATAAGAAGTAGGATCAATTAAATCAGTGCAAGAAAGGCTTCCAACCGACGTCTTTCTGTAACATGACTAAAGGATTCCAAAAGAAGGAACATCCCTGTAACACACAACATACTGAAGGGGGTAGTAAACTTGTCAATATGGGATTTAAGAAGGTAGGGGATAGTCCCAGAGAACCACTGAAATGTTGGGAGTGTGGAGAACCCCACCTATGGATAAATTGTCCATTCTTAAACCCACCAGCAAGGACTTCAGTACACAACATTAAAGAAGCTTCAACAGTTGGCGATATTGGCAGAAGCATGCATAAGATCAATGAAACTTTGGATGGAAGGATGACAGGTCATCAATCCACTCTTGTGGAAGTGGAAGGTAAGATTCATAACAACACTGCTTCTATACTAATTGACCCAGGATGTAATGCCCACTCTATATTCTAACTTCAATCTAATCCTAAGCAAATTAATTCCTAACTGAGATAATAACATTAACCCTCATCGGGATTCGGCTACTTGCGATGTTTAAAGGCTTGGGCCCACATACTTGTAGAAATCAGGAATTCGTCGGTCGGGAGTTCGCGAGTCCTGTTGCACCATGCACAGAACCTTCCAAGTCCCGAACCCCGATGGTCAAGG
>JASDQU010103366.1:224018-253459 GCA_032191745.1 Picea mariana | reverse complement strand
TAATCTACTTAAAGTGGACTGTGTAGCCATGATGGATTTGTGGCTTGCCACTATTTAGAAATACATGTTAATGTTGTTTTCTCTAAAGTGATATATTTTAATGTGTGCGTGCGTGTATGTGTGTGTGTGTATGTATATATATATATATATATAAATCATAATCTAGTTAAAGTGGACTGTGTAGCCATGATGGATTTGTGGCTTGCCACTGTTTATAAATACATGTTAATGTTGTTTTCTCTAAAGTGATATAGTTTAATGTGTGTGTGTGTGTGTGTACACGCGCGCGCGCGCACACACACACACACACACACACACAGATAAAAATACGTGTATATTTGCCTCTTGGCCATAGTATAATTATTGCATTGCTTAATGTTCACTTATTGTGCACAATCAAACTACTTCAGAAAGGAAACAAGTATAATAGACTCTATAGAATCTCCTACTATAATGGTGAGCATAGGTAGAAAATAATAAAAAGTCCCATAATACATTATTTTATCTATATTTGTAGAAAGACATATGATACAGTAGATATCATAATATTATGAAAAAAATACAATTATAAAGTCAATAGGTTGGTGAGAAAAAATAGTACAATTAGTGTTTCCTTAGATCCAAGAACTTTGTAACTAGTTTAAAAAATATTTTAAAGAGTCTACATCAAATTGTCTGTAACAGAAGACAGTGAGTGTTTGGACTGGTTGAAGGAACCATGGAACCTAAATACCTTTTGTTTGTAGGACAGCTTAACCAAGTTGAACTGATGTTTTCAACCTGCACAGGGGAAAGGAGAAAGTGTTAATATCAATATTAGATTTCAATTATCTTAGATCTAGATTATCTTCGTGTGCCCTCACGAAATAATTGATTTATGACTTAGTGGGAGGAGCAGGATCATAACCATCTGAGGAGTAGGCTCATAACCATATGATGAGAGGGAAATCTCTAGTGCAACTAACAATTACAATAGAAAACGACAGACAATTCAGATTGTAATCTTGTTAGGGACCTAACCTACCTAACCCCTCAAGTGGGTAGAATAATATATTTCCATGTAATAAAGGTCAATATTAATAAGGCCTGGGAATAAGGACAAATAAGTCAATTGTAAGAAGACCTAGTAGAAGCTTCCTTTTCTAGAAAGATCTTTCTCTAGATTGTTTCTTTGCATAGATATATTTAGTATAAATAGAGATAGAGGGCATGAGAAGTTTTGTAATATCCCCAAAAAAATAAATTATTATTAAGTCTTCGAATACTTAGAAATTTATTTTCGTTTTTGATAAAATCGAAATTGGAAAATTATTGCCATTTATGGAAATTCTAAATTTTGGAATTTAGTTAATTATAATTTATTATTATGACTGTTGGGAAAAGATTTGATTTTCCCAACCAACTCTTTGACTATGACACTTTTAAGAAACAAATATCTTATATTTATTGCTGATATAAAAATGGAACAGCCAGGTTGAAATCAACTGACAATGATTCCATGAGTTGGGAACATGTTTGAACTACCTCAGGGTTGAATTCTACAATTGGAAAATTAGGAATTTGACCATTGGTAGCCCCTGAAAATTAGGGGTTTGTAAATATGCGATAATACTTAAGGGGAAAGGACCTAGGCACAAGATGCTTTTGCATATATAGAATATGAGAGGAGACATGACACTGCCTAGTATGCTAGGGAAGAGGAATGTCACTTGTTGTTATGAGCACTAGTTTCTGAGTGTGAGGCAAGGATAACTCTTTTGATTCTGAAAGAGGACAATAGCTAAGGAGGATTTTGGATTTCTCCCTCATGGATTCATGGTTAGGCTAGGGGGTGAATGACAAAAGCAGATTAGTTGTTCTCTTCCATGGTTGGGTGGAACTTTGTTGTTCCATTTGTTGTTCGGTAACTTGTTCAGATATGTCCATCTATTCCCTTCGTGGTTGAATGTTATTTGATTAAATAGTTGATAGAATAAACCTAGTTAATTTCTAGATGAATGTTTTGTTGATTAAATTACTAGTGCAATGAAATCAATTGTACTATATACCCTTAGAGTTTGATTGTATTTGTTGAGTAATGTTTTTACTTGTGTTAGCTGTTGATGGAACTAAATTTTGTAAACATGTTGGAATCTGCATCTAAGATAAAGGGAATCAATACTGTATTAATTCTAACATTACAGACATGTGATTATGTACGTATAGGTAATCAACTGAAGGAATGATAGTTAGACTATACAAATGCTAAATGAAATTCTCGAAATGAACTTGATATATATATATATATATATATATATATATATATATATAGTTGATATATATAATTTTCAGAACTACTTAAACCTCTAACTACTCATACAGAAAGATTAGCAATGGTTGGACACATCAGAAAAAATGAGTAAATCTTCCATTATTATGACTATGCCAATGGCATAAAATTGTGCAGTTCGATTATTCCACAAACAAAGTTATTTTGTTTTGATATACAATAACGCAGGAGCAAAGGCTCAGTGAATTAAAATACATAAAATATGTTTCGTCTCCCAGAATCAGATCAATACTTAAATGAGTATTCAAACTCTACAAAAACGCTATGATTCATAAATATTACACAGTGAGATCTTATTTCAATATGGGGTTTCCCTTCCTGTTCATTCTTTAATGGTTACAGATATAAATAACCAGTTGCCTATAGGAGCCCGGAATAAATTTTCCACGATGATAGCATGCTAGGGCAGAATCGTATCATTTCTTTAGAACCTAGAATACATTCTTAAGCGTTGTAAATTGGAAACATAATACCTTTTCTTGTGCATGGTGTTGTCCTGAATCCAAAGACTTCTAATGTGGAATTTACTGCAAGGAAATAAAAAATTTATAATTTGTAATTTTATATTTTTCATCAGAAGTTAAAACGAGAATATAGAATAATTACCACAGTGAGTTATGAAATGAAATTATCGTAGATCTAAATTATGAAGTCTACTTAACTTGCGAATTTGGGAAACTGATGTTTTTCTCCCATTTGCATTATTTTTGAAAACCGTCCACAGGCCCGATGGGGTGGAGTGGACCAAATATTTCCTGATGGGTACCCTTGCAAGAACAAGGGTCCCATCATTAGATTGGTAACCAAAAATTCTTAACCAAACTTTTCAGGAAATAAATAAACAATAGTAATCCGTCAAGAACTTCATAATCCAATTGAAAAAGGGTTCACATAGTATGTGCATGCCAAATAGAGGCATCCTATTACTCTTGGGTTTCCCTTTTCAATATGCTTAATGTTGAATGAATGCATTAATCAAATTTTAAACTACAGATTTAAATATGGTATGTTGAAGGGTATGCATCAAACAAGTTTTCCCACACACAGACTTCAATATTAGCTGAAGGAATGCATTAATTCAAGTTTAAATTAGATACTTACACATTTTATGCTGAAGGGCATGCATTAAACAAGTCATTCAGTGCACATAATTCAATTTGATATATATGCTGAAGGGAAATGAAAAAATCAAATTAAAAGGAAAAAATACAGACGTGGGAACCAAGTAGTTGGTTTTGGAAGAATCTACAAAATGGTGGCTTCCGAAAGAAAATTCATTATGGCACAAATCCAACAGAGACAAATAAATATCATAAAATCCTATTGAAATAGAATTTCCTTTACCAAACATAATGGAACTTTCAATACAAAGTATGAGATTCTGAAATACAGACTGAGAAAAAGAAACAAAAAAATATACTCACGATTTTCCAGACAGTCAATGAGTTTAGGGAAGGGTATCAAATCCTTAAGTCATGGAAGGTTTTTCAATATAGGGTGAGAACCTTCATCAAACTGGAGTGATTATTTAATCACTCAATGCAAAAACCCTTGAAAAATTTCAGTAAATTCTTCCTATGCCCTGCTAAGACTATTGTACAGACCAGAACTCATGCACAACTTACAGGGACTCCGCACCAAGTCATAGCGAGCAAGATAATGGAAACCAATAAAGGAAAATATAAGGATGACAATAGACCCTGTGATAAAATACATACAACAACCCTTATATAATTGATGTGCAAGATTGAGGAAGACGAGAATAAAGAAGATGATTAACATCTGGTATACTCCACATAAAACCAAAATCGCAGAAAGGTTTTAGAATGATACGACAGAGAGGAATTATTACCTAGTTTAGGGTGGCATCCATATAATAGTCACATATCCATTTTCTCTTGGCCAGGACTAACTTTCTCCATGACTCGGGGCATGTACAACAGATTGATTCTTCACAACTAACACTGGAGAAGTTTTTCATAGAGGGACGGAGCTGAAAGAAGTGAAACAATAACCCAAGAGACCATTATGAAACAGAGTAATAGAGATAGTTAATGAACCATGTATGGTACCATGTGATCAATGGGAGGTGGCCTACTTTGCTTTAGAAATGATGGCTAGACAATAGGACTCGGAAGGAACCCTTCACACACCACCATTAATTTATTAAACGGAGGTTAAAATGAAACCCTGACACATCCCCTTATGAATTCATGTTGAGTTGTTGCGAGGGAGAAAAATGCTTCAGGACACTACACACATGACTTTCTAGACTAGTCTCTCATTTAGTTATGGTGCAACTATCTCACATTTATCGTTACCCAATATCGAAAGGAAGAAGTTTATCGTTGGACCCCTCAATGATGTTCGACGAAATCCAACTATGCTAATGTGGACCAGGAGTTAATGAGGACCGACTCTCATATTGTTGGTCAGTTAAAACTAAAATTAAAGTCACCATTATGGTAAGGACTGTACCTTGGTTCGCGAAAGGCTTATGCTTGCTAGAACCCAATTTTCTCTTAGACCCTGGTGTTTAATAAACATTAATATTATCCATAAAATGGACGTGATTATTATTTAAGACTTTGGGAAATACCCAATTTTAAATACTCATGCCTAGAGATGGAAAATTACGAAGGACCCTTAATAGTATGAACTGTAACAAATGAATATATATATGGAGGGATTATATTATTAGTGGGATATATATATATATATATGGAAATGCTAACATATATACATGGAGACATTATGAACATTTGGGGAATACTACTAACCCTTCCCACTTATGCTAGAAATGTTAAGGAATTCGAGAGGCTAGGTTATGGCAAGGCCATCCTTATATATATGATTACTATATAGTATGAGTAGACTCAGAAATAAAAACCCTTATAATGATGACAAATTTTATGACTAAACAGAAACGTAAACCATGCAAGAGTTAATTAGTGACAAAAACTACCCATTGACTTGTCTTTATGTCTTTTGAACATGTTGTTTCAAGGGAAAGAGAATTAATGTCCCTAACATTTTTTTATTTTTTTTTTAAATTTGGGTAACATTATATATGGTATTAGAGAAAAGGTTACAACACTTGGACCTTAAACAGGGCCAAAAATATTTTCTTAGAACATGTTTTTTGTTGTATGAAAAAACTAACAAAACAATTACTCTTACAAACATAAAAAAATTATTTCTGTTGTGATCATGGTAGTACAAAATGAAGCTGAGATCAGACTTGAGGAGAATATTGAGCAAAGAAATCCTGAAGAATAGAGGAAGAACGATGGCGGGATTTCACCTACCAAGGTTCTGGAAACCATGAGAAATCTCATTGTGGAACTACAAGTTTTCAAAGCAGACAATCAAAAACTGAAAAAGTCACAAGAACAACTGAAAATAAATGTTCAATATTGTTGTGTATAATAGTAACAAAGAAGAGCCAGAAGGACAATAATGAAGAAGAAGAGTCCAACAAAGGTCCTACAAAAATTATAGTCCTGAATAAGAAAAAGGCGACAGCTTGTAATGTACCTCAAATTTGCCATAATTTTTTTTTTCCTGTGGTCATTAATTCCTCAAATTTTGTTTATATAATTACTTGGTAGAAGAAGGAGATCCTAAAAATCTATTATAAATCTCTGTGATGTAAATCCTAAATTATACTTACCACAAGATGTTATAACTACATCATCTTAACTTACCTCGAGTAGAAAATATTATAAGGGTAAACCACCAAGGCTCTAGCAATTCCCTTTTTTCCTTCGTTCTATTTACCTATAAGCGTATGTAGGTCTATGTATATAATGTTTGGACTTAGGACTCATACTACAACTCACCCTTTAACATAAGGTATCCAATTTCATGCGCAAGTCCACCTAATTACTTTAACCCTAGGAAACTTTATTTAGTTTCCATCTATATAGCCGTGGGGTTGGGTTCAATAACAGGTAAATAGTACAACTACCGAGTCCCAGTCATTCAATGGTTCTTAGAACCTATATGTTGATTGTAATGAAAGATCTAGTCCAAACACCAGAGGAATTTCGACAACGAGGACTTGTGTTAACTCTCATTACCCCGAATTATCTAAAGGTGTTTCAACAAATACTAAATTTAGTCGAATTGCTAAAGCTAACATAGTGGGTGTGAATGGGATTTAATTTCGTTGAGTCATGGAGGGGGTCTATTCACAACATTCTTTAAGTGGAAGGAATGGTCCACTGTCAGGAGTAGTTAAGTCTCTGTAACCACCATTAATGACAGTCCTGCGAGTTACATTGTATTCACCTAGCTTTTCATTCAATGTGTCACACCGACTCTTCCCTTATCACATGGCTAACCCATCCTTAGTACTCCTTGAATTTACTCTGAGAAGTCAAGGTGCCTCTTATGGTTTGATTAGGTTCATAGTTTGTGATTGTTGAGTTCTGCAAAGAGGCTCTCCATATCAATTATTAGAGGCAAAGACTGTTGTCATGGAGGTCATTTCATTGTTGTAATAAATAGTGTAGTTCGGTTCCCTGGTAAGTCCTTCCTTAAACATATTACCATGGTTGACTAAATATGGTAGTGCATTTCAGAAATTGTTAAAGTGAAGTTATCATCATTCTGTAATTACCATTGTGTGTCTTTCTTCCTGTTGAAATCTCCTTTTTGTGTAACTTCTCTATAATACTTTCAGAGTCATCCTCATTCCTGGAGAAGTGATTTTCTTTAAAGCTATTGACCTTTCTCCTCTGTTTATAGAGAGAAATTTTTAGTTTCATTTTGTCTATGTTTCAAGATCTAGGGTTTTTCGTAAACTCTCTATCAAATAACCTAAGCCACGACCCATAGACGAATATTCATGAGATTGAGTGGAAAGTTATTTTTTGGGAAGGATAACCCCACTGTGTGATTTGTTTTCCTTTCCTTGTACATGAGTGACCCCACTTCCATAGTGTTAATAAAACTTAGTTGGACCTTCGCCTGTGTTGTTTTTCCTTTATAACTAAAGCATTTATGTTTGATGTCAAATAAAAATTCATCTCTATAAATATTGAACAACCCAAAGATAATACCCTGTTGTACATCCAAACCCTTGCTTATGGAATCTACTGTCTTTCTTTGTGGTCTATTCATTTAGATTAAAAGGCCGAGACATCTCTGTATTATTTTTTGATTTATAACTACTCTATGCAGTTTGGTTGTAGTAGGCTAGGCTCAACCAGTTAGTTGTATTCATGGTTTAGTATGAAAGGCTTATACTCCGTTTACGCCCAATATGCTATGTGCCATTTATGTATTACAAGGAACTTAATACAGTCGATTAATGCATTTCATTATCTGTTAGTTACTATGTAAAGATTTCTTTCTTATTAGTCTTTATTTGTTTGAAGGATTGGTATAAATCACTAATGATGGGCCCTATTGATGCGAGGGTACCCATCAAGGAGTTAATGCATCATCCTCCCTCGGCCCAGTGTCTATCTAGTTAGAAAGTGACGAGGAAAAAATTACGAGCCTACAAATCAGACGGTGAGTATCACTCGAGTGTATTATGTTATTAATAATTATCATTCTATTGGTGTTTCATTTACCTTTCTTCACATAAATGATAATATTTTTAAGATGATAAAACCTTTTAGGTCTTTCATCTAGGCAAGAAGACTTCAGATGTTTCATTCTTGGATTTGGTGAAAAAGGTATTCGAGTTCCCTTTGTAACTCTTCGACATTTACATAGTGAAGGCATAATATCAAACTCAGTTAATGGCAAGAAGTAGTATGCACCTGATTTATCGTAGTGGCTAGAAAGAGTAGAATCTTCCCAAGCTTTACTCTTGAATTTTCTGGTCTTGATATTGTATGTAATATTTATTTGAAGGCTAATCCACAAGACTTTTCCCCTGTCGATTTGAAATGATGTAATGAATATTGGATACACTATATTCAGATTGACATCCTAGTCCCATTTCTTACTGTTGTATTAGATCGTATATTTAGTATCGAAACTTATATAATTTGGAGATCTATCTTTGTAAATCAATTATGTTGAATAGACATATTTTCATTTAAAATTTACGAGTCCTCCATATTGGTTTACTCTACTTTGATATTCTATGAATAACATGGCTCTATATCTTCCTCATAATATGATGCAAAAGTGTAGTTGCTCCCTTACTTTCGATATTCGAAATAGCATGCGTATGATTAGAAGTCCAGTTCCGCCTAATATGTTTCCGTATAATCATTCATCTAATGGTTTGTATGCATATGATTGTAGGTTATCTTATTCAGTTTCACTTGGTACTGTAAYGAGTTAAGGAGGGGTTTCATACTCTCTTATTCAATATTTCCTTTATACAAATGTAGTTGAGTTCTTGTTGGAATAATTTATTTGCTTATATAATATGGTAACAGATGTTTGTATAAATGAGTTTTTGGTTACAAACATTTAATCTTCATTTGTCCAATAATGCCTACGCAAAGTACCAATTACAAATAGAACTATATATATTTATACATATATATAAATCTATATGTTAACATATAAATATATATAACTCGTAGGGTCCATATTGTTTTGTATTCCTTTTCGTTCAATGTTATACAAGAAAGGAAGTCTCAACTAAGTAACATGATTTCTGAAACTTAATTACAAAGATACACATACACCTATATATATATACTTGTTTCAAATCCAATTATATATAGATATTTTCGCCTAGAAATTTAATTATAGGAATATACATATACCTTTAGATAGATCTGTTTCAAGTCCATTTATACATAGCTAGTTTTGCCTAGAAATTTAACTACAGAAGGAACATTTTCAGAATTTGGTTATTCATACCCTTTCAACGAACAAAAGAAATTATAGCATTCGTTTAGAATTTAAATCAACAGAAAGAAGAGTTACTTTACTAAATTCTCTTGAGGCCTTTGGTCATATATTCTAAACTTCACACAATCGAACATATTTCATCCATGGAAATATTTCAATTTAGCACTAACAGATGCATTACATCAGTTATATAATCATTCAAACAGAGAAGGAAAAGATTAACATATATGAACCAGTTTGTGGGAAGACAAAGGGAACAACCACGTTCCTCCCAACTGTAGAATAGGGAAGCCAAGTCACTTATCTTTTTCACCCCCTAGCCTCACCATGAATCCATGAGGGATAACTCAGAATTCCTCCTCAGCAGATGCCGTCAGTTCCAGAAATATCCTCCTTTCCTCACACTCAAAAAGTAGTGGTCATAATAGCAAGCAATCAATAATATTTTCCTAGCATACTAGGCAGCATCCTACCTCCTCACATATGGTATATATCAAAACCAAAAATTCCTAGGTCTTTTTCCCTCTTGGGAATTTTTGCAGATTTCCAAATCCCTGATTTTCAAGGGCTTCCAATGGCCAAATTCCTGATTTTCCACTTGTAACAATCAACCCTAAGGTAGTTCCAACATGTTCCCCACTCATGGAGTCATGGTCAGTTGATTTTAACATGGTTGTTCCATTTGTCCTCCTGCAATAAATATAAAATATTTTGTTTCATACAAGTGTCATAGTCAAGTAGTTAGTTGAGTCAGATCAGATCTCTGCCCAACAATCATAAACATTAATTGCAATTAACCAAATTCGAAATTCAAAATTGCCATAAATGGCAAAAAGTTTCCAAATTCGAATTTGCCAAAAATGGAATAATTTTCCTAAGAAATTTCAAATTCAAAAATAATTTATTTTGGGGGATGTCACACATCTCCTCTGAAGGTACACCATCAACAAAAAATAAAACAACCACATGAAGAAAAAGGAAACAGGTGGACCATCTTGAGGGAGATTTTAAGAAAATAAAACTGTTCACCTTTGATGGGGAATCTGGGACATGAGAGGAGATTGAAGCATGGTTACTAGACATAAAAGAGTATTTCCAGATCTGCAACTATTCCAACAATATGAAGGTCAGAATGGCCATCTATAACCTGAAAGGAAAAACAAGCATATGGTGGAAAGACCTGAAGTTGGCCAAGGGCCTGAAGGAAAAATAGATGGAGTGGTCGTATTTTAAGAAATACTTTACGAAACAATATTTATCTAAAAGTTACTGTGAAATAAAAATCAAGGAGTTTTATGAACTACGATTTGGTCAAATGACTATGGATGACCTGATAAACAAATTCCTGTAATTATTAAGGTTCGTTCCTTATATTCGGGAGGACAAAGTAAAAGTCCAATGGTTCCTAAGTTGTTTACCATAGTCCTATAAAGACATAAACAAATTTTACAAACCCAAGTCCTTAAGTGAAGTTTTCAGGAAGGCCCTAATGTGTTACGACCAATACAAACAACGGTCGAAATTTCCCAAGGCTTGGAAAGAAAAGAAACAAGACCAAATGAATCAATGGAAGAAGGGATTTCAACCAACCCCTTTCTGAAACGCAACAAAGAGCTTTCCAAGAAAATATTTTCACCCCAATAACTAGAAAACCCAAGGAGGTGGTAAACCAATTAATCTAGGAACAAAGAATTTTTGGGACAGCCCCAGAGAACCGATAAAATGCTGGAAATGTGGAGAACCTCACTTAAGGAGGAGTTGTTCATGTTTGACTTCAATAGCCAGGACTATGGTTCACAACCTATAGGAAGCCTCTACAATGGGAGATGTGGGTAGAAGCTTACATTGGATCAATGAAGCCGTGGATGGTAGACAAGTTGATCACGAGTGCACCATAGTGGAACTTGAAGGTAAAGTCAACAATACTCGTGTTTCTATTTTAATTGATCCAGGAGATACTTTGAGTTGTATTTCTTCTGGTGTAGTAGATTCAAATAAACTTAAGAAGATAAGACATGAAAAATCTTGGCTAATACAACTAGCAACATGAACAAAATAAAAGGTATCTGATTTCATTTCTGACTGTGAGTTCAGTTTAGGTAGTCAAAACACAAAGAAAAATCTAAATATTCTACCATTGGGTGTTATAATATAATTTTTGGAATGGACTGGTTAGAAAGTCATAAAGCAATTTTAGATTGCTATGAAAAATCACTCGATTATAAATATGAAAACGACACTCTTAGGATAGTATAAGGCATACAAAAACAAGCCTCAATTAGACATATTTCAGCAATGCAATTTAAGAAGTGCATGAGAAAAGGTTGTTAGATTTATGCTATCCAAGTGACAAATCTATTGGAAAAAGAAAATAAACCTAGCTTAGAGGATTTTGTCGTGTTGCATGATTTTAGAGATGTGTTTGTTGAAGAGATACCTGAACTTCCCCCAAGGAGAGAGATAGGCTTTTCTATCGATCTGCTTCTTAGTTCATCTCCTATATCTAAGGCACCCTATCGAATGAGTTTACCCAAACCAACTTAATTAAAGATTCAACAACAAGAACTATTGGACAAGGAATACTTCTGGTCAAGTGTCTCACCATGGGGAGAACCAGTCCTTTTTGTTAAAAATAAAGACAGAACTATAAGATTATGCATTGATTACAGACTGTTAAACAAAATGATTGTTAAGAACAAATGCCCCTTACCTAGAATCATTGATTTGTTAGATCAAGTAGGTGGGGAAAATATTTTTTCTAAATTGGATTTAAGATCTTATTATCACCGAGTTAAAATAAAAGATGAGCACATAAGTAAAACAACATTCAAAATGAGATATGGACATTACGAATTTTTTTTTATACCGTTTGGTCTCACTAATGCACCATCAACACTTATGTGTTTAATGAATAGCATTTTCGATCATTACTTGGATAAGTTCGTTTTGGTATTTATTGACGATATCCTAGTGTGTTCTAAACATAATAAGAACATGAAGAACATCTAAGGATAGTACTACAAACTTTAAGAAAAAAAAAATCGTATGCTAAATTTGAAAAGTGTGGCTTTTATCAAAAGAAAATACAGTACCTAGGACATGTAATATATGAAGAAGGTATTGCAGTCGACCTCGAGAAAATAAGATCCATAATGGAATGGTCGATCCCTAAGGATGTAGAGGACATGCATTCATTCATGGGAATCACCAGATATTACCGTAGATTTAAAGAGGGGTTACCCAATATTCCATACCCTATCACATATTTACAAAAGTAGGGAACCAAGTTTAATTGGTCACATAAATGTCAGGACAGTTTTAATAAGTTAAAGGAATTATTAACAACCACACCCATTTTAAGGGTAGTAGACTCGGATAAAGACTTCACAGTATGTGTGGACATGAGTAAAGAAGTTTTGGGAGGTGTTGTAACTCAAGAAGGTCACATTATTTGTTATGAGTCCCGAAAACTAAAGAGCATGAACGAAACTACGTCACTCACGACTTAGAGTTAGCAGTCGTCATCCATGCTTTAAAGATGGGGCAACACTATATAATGGGCATAAAATTTCTGTTGTTGACTGATAACAGTGGTGTGAAATTTTTGTTTAGTCAATCAGACCTTAATGCAAGGCAAGCAAGATGGTTGACCTTCTTGAGCGAATCCGACTTCGAGGTAAGACACATCAAGGGTAAGGAAAACAAAGTGGAATATGATTTAAGTAGAAGAATTCATGGGTTTTTTTAGATGAACATTAGCAGGGATGAAAGAGACTTTGAGAAAACAATAAAGGATGCAAGTAATAATGATGAAAATTACATTAAAATAGTGACAAATTTACAAAATAATGCAAAACATTTAGACAAAAAAGACTTGATTTTGGACCGAAATGGTCTACTAAGATTCAAAAATAGATTATACATACCAAATTCTGTTGAATTAAAGTTAACAGTTTTGGATGAAGTACACAAGAAACCATATTCTAGTCATCTGGGATACCAGAAAATGTTAACAACACTAAGGAAGTTATGTTATTGGCCTAAAAGGAGGGGAGAAACAACAAAATAATTATCTGAGTGACAAGACTGTCAACAGGTGAAAGTTGAACACCAGCACCCAACCGACCTATTGCAGCCTCTACCTATGCCAGAAATAGGAGACTATATCACTGGATTTTATCACAGGTTTGCCTAGAAATAAAAAACAGAATGATTCAATTATGGTAGTAATTGATAAGCTAAGTAAGTTTTCACACTTTATTCCTGTAAAGTCTACTTTTAAAGATATTAACATCGCTGAAATATTCATGAAAGAAATTTTTAGACTGCATGGTATTCCTAAAATGGTGATTTCAGATAGAGATGTAAAATTCACATCTACATTTTGGAAAGAATTGTTTGCAGGGTTAAATACTAACTTGAATTTCAGCACAAGCTACCATCCACAAATAGATGGGCAAACTGAACAAAAAAACCAAATCATGAAATATATGGTATAAATGTACATAAGGACGAATCCAAGTAAGTGGTAAGACTACCTACACTTGGTGGAATTTTCATACAACAATGGTTACCAGACATCAGCTAAGATGAGCCCCTTTGAAGTACTGTACGAAAACAAGTGTACAACTCTGATTAGCTGGGATAACCCAGTTGATAGTCTCATGGTGGAACCAGAAATGCTTGAGGAAATGGAGAATATGATAAGAAAAGTACATCATAATTTAAAAGAAGCGCATGACAGACAAAAAGGTTATGCRGACCTAAAAAGAAGACACCAATAATTCCAAGCTGGATACCACATTTATTTAAAAGTCAAAGACACAAGAAGTTCACTAAAGCTAGGAAATTGTTCCAAGTTGGTGCCCAGGTTTATTGGCCCTTTCGATATCTTAGCTCGAATTGGACCCATGRCATATCGACTTGCACTTCCTGCAAATCTGAAAAATTCATAATGTATTTCATGTTTCTTTGTTAAAACATTATGTTCATGATCCTACTCACATGATCGATTGGAACATGGTGTAGGTGGAACCAGAAGGTGAGTTCCTAGTGGAACCTCTATGCATTTTGGATAGGAGAGAAATAACACTATGGAACAGAGTTATCCCCAGGTAAAAGTGCAATGGAAGGACTTTAGTCCTAAGGAAGCCACTTGGGAATTAGAGGGAGATTTCCATAAATATCATCCAACCTTGTTCCGAGAAAGGAACGAACATTGAGGACAATGTTGTATTGAAGGGGGAAAGGGTGTAATATCCCCCCCAAAAAAATTATTATTAAGTCTGAAAATACTTAGGAATTTATATCCATTTTTGGTAAATTCAAAATTGGAAAATTATTTCCATTTATGGCAATTACGAATTTTGCAATTTAGTTAGTTGTAATTTATTATTATGATTGTTGGGAAAATATTTGATTTTCCCAACCAACTCTTTTACTATGACACTTGTAAGAAACAAATATCTTATATTTATTGCTGATAGACAAATGGAACAACTAGATTGAAATCAGCTGACCATGACTCCATGAGTGGGGAACATGTTTGAACCACCTCAGGGCTGAATTCTACAAGTGGCAAATTACGAATTTGGCCATTGGCAGCCCTTGAAAATCAAGGATTTGTAAAGCTGCGAAAATACCCAAGGGGAAAGGACCTAAGCACAAGATGCTTTTGCATATATAGAATATGAGAGGAGGCACGACGTTGCCTAGTATGCTAGGGAAGAGTAATATCACTTTATTTTATGAGCACTACTTTTTGAGTGTGAGGCAAGGAGAACTTTTCTCATTTTCAAAGAGGACAATAGCTAAGGAGCATTTTGGATTTATCCCTCATGGATTCATGGTCAGGCTAGGAGGTGAACGAAGCAAGTAGATTGGGTGTTTTGTTCTATGGTTGGGTGGAACTTGGTTGTTCCATTTGTTGTTCGATAACTTGTTCAGATATGTCCATTTATTCCCTCCCTCGTTGAATGTTCTTTGATTAAATAGCTGATAAAATACACCTAGTTAATTTCTGGATGAATATTCTATTGATTAAATTACTAGTGGAATGAAATCAATTGTAGTATAAACCCTTACAGTTTGATTGTATTCGTTGAGTAAAGTTTTTACTTATGCTAGTTGTTGATGGAACTGAATTTTGTAAACATGTTGGAATATGCATCTAAGCTAAAGGGAATCAATACTGTGTTAATTCTAACATTACAGACATGTGATTATGTGCATATAGGTAATCAACTGAAGGAAAAATAGTTAGATTGTACAAATGCTAAATGAAATTTTGGAAGTGAACTTGATATATATATATATATATATATATATTGATGTAGGTTAAATACAAAGGGATGTATTAATAGTTAAAGAATATCAGACTATGGAAATGCCAAAACACGACTTAGAATGGATATGTATATATGATAGGGATATATATATATATATATATATATATATATATATATAGTTTTTGTACAAAATTTTCAAAACTACTTAAACGTCTAACTACTCATACGGAAAGATTATCAATGGTTGGACACATGAGAAAAATTGAGTAAATCTTTCATTATTATGACTACGCCAATGACATAAAATTGTACAGTTCAGTTATTCCACAAACAAAGCTATTTTGTTTTGATATAAAATAATGCAGGAGCAAAGGCTCAGTGAATTAAAATACACAAAATATGTTTTGTCTCTCATAATCGGATCAGTACTTATATGAGTATTCAAACTCTACAGAAATTCTACGATTCATAACTATTAAATATTGAGATCTTATTTCAATATCGGGTTTCCCTTCCTGTTAATTCTTTAATGTTTACAGATATAAATAACCAGCTACCTATAGGAGCCAAGAATAAATTTTCCACAAAGATAGCATGCTAGGGCATAGTTGTATCATTTCTTTAGAACCTATAATACATTCTTAAGTCTTGTAAATTGGAACTAGAATACCTTTTCTTATGAATTACATTGTCCTAAATCCAAAGACTTCGAATGTTGAAATTCCTGCAAGTAAATAAAAAATTTATAATTAGTAAGAACATATTGTTCAACAAAATTTAAACTTGGAATATAGAATAATTACCAGAGTGAATTATGAAATAAAGTTATCGCAGATCTAAATTATGAACTGTACTTAACTTGTGAATTTGGGAAACTAATGTTTTTCTCCCATTCATGTCATTTTTGAAAACAATCCATAGAACCGAAGGGGTGGAGTGGACCAAAGATTTCCTGATGGGTACCCTTGCAACAACAGGGGTCCCATCATAAGATTGGTAACCCAAAATTCTTAACCAAAATTTTCAGGAAATAAATAAACAATAGTAATCCATTAAGAACTTCATAGTATGTGCATGCCAAACAAAGACTTTCTATTACTCTCAGGTTTCCCTTTTCAATATGCTTTATGCTGAAGGAATGCATTAATCAAAGTTTAAACTACATATTTAAATATTGCATGTTGAAGGGTACATGTCAAACAAGTTTTTTCACACACAGACTTCAATATTAGCCAAAGGAATGAATTAATTGAAGTTTAAGTTATAGACTTAAACATTTTATGTTGAAGGGAACACATTAAACAAGTCATTCAATGCTAATAATTCAATTTGATATATATGATGCAGGGAAATGAATCAATCAAATTAAAAGGAAAAAATACAGATGCAAGAACCAAATAGTTTGTGATATCCCCCCAAAAAAAATATTTTTGAAATTTAAATTTGCTGGAAATTTAACTCTGTTTTTAGTAAATTCGAATTTGGAAAATTCTTGCCATTTATGGCAATTCTGAATTTCGAATTTGATATTTGTAATTAGTTATTATGACTATTGGGCAGAGTTATGATTGGGACTCAACTAACTATCTAACTATGACACTTTTATAAAAAAAAAAAGATTTATATTAATTGCAGGAGGACAAATGGAGCAACCATGTTAAAATCCGCTAACCATGACTCCATGAGTGGGAAACAAGTTGGAACTACCTTTGGGCTAATTATTACAAGTGACAAATTAGAGATTTGGCCATTGGCGGCCCCTAGAAATCAGGGGTTTAGAAAGCTGTGAAAATCCCCCTCCAAGGGAGGGAAAAAAGACCTGGGAAAAATTGATATATATCATATGTGAGGAGGAAGGACACTGCCAAGTATGTTGGGGAAAAGATTTTTGATTTCTCTTGCTGTTACAAACACTACAGATTGAGTGTGAGGCAAGAGGAGTCTGCTGAAATAGAATTTCCTTGCTGTTATGAGCACTACTGATTAAGTGTGAGGCAAGAGGATAACTGTTGGAATTGAAGGAAATTGTTGAGGAGGCGCCTCTTCTCCCTCATGTTTTCATGGTTGTTCCCTTTGTCTTCTCACAATATGGTTTGGATATGTTTCCCTACTCCTTCTCTGTCTGAATGATTTTATATCTGATGCAATGTATTTGTTAAATCAGAATTGAAATGATTTCCTTTCTCTATTTGGATGATTTGATATCTGATGTCACATATCTATTAAATCTGAACTGAAATAATTTTCATCCTCTGGTGAATGATTCAATCACGGATGTAATGCATCTACTAATTATGATAGATAATAATGCATAGGAAAAGTCAGTTTGAATTTGGGAATCCTAAAGACTGCCAGAGAACATAGGGTAAATCTAATCTAGAGTGACCCCTTTCTGACCGAACGAGAGAATTGGCCTTTTATTTGTTATGATAGTTGAAATGATTATGCATGGTTAATTTCTGGAAGAAATCTCCTCTAAATTAGATTCACTGCTGTTTTATTTCTTTAATTGTTTCTCTGAGTAAAATCAATGTTGAGATTTGCATATTGGGATTAGAGGTTATGTTGTAATTTCATTAATCTAACTACATCAATAATGTCGGGAACATCATTCTGAGTTTTGTAAACTGTACTACATTTTTCTTTTCCATTAAATAGACGGTGTCGAGACAGATCTGTAGCTGAGGTAGGAGGACCGACTATTATACCAGTTTCCCTTATAGTTCATTAACCTAACCCGTATAAAGGTATTTCAAACAAGAGAATATAGAAATAGAAAATTATACTATATAATTTGCAAAGATATATATATTATATGAACTACTTTAATAGTAAAGGAACCCATATGCACCCTTTCTTATTACGGAAATTTCCTTTACCCAAGGTGGTACCAATTCTGCTATTCATATTTAGTCTTTCCTATTTTAATAATGATGCACAAACGAAAGGAATTAAGAAGTGTCAGATCGGGAAATGAGAAAGTACTGTGGGCCCAACATTTCAGGATTTCGAGGTTTTTGAACACCTGAGGCATAAACAAAATGAAACAAGAAGTGCAGAATCGTGAAATGCGAAAGGATTGTGGGTCCAACATTTCGGGATTTAGGATTTTGGGATTTAAGGATTTCGGGGTTTCCGAACTTATTACGCACAAGCAAAATGAGATAAAAAGTGTCGAGTTGTGAAATGAGACAAGGATATGGGCTTAGCACTTCGGGATTTCAGGATTTCAGGATTTCGGGGTTCGGGATAAGGGATTTTGGGATTTCAGGGTCTAGTAAAGAAAAGGAACTCCGTGTATATGTAAGAATCAAGTCCTGAATGTCAAAATGTCAACTTTGTATTTTATCTTCTTTTAAAATATGCTCAGTCTTTGTTTGAATGATTCATGTATCTAATCTTATGTGTCTAATTGTGCTAACTTGAAATAATTTCCATAGATGACATATGTTCGTTGTAAGAAGTTCATGTTCAAAGACTAAAATCTCGGAATGGTTCCTCCTAAAATAAAATGCTAGACAAAATTATCTACTTATGAATTTGAAAGAACAGATCCACCTACAAGAGAATATTTAACTCTGAAATCAGAGTTCTAGGTAGGATTGTCTATATATAGATGAGCTTGAAAGATACCCATTTATTTATAGGCATATGTTTACTTCTGTAATTGAAGTTCTAGAAGATCTGTCTTTGAATTGGAAGAAGCCTGTACATATAGTACTTTGGGGTTTTGGAGTTTCACGATTCAGGATTTCACGACTCTGGAGGCAAAGATTCTAGGTCCTTTGAACTCCCAGAACCCGAAATGCTAAAAAGGGTCTTAACGGGTTTTGGCCTTTTCGCATGGGATCAATGGTCCCGATTCTTTTGGGATTTTGTGAACCAGAAGTTTGTGATGCAATGACTCTGAAATAACGAATTTCAAGCATGAGATCAACGACTCATGTTGCTTCTCATCCAATGGTTGCCACCCCTCTTGAGCCTTTGAACGCTAAAAGATGCTTAGTCTTAACCTCCTCATGGATTTATGAGATCCAACGGTCCATAGGATTTCGGTACTTCCCCATGAAGAAATTTCAACATTTGATCACTCAGCCCAAGGATCTCTGGCCAAAATGACTTAGCATTCTTACACCTGAACTTGACCCCTGGGAGACGATTTCGATCTCTGCCTCCCTTTGAATACTTCAAAGGTGCTATCCCTTCTGATCTTTATCTCTTTGAACATCAAAGGTTCCTTCAACCTGAGTTTATACATTGACTTTCAAGGGAAGTGATAGAATTATGAAATGATTTTACTCACACAAGATTTTTAGTTCAAAGTAATCTAGACTATTCTAATAATGACATTATGGTCATAAATGAATCTTACCTTTTCTTAATTTCTAAGCTTAAATGATTTTACTCACACAATATTTTATGTTCAAAGTAATCTAAACTGTTCTAATAATGACATTATGGTCATAAATGAATCTTACCTTTTCTTAATTTCTAAGCTTAAACAAAATTGAATTATGTCATATAATTTTTTTTTATGCTAAATTTGAGGTTCTTTACATATGGTATCAAAAAAAAAGTTACAACACTGGGCCTGAACAGGGCCACATTAATTGCTTAGTATATATTCCAATTTATGAAAAAACTAATAAATCTTGTGGTTACAAACATAAATCTTTTCTATTTTGTGTTGATTATGGCAGCTTAAGAAGATGCAGAAATGAGGATGGAAGGGAATCCGTAGCAAGGACCTCCTGGAGATCTAAGACAGAACAGTGATGGAAGCTCACCCATGGAGGTGTCAGAAACAATGAGGAATTGTATTGTTGAACTTCATGTTTCCAAGACCGACAATGAAAAATTTAAGAAGGCACAACAGGAACATCAAGAGATAAGTGAAGTCCTGTTGCGTAGTATAGTAACCAAGAAAATCCCAAAAGATGATAACCGTGAGGAGGAGATCAGCAAAAGGGCCTCCAAGAATTCTAGTACGAAAACAGAAAAATGAGACAGTTCGTCTGAAGGGACACCTTTAGTTGAAGACAAAACTTTACCAGATCAAAAAAGAAAACAAACAGACCATCTTGAAAGAGAATTGAAAAAGATTAAACAAGCTACTTTTGATGGAGAATCCAGGACAAGAGAAGAAGTCAAGGCATGGTTGTTGGACATCAAAAAATACTTCCAAATCTACAACTATTCCATCAACATGAAGGTCATAATGGCCATCTACAATCTGAAGGGGAAGGCCAACATTTGGTGGCAGGACCTGAAATTGGCCAAGGGCCTAAAGGAGAAACAATTGGAATGGTCTGACTTTAAGAAGTATTTCAAAAACCAATACCTTTCTGAAAGCTATTATGAAAGGAAAATGAAAGAATTTTACGAGTTATGACTTAGACAGATGATGATGGAGGACCTTATAAATAAATTTTTGGAACTACTAAGGTTTGTATCGTATATCCAGGAGGATAAGGTAAAAATATAATAATTCTTAAGATGTTTACCATAGGCCTACTAGGACAGAATTGAGTTTGATAGCCCCAAATCCTTGAGTGAGGTATTTAGGAAAGAACGAATGTGATATGACCAGTATAAACAACAGGTAGAGTTTCCCAAGAAATGGAAGGATAAGAAGCAAGATCGAATGAACCAACAGAATAAGGCATACCAGCTGGCTCCTTATCAGAATGCAACAAAAAGTTTCCCAACAAAGGATTTTCACTCCAATCATCTGAATACGCAAGGAAGCGGTAAACCGGTAAACCTGGGAATGAAGAAGTTTGGGGACAACTCCCATGAGCCACTAAAGTGTTGGGAGTTTGGAGAGACTCATCTAAGGAGGAATTGTCCACGTTTAATTGCATCCAACAGAACGACTGTTCACAATTTGCAGGAAGCCTGAACAATGGGAGATGTGGGCAGAAGTCTGCATCGGATAAATACAACCATAGATGGTCAACAAGCTTACCACCAGTCCTCAGTGGTAGAAATAGAAGGTAAAATCAATGACAATTGAATCTCTATTTTAATTGACCCTAGAGCTACGTTAAGTTATATTACTCCTGATGTAGTAGAGTCGAATAAACTCAAGAAACTGAAGGACTCAAAATCATGGATTGTACAACTAGAGACAGGTACTAAAAGAAAAGTAGCTGACTTTATTTATGATTTTGAGTTCATCTTAGATGGTCAAAAGATAAGGACCAATCTGAACATCCTACCACTAGGATCTTACGATATGATTATCGGGATGGATTGGTTGGAACAACACAAATTAGTACTAGACTGTTATAAAAACATACTTAGCTATAAAGATAATTTTGGCACTGTTAGAACAACCCAAGGCATACCAAAACCTGTATCAGTTAGACAATTTTTAGCGATGCAACTCAAGAAATGTATTAGAAAAGAATGTCAAGTTTACGCCATCCAAGTGACAAATCTATTAGAAAAAGAAGAAAAGCCCAAGTTAGAAGACTTTGTTGTCCTATGTGAATTAAGAGACATGTTTGTGGATGAGATACCAGAGTTACCTCCTAGATGGGAAATAGATTTCTCCATAGACTTACTACCCGGATCAGCCCCTATCTCAAAAGCACCCTACTAAATGAGTCTACAACAACTGACAGAAATAAAAATACAATTACAGGAATTGTTGGACAAAGAGTATATTAGACTGAGTGTCCCGCCATGGGGAGCACCAATCCTCTTTGTGAAAAATAAAGATGGTACTCTAAGACTATGTATCAATTATAGACAACTAAACAAAATGACCATCAAGAACAAATACCCCTTACCAAGGATAAATGATCTGTTCAATCAGGTTGGTGGGGCCAACATCTTTTCAAAATTGGATTTACGATCTGGCTATCATCAAGTTAGGATAAAGGACAAGGACATAAACAAAACATCTTTTCGAGCAATATACAGACAGTACGAGTTTGTAGTCATACCTTTTGGACTCACTAACACACCAGCCACATTTATGTGCTTAATGAACATCATTTTCAGTCTGTACTTAGACAAGTTCGTAGTAGTATTTATCGACGATATTCTGGTCTATTCAAAAACGAAGGAAGAAGATGATGAACACTTAAAGGATAGTTCTGCAAACGTTAAGGAAACACAAACTATACACAAATTTCGACAAGTGTGACTTTTATCAAAGAGATATACAATATTTAGAACATGTCATTTCCTCGGAAGGTATTGTCGTAGACCCAAAAAAGATAAAATCCATTATGGAATGGTCAGTACCTAAGGATGTGGCAGATATCTGGTCATTCTTGGGAATCAACAGATATTATTGCACATTTATAGAAGGGTTTTCCAAGATAGCCTACCCTATCACGTCATTACAAAAGAAGGGGATAAAATTTAACTGGTCACAAAAGTGTCAAGACAGTTTTAACAATCTAAAATAATTATTGACAACGACACCCATTTTGAAGGTAGTAGACCCAGATAAAGAATTCACATTTTGTGTTGATGGAAGTAAAGAGGGACTAGGTGGTGTCTTAACTTAGGAAGGGCACACGATTTGTTACGAGTCCCGAAAATTAAAGGAACATGAGAAAAATTATGTCACTCATCACTTAGAATTGGCAGCAGTAATACATGCCTTAAAAATGTGGTGACACTATATAATGGGAAAAAAATTCCTACTATTGACGGATAATAGTGGGGTGAAATATTTGTTTAACCAACCAGACCTTAATACAAGACAAGCAAGGTGGCTAGCCTTCTTGAGAGAATTTGACTTCGAGGTCAGACATATCAAGGGTAAGGAAAATAAAGTAGTAGACACTTTAAGCAGAAGAGTCCATGGGTTATTTGAGATAAATATCAGCAGGGAAGAAAGTGATCTGGAACAAAGAATAAGGATGACAAGTATTAATGATAGAAATTACACTAAGATGAGGGTAGAATTGAAAAATAGTATCACAAACTCAGACAAACCAGATATAAATATCAACAAGAAGGGACTATTAAGATTTAAAAATAGATTGTACATACTAGATTCATCAGAGTTAAAATTAACAGTTTTAGACGAAGTGCATAAGAAACCGTATTCTAGCCACCCAGGTTACCAGAAAACAATAACAACACTCAGAAAGCTATTTTACTAGACTAATATGAAGGGAGAAACAACAGATTACTTAGATATGTGCTAATATTGTCAGCAAGTTAAGGCCAAACACCAGCATCCAGTCAGCCTATTACAACCATTCCCAGCACCAGAATGGAAATTGGAGACCATATCACTGGACTTTATAACATGTTTGCCTAAAACTCAGAAACAAAATGATTCTATCATGGTTGTAATCGATAAAATCAGTAAGTATACACACATTATTCCCGTAAAGTCTACTTTTAAAGCTATAAACATTGCTGAAATATTCATGAAAGAAATTTTTAGACTGCATGGTATTCCTAAAATGGTGATTTCAGATAGAGACGTAAAATTCACATCCCCTTTTTGGAAGGAATTGTTTGCAGGGATAAATACTAATTTGAATTTCAGTATGAGTTATCATCAACAAACGGATGGACAAACCGAAAGGACAGACCAAATCATAGAGGATATACTCTGCATGTATGTAAGAACAAAACCGAACAAGTGGGAAGACTAGCTACACATGGTAGAATTTGCATATAATAATGGGTACCAAACTTCGGCTAAGTTGAGCCCTTTCGAAATACTATACGGAAGAAAGTGTACGACTCCAATTAGCTGGGATAACCCAGCTGACAGACTCATGGTTGGACCAGAGATGCTCCAATAAATGGATAACATGGTAAGGAAGGTACAACAAAACTTGAAAGAAGCACAGGACAGACAAAAGAGCTATGCGGATCAGAAAAGAAGACACTTGGAATTTCAAGTAGGAGACCATGTTTATTTGAAGGTCAAAGCCTGAAAAATTTCATTGAAGTTAGAGAAATGTGCCAAAATAGAACCCAGGTTTTGTGTGCCCTTCGAGATACTAGCTTGAATTGGACCCATAGCATATCAACTTGCACTTCCAGCTAATCTAAGAATTCATAATGTATTTCACGTTTCTTTGCTGAAAAAATATATTCATGACCCTACTGATAGGATTGATTGGAACTTGGTCCAAGTGGAACCAGACGACAAGTTCTAGGTGGAACCCCTATGCATTCTAGACCAAAGAGAAATAGCACTTTGGAATAGAGTTGTCTCTCAAGTAAAGGTGCAATGGAAGCACTTTAGTCCTAAGGAGGACACTTGGGAGTTGGAGGGACATTTGTGGAAATCTCATCCAATCCTATTCCAGGAAAGGAATGAACACTGAGGACAGTGTTTTACTGAAGGGGGAAAGGATGTAATATCCCCAAAAATAAAATATTTTTGAAAATTAAATTTGCTGGAAATTTAATTCCGTTTTTAGTAAATTCAAATTTGGAAAATTCTTTCCATTTATGGCAATTCCAAATTTCGAATTTGATATTTGTAATTAATTATTATGACTGTTGGGCAGAGTTCTGATTGGGACTCAACTAACTATTTGACTATGACACTTGTATAAAAACAAAAGATTTATATTAATTGCAGGAGGACAAATGGAACAACCATGTTAAAATCAGTTGACCATGACTCCATGAGTGGGGAACAAGTTGGAACTACCTCTGGGCTAATTATTACAAGTGGAAAATCAGAGATTTGGCCATTGGTAGCCCCTTAAAATCAGGGGTTTAGAAAGGTACAAAAACACCCCCCCAAGGGAGGGAAAAAGGACCTGGGAAAAATTGATATATAGCATATGCGAGGAGGAAGGATGCTGCCAAGTATGCTGGGGAAAATATTTTTGAGTTCCCTTGTTGTTATGAACACTACGGATTGAGTGTGAGGTAAGAGGAGTTTGCTGAAATGGAATTTCCTTGATGTTATGAGCACTGCTGAGTAAGTGTTACACAAGAGGATAACTGCTGGAATTGAAGGACATTATTGAGGAGGAGTTTCTTCTCCCTCATGGATTCATGGTCAGGATAGGGGGTGAATTGGACAAGTGGTTTTAGCTTCCCTATTCTATGATTGGGAGGAACGTGGTTGCTCCCTTTGTCTTCTCGCGATCTGGTTTAGATATGTTTCCCTACTCCTTCTCTGTCTGAATGATTTTATATATGATGCAATGTATTTGTTAAATCAGAACTGAAATGATTTCCTTTCTTTATTCGAATGATTTGATATCTGATGTCATGTATCTATTAAATCCAAACTGAAATAATTTCCATCCTTCGGTGAATGATTCAATCATAGATGTAATGCATCTACTAATTATGATAGATAATAGCGCGTAGGAAAAATTAGTTCGAATTCAAGAAGCCTAGAGAGTAACATAGAACATAGGGTAAATCTAATCTCGAGTGACCCATTTCTGAATGAATGATAGAATTGGCCTTTTATTTGTTATGATAGTTGAAAGGATTATGCATGGTTAATTTCTGGAAGAAATCTCCTCTAAATTAGATTCACTGCTATTTTCTTTCTTTAATTGTTTTTATGAGTAAAATCAATGTTGAGACTTGCATATTGGGATTAGAGGTTATGTTGTAATTTCATTAATCTAACTATATGAATAATGTCGGGAACATCATTCTGAGTTTTGTAAACTATACTACTTTTTTCTTTTCCATTAAACAAACAATGTAGAGACAGATCTGTAGCTGAGGTAGGAGGACCGACTATTATACCAGTTTCCCATATAGTTCATTAACCTAACCTGTATAAAAGTATTTCGAACAAGAGAATACAGAAATAGAAAATTATACTATATAATTTGCAATGACAGATCTATTATATGAACTACTTTAACAGTAAAGGAACCCAGATGCAGCCTTTCTTATTACAAAAATTTCCTTTACACAAGGCAGTATCAATTTAGCTATTCATATTTGGTGTTTCCTTCTTTAATAACGATGCACAAACAAAAGGAATTAAGAAGTGTCGAATCGCGAAATGCGAAAGGACTACAGGCCCAACATTTCAGACTTTCGAGGTTTTTGAACACCTGAGGCATAAACAAAATGAAAGAAGAAGTGTCGAATCGTGAAATGCGAAAGGATTGTGGGCCCAGCATTTCAGGATTTCAGGGCTCGGGATTTTGGGATTTCGGGGTTTCCTAACTTCTTACGCACAAGAAAAATGAGATAAAAAGTGTCGAGTTGTGAAAGGAGAAAAGGATGTGGGCCCAACACTTTGGGATTTCAGGATTTTGGGATTTCAGGGTTCGAGATACGGAATTTAGGGATTTTAGGGTCTAGTAAAGCAAAGGAACTATGTGCATATGTAACAAGCAAGTCCCGAATGCCGAAATGTCAACTTTGTATTTTATCTTCATTTAAAATATGCTCATTCTTTATTTGAATGATTCATGTATCTAATATTATGCATCTAATTGTGCTAAGTTGAAATAATTTTCATAGATGACATCGTTTCATTGTAAGAAGTTCATGTTCAAAGACTAAAATATGGGAATGGTTCCTCCTAAAACAAAATGCTAGACAAAATTAACTACTTATGAATTTGAAAGAATAGATCCACCTACGGGACCATATTTAACTCTTAAATAAAAATTCTAGGTAGGATTGTCTGTGTATATATGAGCTTGAAAGGTACTTCTGTAATTGAAGTTCTAGCATATCTTTATTTGAATTTGAAGAAGCTTGTACATATAGTACTTCGAGGTTTTGGGGTTTCGCGATTCAGAATTTCGCGACTCCGGTGGCAATGATTCTAGGCCCTTTGAACTCCCAGAACCCAAAATGCCAAAAAGGGGCTTAACGAGTTTTGGCCTTTTCGCATGGGATCAACTGTCTTGATTCTTTCGCGATTTCACGAACTGGAAGTTCATGATGCAACAACTCCAAAATAATGAATTTTGAGTGCGAGATCAACATCTCCTGTTGCTTCTGATCCAACGATCGCCACCCCTCCTGAGCCTTTGACTGCTAAAAGACGCTCAGTCTTAACCTCCTCATGGATTTATGAGATCCAACAGTCCACGGGATTTCGGTACTTCCCCATGAATAAATTTCACCATTCGATCACTGGGCCCAAGGATCTCTGGCCAAAATGACTTAGCGTTCTTACACCTGAACTTGACCCCTATGAGAGGATTTCGATCTCTGCCTCCCTTTGAATACTTCAAAGGTTCTATCTCTTCTGAGATTTATCTCTCTGAACATCAAAGGTTCCTTCAACCTTAGTTTAGACATTGCCTTTCAAGGGAAGTAAAAGAATTACGAAAGGATTTTACTCACACAAGCTTTTCAGTTCAAAGTAATCTAGACTGTTCTAGTAATGACATTATGGTTAGAAATGAATCTTACCTTTTCTTAATTTCTAAGCTTAAAGGAAATTGAATTATGTCATAGAATTATTTTTTTTTATTGTAAATATGAGGTTCTTTACATAGTTGGTTTTGGAAGAATCGACAGAATGATGGCTTCCGAAAGAAAATTCAGTATGGCACACATCCAACAGAGAAAAGTAAATATCATAACATCCTATTGAAATATAATTTCCTTTACCAAACATAATGGAAATTTCAATACACAGTATGAGATTCTAAAATACAGACTAAGAAAAAGAAAAAATATATATACTCACGATTTTCCAGACGGTCAACATGTTTAGGGAAGGGTATCAAATCCTTAAGTCGCAGAAGGGTTTTGAATATAGAGTGAGAACCGTCATCAAATTAGAGTGAGGATTTAATCACTCAATCCAATAACCCTTGAAAAAATTCAATAAGTTCTTCCTATGCCCTACTGAGCCTATGATACAGACCAAAACTCCTGCGCAACTCRTGGGGACTCCACACTAGGTCAAAATGTGCAAGATAATGGAAACCAATAAAGGAAAATAGAAGGACGACGATGAAACCTATGATAAATTACATACAAAAAACCTTACAAAATTCTTGTGCAGGATTGAGGAAGTCAGGAAGMAAGAAGACGATTAACATCTGGTATACTCCATGTAAAACCAAAATCGCAGAAAGGTTTTAGAATGATATGAMAAAGAGCAATTCTTACCTGGTTTAGGGTGGTTTCCTTCTAACAGACATATATCCATTTTTTCTCGCCCAGGATGAACTTTGTCCATGACTCAGGGCATGTACACTAGAGCTATTCTTCACAGCTAACACTAGAGAAGTCTTTTGCAGAGGGATAGAGCCAAAAGAAGTGAAACAATAACCTAAGAGACCATTCTGAAATAGAGTAATAGAGATATTTAATGAAACATGTACGCTACCATGTGATCGATGGGAGGTGGCCTACTCTGCTTTAGAGACGATGGCCAGATAATAGGCCTCGGAAGGAACCCTTCATAGACCACCATTAACTGTCTAGATGAAGGTTTCAATGCAACCCTGACACATCCCCTTTTGAATTCATGGTGAGTTATTGCGAGGGAGGAAAACGATTCAAGAAACTATGCATATGACTGTCGAGGCTAGTCTCTTGTTCAATTATGTTAAAACTATCTGATAGTTATTGTTACCAAATCTCGAAAGGAAGAAGGTTATTGTTGGACCCCTCAATGATGTTCGACCAAATCCAACTATGTTAATGTCAACCAGGAGTTAATCATGATCGAATATCACACTGTTGGTCAGTTAAAACTAAACTTAAAGTCACCATTATTGTAAGGACTATACCATGGTTCGCGAAAGGAATATGATTGCTATAACCCAATTTTCTCTTAGACCTCGGTGTTTAATAAACATTAATACTATCCAGAAAAGGGATGCGATTATTATTTAAGACTTTGGGAAATACCCAATTTTAAATACTCATGCCTAGATATGGAAAATTACAAAGGACCCTTAATAGTATGAACTGTAACATATAAATATATATATGGAGGGATTATATTATTAGTGGGATATATATATATATATATATATATATATATATATATATATATATATATATATATATATATATATATATATATATATATA
>JASDQU010103366.1:199645-223892 GCA_032191745.1 Picea mariana | reverse complement strand
GAAGTCATACCACTTTATTTTTAATCCTTTTTGTTTCAGTGGACTCAACCCCTTCTCAGTTTCCCTACTTTTCTAGCTATTCCATTATATTTCTCTTCAAGCACTGATCGTCGTGGTACCTATCACTTCTAAGTCCTTTTTTTTTTTGTCCCACCCACCCATTTTATTTCCTTACCCACACTTCCCCTCTCCAAATTCCCACCACTCGAAACCAAGAACTCCAAACTTCCATTAATGAAGCCCATGTCTCCATTGAACATCCCACATCTCAGATGGATTATAACCATTCTCGCATTGACAAATTAGAGAAAAACTTTAAAAACATGGAAGCCAACCTCACAACCCAATTGACCTCCCTTCAATCTGCTATCAATCAATTTTTCAACCTCCCTATGGGTCCTTCCTCATTAGAACAATCTGATGTTGATGATTCCTCTCAGTCTCTCCATTTTCACTCCAACTACTTTCATCGTGCACATCATCTTCCCATGCATAGGTCAATAAATTTGATGGCTCAGATTCGATAGGTTGGGTCACTCAAATGGAGCACTATTTTTCTCTGCATGGTATTACTGACTGTTTGGAAAAACTTCTCTATGTTGTCCTCTATCTAGATCCTGAACGCTGGCAATGGTGGGAATGGATAAAAAAATCACTTCAGGGGTATATTTCCTGGACCCAGTTTTCTGTTGAGTTCTATGCCTTCTTTGATAATGATACCCAGTATCTTGGTCGTTTGACCAAGTTGAAATAGTTAGGAACAGTGGAAGACTTCATCACTTCTGTTGCACAATTGGAATTTTGAACATAGGGCATGTCAGATGCGTTATTCCATGAATTATTTATCAGTGGTATCAAGGATGAACTCCAATATTGGGTTCTAATGGCCTTCCATACAACTTGGTTAGAAGTTATCAACTTGATAAAGAGGCCCAACAAGTTTTTTTTTCCCAGGACAAGAAAACCCCTTTTGTTCCTCACCCGCAAACCACTAATCCCAACCCCTCTGTCTCTCCCCTCAAGGTCTAGAAACTAACTAGGGATGAAATGGATGAAAGACAACTAAAGGGTCTTTTTTATAACTGTGATGAAAAGTATTTTCCAGGGCACAAGTGTAAGGAGAAAAAACTATTTATGGTCATTTCCAAAGATATTCTTGAAGAGGATGTGACAGTTTCGCTTGTTGAAGAACCATCCCTTCCGATGCCACCCAAGACCCTGTTGACCCACCTAAATTTGACCCACTTATTTCCTTGCATTCCTTCACTGTATTATTGGCCCTACAAATGCTCAATCTCATTGGCTACATTAAGCAAAGTAAGGTCATAATCCTTGTTGATAGTGGTAGTACCCACAATTTTATTCATCATCGTATTTCCCAAGAAACCAATTGTTGTATTCATGTTGCCAATAATTTTCAAATCATGATAGCCAATGGTGGTTCCATGAAATGTGGTGGGTGTTGAGAAAATCTTCATCTTCAAATTGGAAATTACTAAAGAAAATATCAAATTTTTTCTATTGACATGGGAGGCTGTGACATTGTGCTAGGTGTTCAATGGTTACCCACTTTGGTCCCCATTCTTAAGGATTTTAAGGAATTAACCATGCAATTCCAACATCAAGGACAAAGGTATCAATTCAAAGGTCTCACAATTGGTTCTCCTGATACCATTAGTTCCCATCATATGCAAAAAATCCAGAAGAAAGGCCACTCCAGTATCATTGCTCAACTCCATTCTATTCAAGCCGTTGAGACACCCTCTGTGCATCCTGACCTCCAATATATTATTTCCAAAAATCAAGTTGTTTTTTCCACCCCTCAAGGAATTCCTCCTTCTCATGGTGTTCATGATCATTCCATTCCTCTTGTTCCTGGCATTCTTCCTCCCAATTTTCACCCTTATTGTCACCCCTTTGCCCAAAAGAATGAAAATGAGAAAATAGTGCAAGAATTGATCCATGCAGGTGTTATTCTCCTCAGTACCAGCACTTATTCTTCTCTTGTGGTCATGGTACTTAAGAAATAAGGTACTTGTTGCATGTGTCCAAAATTTCGTGCCCTAAATAAGCTCACCATCAAGGACAAGTTCCCCATTCCTATCATTGATGATCTCTTGGATGAGCTGAGTGGTTCTCAATACTTCACTAAACATGATCTGTGTTCTGGCAACCACTAGATACGTATCCAAGAAGTTGACATACCCAAGACTGCCTTTCGAGCTCACGAGTGTCACTATGAGTTTTTGGTCATTCCCTTTGGCCTATGTAATACCCACTCCACCTTCCAAATCCTCATGAATCATGTCTTCCATCCTTTTCTCTGTCATTTTTTCTTAGTTTTCTTTGATGATATTTTGACCTATAGTAAAACTTGGCAATCTCATCTTTCCCATCTTGGTCAAATTCCCCATCTACTCTCGCAACACCAACTTTTCTGTAATCCTCTAAATGTGCATTTGGAGCTTCAGAAGTAGATTACTTGGGTCATATTGTTGGAAAGGTTGGTGTCTGAGTGGATCCTAAAAAGATTGCAGCAATGCAGGATTGGACTCACCCAAAGAATATCAAAATCTTGCATGGTTTTTTGGGTTTAATCGGATATTATTGCAAGTTTGTTCAGAATTATGGGAAGATTGTGGCCCCTCTCACTACTCTACTTAAAAATAATTCTTTCACTTGGACTCTCACAACAAATCAAGATTTTAAATCTTTAAAGGCATCTATGTGAAATACTTCGGTCTTGGCCCTCTTTCATTTCAAAAAAAACTTTGTCCTCGAATGTGATGCCTCGGGGAGAGGAATTGGAGTTTTCCTTATGCAAGAAGGCAGACCTTTAGACTATATTAGCAAAGAATTGTATGAATGTGATTTGGGCAATCAATCTATGAAAACAAAATATTGGCTATTGTGCATGCAATGGATCTCTAACACCCTTATCTCCTAGGGAAACACTTCCAAATTAAGATGGATCATGAAAGCCTCGAGTATTTTCTTTAGCAATGACCTTCCTCCCCAGAGAAACAAAAATGGGTAACTAATCTCTTTGACTATGATTATGAGATCATTTACAAGAAAGGAAAAGAAAATGTGGTTGTTGATTCTCTTTCTTGAAAATATGAAGATGAAGGGTCCCTTTTTTTCCCTCTCCTTCATTGTACCGGTTTGGCTCTATGCGCCAAGAATGGCTACATGATCCTAAAATCTCGCATATGATCCAACAATTGAAATCCAACTCTCTAGTTTCCCAAGGGTACTCTTGGCACAATGATGAACTTCGCTACAAAGGTCATTTGTATTTAAGTAACCAAACACAACTTAAATCCATGAAGATTTTTGAGCTTCATGTTACTCCCACAGCTGGGCATTCAGGGTTTACCAAAACCTATGACTGGGTAAAAAATTATTTTTTCTAGGATGGCATGAAAAATGATGTTCTCAGTTTTGTAGGAGAATGTGATGTTTGTCAATGCAACAATGGAGAAACCATCAAAACTCCCAACACACTCCAACAACTTCCGATTCCACCTGATCTTTGGAGGGACATATCTATGGATTTTATTGCACGGGATTACCTAAATCAAGAAATAAGTCCGTCATCATGATGGTTGTGGATCGTCTTTACAAGTATGCTCATTTTTGTGCTCTTCAACACCCATTTACCACATCAAATGTGGCTCAACTTTTCAAGATCATATCTTCAAGATTCATGGCATGCCTCATTCTATTGTTTCTAATTGAGATCAGACTTTCACAACCAATTTTTGGCAAGAAATATTTAGACTCCAGGGCACCCAATTGCATCTCATCACTGCCTATCATTCCCATACTGGTGGTCAAACTGAGGTCGTCAATAAGTGTTTGGAGACTTATTTGAGCTGTTTTTCCTCTGAAAGGAAAAATCAATGGGCTCAATGGTTACAATTCGCTGAATGGTGGTACAACACTACTTACCATACAACTACTCGCATGACTCATTTTGAAGCAGTATATGGCCAAAATCCACCTTCATTTCTCTCCTACATGCCAGGCGTATCTAAGGTCCATGCGGTTAACCAAACACTTATAGTTCACGAGGATATTCTTTGTACCCTCAAAGAGAACTTGATCATGGATCAAAATCACATGAAGAACAAGACGACCAAGGTCACTCAGAATGAAAATTCATTGAAGGAGACCAGGTATTTCTTCAGTTGCAACCTTATAAGAAAACTTCACTCAAGGTCGAACATTGTCAGAAACTGGCACCCAAATTTTATGGTCCTTATATAGTTCTCAAGCGCATTGGACAGGTGGCCTATTAGTTATCTTTACCTAATCATTCTAAGATACATCCTTTTTTTCATGTCTATTTCTTAAAGAAGGTGATTGGGACTAAGTGTCAAACTAAAACCAACCTTCCCGAGTTGGATGAAGAAGAATCCATCTTGTTGTAGCCACAAGCATTTTTAGACCAGCGAGAGCATCGTATTCATTGAAATACCATCAAGGAAGTGCTAGTTCAGTGGAAAGATACTACTCCAGTAGATGACACCTAGGAGCCCGGTAACATTCTACAGCAATTTCCTCATCTCAAGCCTTGAGGACAAGGGTGATTCTAAGGGGGAGGGCATGTTAGGGAAATAACCTACCTAACCCCTCAAGTGGGTAGAATAATATATTTCCATGTAATAAAGGTCAATATTAGTAAACCATAGAAATAAGGAGGAATAAGTCAATTGTAAGAAGACCTAATAGAATCTTTCGCTTCTAGAAGCATCTTCCTCTACATTGTTCTTTTGGATAGATAGATTTAGTATAAATAGGAATAACGTGTATGATAATTTTTGTATTGGATATTATTTTAATAGATATCTACTCTGCCGAAAGTTTCCCCCTAGAAGAGACAAGTGAGCATTGCTCTCAGTAATCAAAGTGCTCTTTCTAGTGTTATTCTGGTATTATTTTGGTATTATTGTGTTGTTGTTCTCATTATATCATATTTTATCTTCCATTTCTAGCTAATTATTATTGTTCTGCATACTATTTTATATCTGGAATATTACAGAGCCTCTAAACAATTACTCTAAATGATAGACAATTCAGATTGTGAGACTCAATTAGTGCCAAACTTTTATAAATCCCGGTCTCCAGAATCTCTAAATTAACATTTACTCTTAACGATGATTGTACCATTGATAAGAGAAAAGAGCAACACATCGCCAGACACCCCTCGACTCTAGAACTTGTTGTGGATGCCATCTCTGCAACACCAATGACATCCACGATAAATAAATTTTAAAATATCCACTGAAAATAAAATAAATCAAATGTAAGAGTGAAGTGTACTCTTGAAAAATATTTTATTTGGCGTTTAATAATTATCCGAGATCATTATGTTCCAAGAAGGATAGAAAAGCAAAGTGCCTTTGAATGTGGGAGAGAGTTAAATAACATCAATAAAATAAATATTCTATATATATATATAAGTAAAGTGCCTTTTAATGTAAGAGAGAGTTAAATAATATATATATATATATATATATATATGTTAGAGATGTATTAATAAAATAAATGGAATTAGAAGTAAAACTAAAGTTGGAATTTTTTAAAGAAAAGATTGATAAAATTAAATGTATAATAAATATTTGATATTGAAATTATTTATGAATAACAAATAAAGATATGTTTATATATTAATTAAAAAATATATATATTATTTAAATATCAAATATATGATAAAATATTAAATAAATATTCTAAATTCTAAGTATATTATATTCATATATATCAATAAAAATATATTTATATATATTATTTAAATATTAAATATATAATAAAATACTAAATAAATATTCTTAATATATATGGTTTTGAAAATTTTAAAAATTCACTATTATATTACTTTGTGCAAAGAGAGCTACATATTGGTTACATTTTGTTTTTAAAAATTAAAATAAAATTATAAAAATATAAACTTTACAAATTATATAATTTTATAAATTTTCTTATTTAAAATTTTGTATACCATTTTTGAGCTATATCTAATCTGGCAAGTTCACTTAAATTAATGACAATATCCAAACATTACAATATCCAAAACATTGGAACATAAACCACAAAAAATTTAGAACATAAACCACAAAAATGTAATTGAAGTAGCCTTTAAAATTCTTAAAACTTACGTTTTGAAAAGTTTGTAATTAAGTTAGCCCTTTAATAGAAGATATTACCATAACAAAGTTCAATTTGAAGATATTACCATAACAAAGTTCAATTTCATAACTACTACAATAAAATATAATATTAAAAAAATAAATTTGTTTTGTTAATATAAAATATGTTTCTAATATTTTTTTTTAAATTAATTATGATATTCAATATTTAATAATGTTAATAATAGAAAATGTAAATAATGTTCTATACAATTTAATAATGAAAATAATTATTTAATTTCATGATGATACCATTAATACTATTGATCAATGATAAAAAACTATAATAATCTCAAATATGAAAATCACTACTTAATATTCCTATTTTAAAATTTAAAAAAATTAACAATATATTATAAAATTTAAATATGAAAATCTATATTTAATGTTCTCATTATAAAAATTAAATCTTTCCTTAATACCAACAAGTATAATATGTATTAACACAAAGTTTTTGTAATTTATTTTCTAATTTAAAAATCCAACAAGTATAATATGTATTAACACAAAGTTTTTGTAATTTATTTTCTAATTTAAAAATCTTAGCAAAAGTTCCTAAATTTAGTGTATTATACATTTTTGAATTGTATATAATTTTAAAATTTTAATTACGATAGCAAATTTTTAAATTATATATAATTTTTAAATTTGAATTATGCAATGATAGAGGGTTGGAAGTCAATCCTTCCATGATTAAATTTTTTTAATTTTAATTTTTTCAAATTAATTTATAATTTAAAGTAAAAAAATATAAAAAAAATAATATTTTAATAATATATGCATTCATTAAAGTTTTATGAATTGTATATAATTTTAAAATTTTACCTATACAAAGATAATGAGTTGAAAGTGAAAAGTTTTATGAATTGCATATAATTTTAAAATTTTACCAATACAAAGATAATGAGTTGAAACTGAAACTTTCTACTCGATGATTATAAGTTGGTTTTATTTAGTAGATAATTATAAGTGGATTGTTTCATAATAGGTTGAAATTGAAATTTGGTGGATTATACAAAGATAATGAGTTGAAAGTGAAACTTTCTACTAGATGATTATAAGTTGGTTTTATTTAGTAGATCATTATAAGTGGATTGTTTTATAATAGGTTGAAAGTGAAATTTGGTGGATTAATATAACTTGATTGTTTTATAATGAGTTGAAAGTGAAATCCTCTAAAAGATCATTATAATTTTATACAAAGACAATGAGTTGAAAGTGAAACCCTCTAGAAAGTCATTATAAGTTTATGCAAAGTTAATGAGTTGAAAGGGAAACCTTCTATAGGGTCATATTTTTACGTAAAGACAATGATTTGAAAATGAAACCCTCTAGTAAATTATTATAAGTTATTTGTTTTATAGTGGGTTGAAAGTGAAATCCTTTTAAAGATTATTATAAGTTGATTGTTTTATAGTTTTAGTCTTTTACTTAATTATGATAAATTAATTATAGTTAATTATATTAATTTTTTTTTTCTTAATTATAATAAATCGATTATTTTTTAATTGGAACCTTAAAAGATAAATCATTTTTTTAAATAAAACAAACATTTTTTGAAAAAATAAATTGTTTTTAAAAATATATTAATGGACAATTGGAAAATATTAACACTAAATAGCCCCTGGATGGGGTGCCACGTTGCAGAGCTGAGCCATGCGGGAAAACACCGGGATGCACCATTAATACATCCACCTGCGGCCATCCCCTCAGCAATTAAACAAGCATGAATCCATGCAGCAAAATCCAGGAGATGAGCCCCTTCGCACAAGTGACCAGTACAACACACCAGTGCACTTGGAAGCAAGCCTTAATGGCCATGGCGGTCATTTTTGTCCTCCTCCTTATCACCCGCCTTGATAGCATTGAGCGACATTCGCTTAGTGCAGAGTCAAATGCAGAGTTGAATTTAGCGGAGCCACATTTTGTAGACCCACTAGAGCTTCGAAGCAGAGCCTTCCACCCACAAGGAACCTTGGTCATCTCTAGGGTCCTCATTATGCCCAGAGCACGAGGTAAGCCGCATAGGGGTGTATCTTGGTACACAGCCAAATCTCGCCGGCAGAGGTAGAAGAAATTTGAGCAGGCGCTAGCCATGGTGTCCTTGCAAAGATGCAGAAAACCACGAATGCCTCCAATAGCTTACATGGAAGAAATCACCCTGGACGATGCCATCCAAAGCTATCTGAAGCTCCCTCTGTTCACAGTCCCAGACAATTGGAATCCACCCACTGATTTTGGCACTGATGACAAGATTTTGCCTTCGGGCAAACCGCTTAGCTCCAGTGAAAATCGCCCGGCAGATGAATTTACCACCTACTATGTTGAAGAAGAGACCCCGTCATGCGCAAAAGGAAGCAGAGACTCACCCCCCCGTGCACCTATGGAGGAGGTAAACCAACTATCCGACCGACCGACACATCATGACAGCACAACACATGCAAGTGAAGGAGCAATGGGGCCAATTCCCTCAGTCTCTGTTGACGGCAATTGGCAGGACCAACATCCCTTCACCAATCCGGGGTACCTAGCTCTAATCTTTGATATGCGGAGCCTGTTGGACGATCAAATCTTTCGCATTGCCCGAATCGACCATCGACTCGACATGTTGTTCACTGCTCATTCCAGGAATCTCCCTAAATGGCAGTGCCCTACGTGCACGTAAGCTTACGCATTTCCAGCAGGATGGCGAAGGCACGAGGACAAGGACGAGCCGGCCGGATAAAAGGTTCAATGATGTTCTTGGTTAGCAATCTTTTTTGTTTCTGAACCAGGCTTTCGCCTAGTTAGATCTTAGCTATTTTGCAACTAGATTTTCGGCATATAGATTAAACTTAATGGCTAGACGTCCTCGTTTCCCTCGGGCAAGACTGCAGTTTGATAGTTTTGTTTGCTTGGAAACAAATGGCATAGGATACCCAACTGTCTCGGTTTCCTATTTAGGCAGGATGGCATCATAAACAGTCTCTGTAACTTGGCAATGATAATCTAACAGGTTCTATCCTTTTTTACTTAAAAAATATATATATATTAACATTAAATAAATAATTTATTTATTATATGAATGAAAAGAAATTAAAATGTCACAATATGAATGCAAAAGAATTAACCAATTATAAAATCTAAATTCTTATTGAAAAAACAAACACTAAATAAATAAATAATTTATTTCTTATATCGCAACTCGACCCCAAAAAAAATAAATTTAAAAAGTCATAATATGAATGCAAAAGAACTAACTAATTATGAAATCTAAATCCTTATGATCGTGTTTGTAAGATGAAGAATAAGAATATTTCAATATCTTAAATCCTTATGATTAATCGTGTTGATGAGACCATTAACGAGAATACTTTAACACATTCTTGCTCAACTTTTGACTAGCTGCTGAAATTTTAATCTGTAAAAGATGTCTTGTAATTGTACCTTTCTCACTCAACTTTTGACTAGTTGCTCAATTTTTTATCTGTATAAGATGTCCACTGAATAGACCGTAGCCTGGTTTTGAAAGCACCATTACTTTAGAGCTTTCTTGTTTGTTTTGGGTGACTAACATTTGTGCAAAGAAGAAAAATGCTGGCCAACGTCACACCATTGATGACTATGAATTTCATTTTACTGGTGTAAACAACAGCAGAAAAAAATGGGTGCAAAGGGGATAAAATAGATAAAAAAGAGAGTGTATGGATCGCTTACTATAGGCGGCTATTGGCCTTTACCAGACATTTGGAAGGCGGTTAGTCAGTGACAAATGAATATACTTTATCGTACAAATAATATAATTAAATACCCAAATCTCCTTTTAGTGATTTAATTTCAGGCTTTTAGCGCATTTTCATTAAATCACCATTTCCTAACACAACAAAATATAAACTGTGAAAATCGTGCTTGACTTCGCAGCAACTTTCCCATTGATACAAACGGCGTTTTCCTACTGTGGGCGGTTTGAAAAGCAGAGTCACTGCATAGTTATGCAAGAATTGTTACTGACAACTGGGACAAATGTGAAGTGATATAATCAGTACAAGTTTTATGGAGAATAATATGCTCTATAAAAGAGAGAACAGAATCAACTTACTGTTTTTATTCTTCTTGTTTTAATTCTTTTTGAAACGGTCAGAATATTACTACTCATTTTAGAGAGTTCTATAAGAGTCTCAGTTAGATCTACATTCTTCAGATGTAGAAAGAGTAGATCTAGATTCTTCAGTTGTAGAAAGAGTTGAGTTGTAGAAAGAGTAGATCTAGATTGTTTATTATTAGTAGACCTAGTTCTATATAAATCAAAACACGGGTTGGAGACATCTATTTCCTAGTTGATACGGATAAGGGTTTTGTTTGGGTGTCTATTTCCTTCATAGTTCTCATATCCCTGAAACCCTCATTGCGGTCAGGGAAAGGTAAGTATATTTCTTTGCATTTATCAAGCAAAACGATAACCACTTCCGCAAATTGGTTTTAGGGCCTTTGATCTAGTTATGTTGTGTCGGGCCCGTGGGGTATTTTGTCTAGTGCTCCTGCGGGCCGGGGGAATGTTTCCTGAAGATGAAAATGTTTTTGTGATTGTTCAGTTGGAAGTGTAGTCATCAGTTTCTATTTGTGTAATCTCACTTGCAATGGAAGTGTAATTATCAGTTTCTATTTGTGTAATCTCACTTACCATGATTTTCGAAGTTTTGAATGCTACTTGTTTTCTAGGATATGGTCCTGAATATTTTAAGCAACGTATTTTATTATTTATTAAAAAATAATAATAATAAAAAATATGATTTCAAGATACAATATTCTTGCACAGTCATAGATCTCAATTTTCACATGGAATTGCAATTTTTTGTCAATTTGATTAAATTTGGAGTTATCAACATGGATTTGAGTAGCAGTTTTAATCTACCATTACATCCTAGTTTTTCTGGTAAAAATTGTGATTTTTTGGCTATTAAGATCAAGAATAAGAAACATACAAAAGATTTATGGGATATTGTGCTGAATGGGTTTGAAGAACTCTCAAATCAGACAGCCTATCAAACCAGACCATGATTTAGGAGATCATCTTGTAGAAAAAAAAAAATGAAGATGCATCAACATTGTCTCTCATTCAACAAGGCTTGCATGAGAGCACTCTTTCCAAAATTGTATCATGAACGAGGTCCAAATAAGTTTGGGATATTCTAGAGATGGAATACAGTGGAAGGGGGAGAAACACTCATCAACATCAAGTTGAAGCACATAGAATTCTAGTTGTCGATGAAGTGATTGTTTTTGACATTATGTAAATCATTGGAAAAGCTATGAAAAGGCAAAAGAAGATAAAAAGACATGAAGATTAAACAAAAAACCACTCTATGGGCTTAAGCAAGCAACCAAAGCTTGGTATAGCAAGAGTGATTTATATATGATCAATAATGAATTCAACAAAATTAACAGTGAGCCCAAACAAAGGTGAATAAGAAAGGTCAAATCTTAATTGTCTATTTATATGTTGATGATATGATTTTCATAGGAAAACTATGAGTGGACAAGTTTAAATCAAGCATGAAACAATGATTTGAAATGAGTTATTTGGAGCTAATGATATGTTTCCTTGGTATTGAATTCATTCAATGAAATTCATCAATTTTTGTGTTTCAAGAAAAGTATGCCATGGATGTTCTGAAGTGGTTCGGGATTATGAATTCTAAACTACCACCAACTCTAATTGAGGTTGGTATTATCAATTCTAAACTGCCACCAACTCTAATTGTAATAGGCCCAAATCTCAATAAAGAGGATATGGGATCCAATGTAGATCCAAATAAGTTCAAGAGATTGGCTAGAAATATCATGTACCTCACTTCCATTAGGCGAGACATCATGTTCAAGAGACTCACATTTGTAAGTTTGTAAGTTGGAAAAAGAATTATGAGATATATTGTTTGAATAACATTATATGGTAGAATGTATTCCAACAATAATAATGATTTATTTGTTGGATATACGAATAGTGATTTTGCAAGTAGTATTGAGCACAGGAAGAAACCTATTGTGAAAATATCATGAGTTGAAGTCGGGTATATAGCAACAACAACAATATCCTGTCAAATAGTTTGGTTACATGAAATATTGGGTGATCTTCAACAAGGAAAAAAAAGACCAACTCCAGTGTATTATGAAAACAACTCAACAATATTGGTGTCAAAGAACAATGTCTTTCTTAAAAAAAGAAAGCATATTGATACTAGATGTCATTTTATTAGAGAGCTTGTAAACAATCCAAAAATCTACTTGGAATCTTGTAAATCAAAAGTCTAATTGATTGACATATTTACAAAGCCATTGACAAAAGATGTTTTTGAGTTTCATAGATAGAATTTAGGTTTTGTAAATGCTTAAGTTGTAATATCCCAAAAAATATTAGAATAATAAAGTCTAAGTGTACTTGGGAATCAATTTCCATTTTTGAAAAATTTGGATTTGGAAATTATTTGCCATTTATGGAAAACATGAATTTGGAATTTTATTATTGTAATTAATTATTTATGACTGTTGGACAAAGATTTCACTTGAGGAACTAACTCTTTTTATTATGACACATGTGAAAGAGAAATTTAATGTACCTAAAAATTTACATATAAAAAAAAAAAATTGTTTGGGAACATTGAGTTGGTTTTGTATCCTTGAGGTCATTCAATCACTTGTCAGTCCTAAGGTACATTCATCTTACTGCTTTCGCCCCTCTATCCTATTAACATAGGGTCGCTACTTATTTTGGTAAAGTGTTGCATATGACAACATGTCCATAATTAGGGACCACTTGTCTCATGGTAACTCAATATTGTTCACTATCTTATTCCTAAGCCACTCTAACACATGTAGTAGTAACCACTTAAAGTCTCGCTATCCTATATTGCAAGGCTAGAGGTGTCAGGCCTATAGAAGTCCGATCCCATAAGTGTAAGTGGCATTATACAATCTACAAAGAGAAATTAACCTTATTCGGAAAACATAGATAAGGTGGATTAATTTCGGCCACTAAAAATTACACCTTGAATCTATAATGCGCAGAGGGTTAATCTATTAGAGGTTAGGGTTATGATTGTTTACACACAACTCATTGGGTAACGACAAAGCCAACCGTCTTGGTGTTTAATGCAAGGTAGTTGGATTCGACAAGTAACGGTGTAGTGAGACATTCATCCGGTTTCCTTGCCATCAATGCCCCTAGCTACTGATACAGGTGGAAGGAACTATGCCTTAAAGGCCTGTCTACACATTTAAAGCACCTAGGAAAATGTCTATTCGACACAGAGCTCAACTGGCATGCTCAAAGGAAATGTTAACACCTTCCCCGTAGTCACATTGTCTATGTACAAGCTCCTTCTTTCCTTTTTCTCCATTTGGAGGTTACTCCCGTGCCTTTCACTCTCATTCAGCTTTTGGTTTGGGTGAGAGAGGATTCACCATCTCAGGCCATTCCGTTCGCACCCTAGTTAAGGTTTTTTTTTGTGAAGGAGAGAAAAAATGTTACAGACCAAATCCTTTGTTGGCTCAAGCCTTATGGCTAGGAGTGCACCATACCAGTCACTGTGCTAAGTGCATGGAGGTTCTCGGTGGTGCTTCCCGATAGTCGTTATGTGTGGTAAGTTTACCTTCAGCTCTTCTTTTATTTATGGTCTTAAACAAACATTCTACCATGTCTGTGGGTCTGTGAACACCTCTATTCTTTGATAATGTCCATGTCTTATTTCCATGGTACTGTGTTAGAAAAAAAGGAGTCGAGTTCTGTTTGGGTAAGGGTTTTGAATCTCCTATTCTAGTTTATCCCTGTTACTGCACCATACATCTTGTTGGGACTGAGCCATTACTCATATCACAACGTCTATCATGAAATTCAAGAACTTATTCGGTTAAACCCCTTGCTATTATTCTCTTTTCTCCTCCGTTGGATAGTTCATTACACCCTTGTTATTTTGCTTCCTGGTTCGGTTAAACCCTTGTTATTATCTCCTGTCTCCTCCATTGGATAGTCTGTTAAATCCTTGTTATTGTTTCCTGGTCTTCTGTGGTTGACTTTAGTGTTAACTGGTAGCACCAATTTAGAAGCGAAGTTCTTCCCATTGGCCGAACGTGTTTAATCTCTTCTATTTAAGTTGAAAATATGAAAGCTTATGTTTACAAAGCATCATTTTTCGCCTTTTATTTTTTTTCTGTTATTCATGTAATATCCCTTCGGATTATACACTGGTATCTATTATTAATGATGGGCCCCTGGCTCTGCAAGGGTACCCATCAGGGAGGCACGAACACCCCTTCCCTTTTTGGTTCGGGTGATGTAACACAACGACAGGAAGCATAAATCCTCTGCTTTAGTTAAGTATTCAACGAGCCCTTTTCTAGTCATTTTCTATTTTGTAACTTAAATACATTATCCTATTTGATTATGTTTTAATTCTTCTCATTAAATCTATGTAGGTGTAGGCATGCCGAAACACGGGGATGCCCTCCTCGCTCCATCAAAAGGTATTTGGGTTCCTATGCAGTATCTAGGTTATTTTTTGCGATTCAAACCTCGCTAGTCTGGGCTCTGTTTCATCCTAAAGTCTGAGAGGTTAATTCCCATTTTTGTGGTACGATGTACACTCTGAATTGTATAAAATGTTTTCCGGTGTACAGAACCATCGCACAGTGCGCGCCTCATTGGACTTTCGTAACTAGACCGTCTATTGTTAAAAATACAGTGCTCATTATATCATGTGTATTTAATCTGTTGGGGGTTTGGGAACTCTGAAGTATTCTCCTCCATATAATATAAATTTGGATTTCTGTTCTGGCTATCATAGTTATTTTGTTCTAGAATTGAATCTCATTATTGGATGTATAACCCCTTTTCCGGAACGAATCGTACATGCATAGTGATTATGCCTAAGGATTTGGTTCTTTCCCATAATTGATATGGTCGATGATTTTAGTTTTCGTTTATGTTCCAATTGAAGAATTAACTAGTTTCGATTTCATGCATCACAAGTCTTTTACCTTCTGTTTTTCAGTTATAAATGTTGAATAACCTTTATCGATCTGCTTACCTATGGAAAAGTAGGTTCATTATTAGCTTGGATTCGCCTCATACATTGTCTAGCTTTTGTGTCAATTATCATGATCAAATAAGCCCTTAACGGACTGCTCACCAGTGAATTAGATAGCTTCAATGCAGCTCGTTACTATTTTCCTTCTGTTTTCTGTTATCACTTATTGTATAGTTTCCTTATACATCTATGCACCAGAAGGTTCGATGGTCATCATTATTCGTTTATGATTCGTGCTTTATTACCTTTTGTTTCTATTATCATTATTAAATAAGTCTCTACAGGACTGTTTGGGTTACGTTTCAAGGAATCTTTTATCCTCTGTATCTTGATTACTTATATTGATTAAAACCTCTATGGGTCTGCTCAGACGAACATGACATAGCATAGTCAATACGACAAAACCTGTGGTTTAACTGTGGGTAAACATTTGCTTAACGAGGTCTCCCCTTGTTGTCGTATGTATCTCAAATTATGCATGTATATATATCTATATAGGCTACCTATAATGGGGTCCAAGGAGTCTTTTCTTTTCTTGGATTTAAAATTTTCCTCTTATAAGGTTATCTATCCACTTAACGCTATCAGATTCTGGTATGGACAGTTTACCTAATGACATTCCTCCTTTGTCACAGTATGTCCATTAAACTATATAACTATATATATAGATTTAATGACTATACTATTTTATATGCCTGTTGATTATTACTTCACTGTTGTAGAGTATACTTGTTGGATTTATGAATGGTATGCTTAGTCGCAAAGGTTCATCGTTTATTAGTAGCATCCATAGGAAACTAAAACAAGACAATCTGTTATGGGATTTGTAACTATTACATAATTCATTTCATTGTTAATACATTCCAGAAATCTTAGTAATTTACCTAGTCTTAAATCTAAATAAAAAGGTCCATTTCCAGCCAATCATTAGGAAGTAAAAAGTTAGATCTTTCCCACAACATTCGACCAGAAACAAAATTGTATATAGAAGTAAAACGGATTTCAATACATAATCATTACACTAGAGCAAGGTAGAGTTACATATCTAAACGAGATCTTATGGGAAGACGAAGGGAGAAGCCACGTTCCTCCCAACCATAGAATAGGGCAGCCTATCTACTTGCCTGATTCACCCCTAGCCTAACCATGAATCCATGAGGGCGAATTGAAATCTCCTCTCCAGCAATGTCCTTAAAATATTGGTAGTATCCCCCTTTCCTCATGCTCACACAGTAGTGTTCATAATAGCAAGAACAAAATTTCTTAGTCTTTTCCCAACATACTTGGCAGTGTCCTGCCTCCTCACATATGCTCTTTTATTAGTTTGCCTAGGACTTTTTCCTCTCTTGGGGAATTTTCACAGCTTTTCTAAATCCCTGATTTTCATGGGTTGTCATTGGCCAAATCACTAATTTTTCACTTGTAACAATCAGCCCAGAGTTAATTTCAATGTGTTCCCCACTCATGGAGTCATGGTCAGCTAAATTCAACATGGTTTCTCCATTTGTCCCCCTGCAATCAATATAAAATAATTTTTTCTTTCCTTTTTCATACAAGTCTCATAGTCAAGTAGCTAGTTGGGACAAATCATATCTCTGCCCAATAGTCAAATCATTTATTACAATCATAAAATTTGAAATTCAGAATTGCCATAATTGGCAAAAATTTTCCAATTTTCAGAATTTACTAAAAACGGAAATAAATTTCCAGCACTTTTAGATTCTAAATTATTTTGTCCATTTTCTTCATTTTGGGGATGTCACATCCTTTCCCCCTTAAATAAAACACTGTCCTCAATGTTTGTTCCTTTCCTGAAACATTATTGGATGAGATTTCCTCAAGTCTCCCTCCAATTCCCAAGTGGCCTCCTCAGGACTAAAGTGCTTCCATTGCACCTTTACCTGAGCGATGTCTCTCTTTCGAAGTGCTATTTCTCTCCGGTCTAGAATGCGTAGGGGTTCCACCTAGAATTCTCCTTCAGGTTCCACCTCCACCAAGTTCCAATCAATCATATGAGTAGGGTCATGATTATACTTTTTCAGTAATGAAACATGAAATACATTATGAATTCTTAGATTAGCTGGAAGTGCAAGTTGGTATGCTACGGGTCCAATTTGAGATAGTATCTAGAAGGGTCCACAAAACCTGGGTTCCAATTTGGCACAGTTCCCTAATTTCAATGAGCTTTTTCGGGCTTTGACTTTCATATAAACATGGTCTCCTGCTTGAAATTCCAAGTGTCGTGTTTTCTGGTCTACGTAACTCTTCTGTCTATTCTGTGCTTCCTTCAAGTTCTGTTGTACATTTCTAACCATGTTCTCCATTTCTTGGAGAATTTCGGGTTCGACCATAAGTCTGTCAGCCGGGTTATACCAGCTGATTGGCGTCGTACATTTTCTATCGTATAGTATTTTGAAAGGGCTTAACTTAGCTGAAATTTTGTACCCATTGTTATATGCAAATTTTACCAAGTGAAGATAGTATTCCCACTTGTTCGGTTTTGTTCTCACATACATGCGGAGCATATCCTCCACAATCTAGTTTGTGCTTTCGGTCTGTCCATCCATTTGTGGATAATAACTTGTACTGAAATTCAAGTTAGTATTGAGCCCTGCAAAAAATTCCTTCCAAAAGGCAGATGTGAATTTTACGTCTCTATCTGAAATCACCATTTTAGGAATACCATGCAGTCTAAAGATTTGTTTCATGAATATTTCAGCAATGTTTATAGCTTTAAAACTAGACTTTACAGGAATAAAGTGTGCAGACTTACTGAGTTTATCTATAACAACCATGATAGAGTCATTTTGTTTTTGAGTTTTTGGCAAACCTATTATGAAGTCAAGTGATATAGTCTCCCATTTCCATTCTGATATTGGCAATGGTTGTAATAGGCCGGTTGGATGCTGGTGTTCAGCCTTAACCTGCTGACAATCTTGGCACCTTGCCAAATATTCTGTTGTTTCGCCCTTCATACTAGGCCAATAAAATAGTTTTCTAAGTGTTGTTATCGTTTTATGGTACCTTGGGTGGCCATAATACAATTTCTTATGCACTTCATCCAATATTGTTAATTTTAACCCTACTGAATCTGGTATGTAAAGTCTATTTTTAAATCATAACAGTCCCTTCTCGTCGATACTTAGATCTGGTTTATCTGAGTTCGCAGTGTTGTTCGATAATTCTACCATTATTTTAGTATAGTTTTTGTCATCAATACCTGCCGCCTTTATTCTTTCTTCTAGATCACTTTCTGCCTTACTAGTATTCATTTCAAATAACCCATGGATTCTTCTACTTAAGGCATCTGCTACCTTGTTTTCCTTGCCCTTGATATGTCTAACCTTGAATTCAAATTCGCTCAAGAAAGCTAACCACCTTGCATGCCTTGCGTTAAGATCTGGCAGGTTAAAAAAATATTTCACCCCGCTGTTGTCTGTTAATAATAGGAATCTTTTGCCCATTATGTAGTGTCGCCACATCTTTAGAGCGTGTATTACTGCTGCCAACTCCAATTCATGTGTGACGTAATTCCTCTCGTGTTCTTTCAATTTTCGAGACTCAAAACAGATAACGTGTCCTTCCTGTGATAGGGCACTACCTAGTCCTTCTTTACTTGCATCAACGCATACGGGGAAGTCTTTATCTGGGTCTTCTACTTTCAATATGGGTGTCATTATCAATAATTGCTTAAGTTTGTTGAAGTTGCCTTGACACTTCTCTGACCAATTAAACCTGGTTCATTTCTTTTGTAATGAGGTGATAGGGTAGGCTATCTTGGAAAATCCTTCTATAAACCGACGGTAATGTCTGGTGATTCCCATGAACAACCGTATATCCACTACATCCTTAGGTACCGACCATTCCATGATGGATTTCATCTTTTCAGGGTCTACGACAATGCCCTCTGCTGAAATTACATGTCTGAGATATTCTATTTTTTCCTGATAGAAGTCACACTTGTCAAAATTGGTGTACAGTTTGTGCCCCTTAACATTTGCAGCACGGTTTTTAAGTGTTCCTCATGTTCCTCCTTCGTCTTTGAATAGACTAGGATATCGTCGATGAATATTACTACGAACTTGTCCAAGTACTCACTGAAAATACTGTTCATTAGGCACATAAATGTGGCTGGAGCATTAGTGAGTCCAAAATGTATGACTACAAACTTGTAATGTCCATATCTTGTCTGAAATGTTGTTTTGTTTATGTCCTCGTCTTTTGTCCGAACTTGATGATAACCGGAGCGTAAATCCAATTTTGAAAAGATCTTTGCCCCCCCCCCCATTTGTTCGAACAGATCATTTATCCTAGGTAAAGGGTATTTATTGTAATGACCCTTGATTATTAATTATAATTAATTTAATAATGTAATCCTAAAAGATTAGCTAAACTATATTTATTTATTAAAATAACATTAACTAATTATTTGTTATTAATTAGTTATTCTTGATTATGATTAATTTAAGTATTAATTAACTCATTAATTAATATGGTAAATAAATAAAGGTGGATAATAAAATATATTATTAATTTAAGTTACGTTCTCGAAAATGGAAACATATTAATGAATGGATAAGATATTAATGAAGGGGGGATAAGGCATTGAAGAATGGGATAAGAAATTAATAAGGAGGTAATAAAAGAGTTAGGTGAGGAGGTAAATGCAGGGGGGGTCGGTGAAGGAGGGATAAGGAGGGGAAAGAGTGGGAGAGGAGATTATTCTACGGGAGTTGGGGATGAATTTTGGAGAGTTGGGGATTGGCAGAGTGAAATTTTGAGGGAATTGACACAGTGCACCGGGGGGTTGTTGGGAGTTTTGGGCATGGAGGGCCAGGATATCCGTTTATATCCTGGGGCTAGGGAGCTACCTAGTCGGCAGGGAGGATGGTTTTGGGTAGTGTTCTAAAGAAGCGGGAAGCAAGCAAGCTGTGGACAACAGGAAGGATTATTAGCATCAGAGTTAAGGTATTTCTCTAAAATTTATGCATTGTTGTATTATGTTTTAATTAGATTTATTATTCATTGATAAATTTTACATGCGCAAGTGTTGAGAAAATTTGGAATTATTCTTCTTTTATAAACCTAGTAGAAATTACTGTACATTTGGTAGAATTACTAGATGTTAATTTAAAACTGGCCTTTACACTTTGTATCAGAGCCGTAGTTGAAACACTGGAGCCTTAAGGGCCAAAGTCCCTCCTGCCTAACCTGCAAACCAAACCAAACAGACTATTAAATGATTATATAAATATAAATATATATATAAATGAAATAAACAAATCTAAATATGATGATCAATATTGAAATTCTAGTTATATAAACATTGCACTATCTCCTTGTTCATGTTTGAAGATGGAGGGTCATCAACTAATATTAGAACTAAAGTTATTTTGGTTTTGTATATATAAGATTTTATAAAAGTCATACGAACTATTTTCTTTCAAAAAAAAAATAGTAGAAATGTTATTCGCTTAGACTAACTTATTACTTATTTCTACTTATTTCTAGAAATTTTAGAAATGTTTATTTGCTAGAAATGTAATAAGAGATAAATAGTAGAATAACTGTAATAAATAGTAGAAATGTTTATTCACTAAAGAAATGGGAGGAATAATTGTAATGACCCTGTAAAGGACTTGATTACATAAATAAAGCAAGCTCCACTATTAAGGTTTCAAAAAAAAATAATGGTGAAGTCAACACAGAGTGTNGCTAGAAATGTAATAAGAGATAAATAGTAGAATAACTGTAATAAATAGTAGAAATGTTTATTCACTAAAGAAATGGGAGGAATAATTGTAATGACCCTGTAAAGGACTTGATTACATAAATAAAGCAAGCTCCACTATTAAGGTTTCAAAAAAAAAAAATGGTGAAGTCAACACAGAGTGTAAATAGAAATCGACAGAGCTGCAAATACTTGGGGTAGATAGTAAATGAAAGCAAGTTCATTGACAAATAGGAAATTAATGACAGGCAGTTAGTTCGCTACCTAATGCTTTTGCTTGAATTGAAAGAAGCCTATAGAAGCATAAAATAGATTGAGAAGTAAACACTCAAAGCCCTTAGACCTCTAATCAATTCCAGATATAAAAGCTACAGCTTCTAGAAACAAGACTGTGAAACAAAAGGTTAAACCCATTTTTTTTTTCTTGTATTTCAATGAAAGCTAAAGACATCTAACCTAGACAGAAGAAATTATCAGGGAGCTTCTCAAATGGTGTCCGATCTTTGTAAATATACCCGCAATCTCTGCAAATATAGGCTTGTTTGGAAGGACTCGCGATCAGTGGGAATAGAAGACACGACCCCAACCATGCAAATGAAGACCTGCTGCCCCATCTGTTTGAGGCCACATAGAAGCACCACCATTAGAAAATGTAGAATTAAGGGCATATTTGTCTGCAGGCAATCTTAATCCCTGGCCAGATTGCAATTGGGTCAGTATACAATTGCACGCAATGGGCGCAATGGGTCAGTCACCGATAGATCCCTGGCCAGATTTTCACTGGTACGCGATGGGCACGCAAAACCTAGGCATGAATAATGTAATATTCTGAGATATGTAGCACCCGAAGGCAACAGCTTCATCGATTGAGGTTTTACCCATGCCAGGTGACCGTATAGATCTCCAACTTTCATTTGTGATAGTGGAACTGCTTCAACATCAACTGATTATGCGACAAAAAAAAAAAAAATCAATAGACCTCTCAACTCTCCAGAATTCGTGGTGTTTTGTAGTATGAATTATCATCTCTGTATTTTGAAACGAGCTATGATTGCAAAATTTGGACTCTATGAACATTGGAAATTTTCATATTAATGAAAATATATTTTATCCCAAGTCAACTCTCAATTTTTTTTTCTTTTCCAGAGTCTAGCTCGATTCTTTCACCTCGCCAGTCCTCCTCAGAGTAGAGTCTATTAACTTTGGATTCTATTGGAATTTAGAAGTGCTTCAGCCAGGCTTATCACCATTAGAATCCGAAGCCCTATATTTTCTACTGTTCAGCCTAAAGTAAAGTGTAAAAATACTCGAGCTATCTAATATTGCTCTAAAGTTGATTTTACCCCAATAAAACGAAATAACCTCCATGCCCACTTTAAAAACAACAATATAACATCAATATCATCTGTGCAAAAATTAAATAAGACAAAAAGAAACCCTCACGTAAGTTATACTGGGAAAAGATAATTAAACCTCTCAAATCAATGGAAAGTCCAGAGGGTGCTCCATTATCGTTGGCAACAGCCCGAATCTCTCTAGGTCCTCTACTGAGCTTAACCGTCTTTGTTTTAATAGTCTTAGATAGCTACAAAATAGAATGTAGAGAAGGAAATGAAGCAAATGAGATTAAGGGTGCCAGGTTAAAGACTCCTGAGCGAACGATAATGGGGGCTGAAGTAGACGGGGAGGAAAGAGACGAGATTAAGTGTTTGGTAGTGAGAACCGAAGGCTTGGCACGTGGGCCTCATGCGAGGACCCACGATGTCGATTCTTGTAGTAGTTATTTTATTATTATTTTGTTTATTTTCTTATTATTATTTTAATTATAATAAATTAATTGTTTAAAATTTTTTTATTATTATTTATTTTTAATTATAATTATTTAAAAAAAAGGGGGGGTTTCAAAAAATAAATTATTTTATTTAAATTATAAATTAAATTGAATTAATTTAATTTAATTTAATTTAATTTAATTAAAATTAAATTAATTAAATTAAATTAAAATTAAATAGGTATTTTGACTTTTTTTTTAGTAAAACAAAAAAATTATGGAGTCCATGGGAATTGAACCGCGAACCTCCCTACCAATCAAGTCTTTAGAAAATCCGCCCTACCAACGCACCATGCGTTGTTTCTTTTACAAATAATTTCACATTTAAATACTTTAATTGTCATACCCAAGACCACATGCCAAGCTATTAAGCACCTTTTAGAGCCATACACGTCACATGTTAAGCTATCAAGCACCAATGACATAAAGGGAGGAGCCCACAAAGGGACATATGTGCTCAACGCAGCGTCTTAAGAAGAACACTAACACTGAAAGGTACAAAGCGCTGGTGAACGCCGAAACGTGGCTGGAAATTGTGGATGATTATTCAGTTGCTACAGTTTAACCCTATTTAATCATTAAACGTGGTAATTATATAACCTTACAACATTTTTTTTTATGTGATTAGGTAAATGATAAAAAGTAAACATGTTAACGGATGCCCTGATAAATGCAAGAAAGTTATGAACAATAAATTGGACCCAGTGATTTTGGAGGATGACTAAGAATATGCCAAGCATTTTCAATGCGTAGCCATCAGATCAGGGTTTAAGGTAAAGTAAGATTTAAAAGATCATTGATCGTGCCCATTGTCAATAGGTGTACGCATATCATCGTAAATTAATAAACATAAGGTCGGGAGTCATTTTGATCAAGTTGTAAGTGTAAATTAAAAGGGCTCAGACTAGGACAAGCGGGAAGGAGGCAACATATGCACTAGGAGGGTAAGCCTAGGAAGTGGCGAGTAAGGCGCCAGGCTAATGTAGCTACAGGGCAAAGGAACCAATAGTTAATTTCATAGGGGTGAAGAAACTAAGCTTAGATGCTTAAACCTAACCGTAACCTAGCCAATCCCCTAATGGAGTAATGTTTGTTTATAGACAAGTAAAGAAAACTTATGCCTAACCCTGTTTCCAGTTTGAGTAGCACCAATTTGAAACATCCTGGAACTCACCTTGACAACTTTGGTGGATGCAGGTCAAGCATACAGGATGGTCAGGACTCGAGGAAGTCGAGGTAGGGGAGCATCGTCGCAAGCACCGCCAACACCGCCATTTCCACCACCACCATCGCCCGAACTAGCCCTCATACTGCGCTCATTGGAAGCCATCAACAAGACTTTAAAGGGGCGACAACGGGCAGGGACTGAAGTGGAAACCCCACCGTCTGGAACAGGTAATCCAGAAGCGTCAAGGGATTCAGGGGGAGGACC
>JASDQU010103366.1:166476-182882 GCA_032191745.1 Picea mariana | reverse complement strand
ACCAAATGTAAAATTTATGAACATAGGGTTAATATGTCGCTTTCATACAAAGTGGAAGTGAAAATACATAGAATGCATCCACTAATCCCATAGAAGTTTTCTGCTATACATACACATATTCGCGTAGAGCTAAAATACGAGTTCGATAGGGCGGTAAAATAAACACACAGAGCATTACTCTACAAGGAATAAAAAGAAACTTTACATATATGCTTACACAAAGTATCCATTACTAAAGTCTACAAAGTACGAATATAGTTACCCAGAACCTATGTACGAATTACAATGTCAACCTATCTTACACGGTGTAAAAATTACGAGATTTTTCCATAGAGAATAAAAAAATAGATATGGGTAAATTGTAGGGCTAACATTTCTATAACGATGGATATAGGAAAATGTGAAAGGAATACCGACAGATAACTGTCATAATGTTTTCGGCCATTAAGGAACCGTAAGAAATGATAGACTAGAGGTAAACAACAATCAACTAGGAAAATACTACAACCCCAGTCCCGAGAACTTTAAACCCAGAGGAGCCCTAGGAGGAAAATACTTACAGAGGCATTTCTAACCCTTAATAGTTCCCAAACAAAGTTTTATTTATGAGTTACAGAGTACTAAAGTAATGAAACAGAGATGCATTGCCTCCTCCCTTTTTGTTTACCAGATACGAGCTCCCATGTTATCGGCCATGCAGAGCAGGGGCAAGGTTAGGTTATAGAGCAAAGAGAATTTTCGTGAAGAATAAATCATTACAATAAGCAAAGGGCATCATTTTTGTGCAGATACAATCATTACAATGAGCAAAGGGAAAGCAATGGACATTTTTTACCTTGGGTCTTGTTAGAGGAGTGATGTGGTGGGTATGCGCCAATACCTCTGCCATGTGAAACCATGGAGATGCAGAGTATACATTGGACGTAGTGGCAAAAGTGTCAATTCTGGGAGGCATAGTTCAGTTCTTCATTAATGGATTAGCAAGGGGTTAAATGTCCAACTGACATCCTCCACTAATCATTTTTCAAACCAATTTATTGCTAGGTCGTGTTTCTAGTCAAATTGAGTTACAAACTATATGTGTGTAATGGTATATGCTTGCCAATCTAAGATAAGGTCATACTCGTATGGTTCCCAACAAATTACACCTGATGATTAATGACAGGTATATCATTGGGGAATGTTTCTAGCGTATGTTAACCTTGTAGTAATCTATGTGTTAAACAATAACTATATCGTTAGACTAAAATCTTTTCATGGTAGTATAATGTATAATTAAGCAATATGAAATACTATGGATAGGTTTAGTGACATATATTAAATGGGATATTTATTTTATGGATAGTGTTGTATATAGTATCCACAAAATAGATATTATGGTAAACAATATATGCATAAGTATGTTGATATAAATAGAGTTAAGGTTATGATAGTTTATGTGATAAACTATTTATATATATACCTATTGACATGGATAGTGTCAGAACTATGGAATACATATGATAGTTAAATAGTAAACTATATGAATGTATGTCATTATTTATAAGTGCTAATTATTATGGATAGACTACATGATAGTCTTTAGTCTTTAGGTTATTACGCACTGTAATTTTTGTATAGCATAGATTAACACAAAAATGGTAGATATTCAAAGGGCTATTGTAGCCCTAGACGTAATTGTACTATTTACACAATAAGTATAAGATTCCAAATGCAGTAGCGACGATAAATCTACTCTACTTACAATAAAGGAAATAAAAATTTGTTTGATCAAATGTTAACAAGTTAAGGAGTTTTAATGTCCCGTATCAATTTTTTTATTTATTTTGAGAAATTTGGGGTACATTACATAAGTGTTTAGTAGTGGCAATTAATTCTAAGTGTTAGAATATTCTTAATCCCTCTAATTTTAGAGAGTTATAGAAGAGTCTTAGTTAGATCTAGATATTCTAGTTGCAGAAAGATTTAGAAGAGTTGATTTGTCTAGATTGTCTATTATTAATAAACCTAATTCTAGATAGATTTTCTCTAAATATTTATTGAAGCTTTTATCTATAATAAATTACATCTATTTATATTTAATTCTTGAAGCAATGAATGTAGCGATGTTTCAGAGCAATAACTCATTCGTGTAATTCATGTGTGTTTATTTATGAGTTTATATAGTTGCAGTTGTAGCTAATACATTTCTGCCTCCTTTAAAAACTCTAGCTCTTAAGTGTGGCACTTGTTTCTCTTCCCATGTCATTTCTTACAACATTTTTACCAGTTGGACTTTAGTTGTTCCACTCACCCACCTAATTTTTTAGGTCTTCCTTCTAATTTTTATGTTGTGTAACATCCCAAGACCGAGCCCTAATTGGAATTGTGAATGTAAATATGTTGTGTGAGCTCATGATCCAAGTGATTGTAAGCTAGCACGATTATGTGATGATTAGGTCAGAGAGCCTAGATGCTAAAGGCCAAAGAGCATGTTTTTGTATATGTAAATACTCATATCATTAATATAAATACATCGTTACGTGTAGACTAACCATGATAAAAAATAATGGGGGACTAAGCCCCACTAGGTAGGGTAAGGGAGGGGGCTAAGTGTTTAGGATTAGGGGATAAGATAGAGGGATTACCTCTAAGGGAATAATATTTTATTATTATTTCCTAAAGGATAAGGTGGACATGATAGGTGTTGTTCTAAGTTCCTGGAATAAGGGTAATGAGTGTTAAGTGAATCTTATGCAGCTTCAGGAAGACATGTGTCAACTTGGGCACATGTCGTTTATATCTAGAAAAGACAGATCATTGGGGGGTTCTCCCTCCACTCTCATGTCTCTCCCCATTCTCGTGTTCCCTTGCCACTCTTACCATTCAAGGGGGCTCTCTCCATACTATGGAAGTCTTCCATCTTATCCGATTCACCCAATAACTCACGTACTGAGCCATCATCCCCATCATCGACCTCTGCATCATTCGCATGCCTTGAAACTAGTAAACCCCTAAAGTTAACCCGTGTTTTCCAATGAATAACAATGCACATGTACTTTTCCTAAGCCTGTGATGTGTCTTAACGATTTGTTGTTGATGCAAACACAGTTCCTTGGCTGAGCATGGATTTCTACCATATTATCTGTCCTTACCCGGTTTCGGTTGCTACCATCACATGTGTGTTACCTAAACGTTGTTGATGTATTGATAAGGATATGGATTGAAGAAGTAGGTTGTGAAGCATGTGAGTAACCCTCTCTAGGTGAGAGAGCTTTTTGGGAAAGAAGAAGAAGGCTGTTAGGACTATGAACAACTATCTCCAGGTGAGAGAGGTTGTTGGGGAAGTTATTTATCCTGGAGGGAGCCCAACAAAAACTATAGTTCTATGATAATTCATGTTTKTCCTGTTGATGAAGCCTTGAAACTGAAGTGGGGTAGCCAAAGGAATGTTGAGCAGACAAAATGAACACTTCCTAGGGTGGGACAAGCATGTTTGGAATGAGAGGTTGTAGGTTGTGTGTATAAGTTGGCTCCTGGGAGAGAATCTGTAATGTACCTCAAAATTTACATAAAAAAAATAAATTCTTAGGGTACTTCATTTCCTATTTTTTGAGTTTATCATAACCAACATAACCTTCTTCACTGGAGGTTCACAAATTTTGAGGTGTAAGATTAAGAACCTATGTTTATTGAAATGCCATTCAATTCCTAAGAGCCTTTAGGGGCGTCATTGCCTTTCCTGTCATATCCACATTTCTAACTATACTTTAATATTGACGACTGTTAATTCTAACCATTCATTCAACCCTTGGTCCCTTTCATTGACACTAATGAGTCTGTGCATATTCACTATATCTATATGTCTATATACATAGATTTCCTATCGATTAATTCTTCGATATGTAAAGTTTTAYATATGTTTGGGTATATCGTGAGCATACAGTTGAAAGATCCCTTATAGATATACATATATAACCTAAGACATTAATAGTTTCGATGTAAAGGAAGTCTAAGTTCATGGCCTCTCGATCTGCAAACAATTCGACGCTAAGGTACAAGAAGGCAAGATGTATTTTCCATAAATTATTAAGGGTCTCTTGACCAGGAAACATTAGTCCAGTTGTGCTAGGCCATGGTATCGAGGTCTGAGCCTAAGTTATAAACTTAAAGTAAAATGTGTACAGTCCTAGCCTTGGTCCACTAACACACTTTGTAAACAAGGGTCATCATCAGTTATAGAGTAGATGTTATGACATTCTTTCCCATCGCATTTACTCTGTGCGCGAACTGGTGTAGTAACTTTCATGGCACATTGATACCTACGTCCCTCTCCTTAATGAACACCTACCTCGAGAGCCACCTGGACCTGTCACTTGCTTTCATGTCTTGTGAGGGTGTGGTCACTTCCCGAATATCACATGGCTCAATACTACAATATTAACTGCTTTCTCTCTTAATCCCTTCTAGAAAATTAGTTACTTTCCATTTCCATATGGCTTGATCTCTCCGTAAGAATGTCATGGGCAGTGATGGGTATACTCTCTGGTGTGAGGGATGAAGAGATGTTTTGCTCTGGCAGAGGCAGAATACGATCGATCGTCTCCCCACAATAGGTGTAAGGTTCGTTTTCAAACCCTATCATTTATTCTGTATAGGATTTTCCAATTTACCTTAAGAGTTTGATTTGTATAGGCATATATGTATTAGCATAGTGTAGTTTGTCATAGGGTAATGATGGTTGTTTTTTGAATGTTGTCATCCAGGCCATCCCTCTGGGTTCCTATTAGTCTGTTATGTTTATTGTAATATTTCGTAAGTGTAGTAGTATTGCCTTACAGATTAAAGAGTGGAACGATACTTTTATCTAGTCACTTGCACTTGTGACTTGCGTTAGGGTTTTCATCCCTTTACTATCGGGTTGACTTTTTTATGTATAAACTTTAGCCGAACAATCTGTATGTTTCAGGGATAAGGGTACTGGGTTTTATTTCCTATGTTCTGCAATATACTGTGTTCAAAATTTTTGGCCTTAGTAAGAATACCCCTTGGTAAAGTTCTTTGTTCTATTATTCCAACTAGATTCTTGCTTGGGGTTTTTAGAATACCTTTCGGCAGTGTTTTCTTTTCTTCTTAATATTTAGACATTTTGTTGTTTTGATGTTTTAATATTTTTATAACCTATTCTAATGATGGGGCCTCTGATTCTTGCGAGGTACCTATCAGATCAACTTCAGTTCTCTCCTCCCCTCTAGTTCTAGGATGCCTCTGTCAATTCTGAAGCAGATGACGACCGATGCTAAGAACCTAAGTTAAGTATATTCGAGAACTCCTATGTATTCTATTTTACTCGTATTTTATTTATCTATGTAAATCAAATGTGAATCTCGTTGACATCTACTAATGAGTTTTATTATTTTTTTATTTCCTTGTAGGAGCGAAGCATCCGAACCCTCAGATTTTCCCTAGCATCCCCATATGCAAGGTACTCGGGTTCCTTTTGAAAATACTATGTAATTAATAATCTGGTTTTTTGAAATGAAGGTTTTGGTTCTAAAATTAGTCATCACATGGTGTATTACCGTCTTAGTTTCTTTCTTAGCAGAAGGATTTAGACGTTGTACCATATTAATTGCAAGCGACTATTATGCAGTAGTCAAGAGATTTTAATTATTTTTCTGGATTTTTGTTGATACATTAATTATTCATTCAAATACATAAGTATAACAACTTATGTTCTCTTTGGTAGTGAGTCTCATACATTTATGGTTGTATTTTATAGTATTTACAGAACTCCAATATGATTAATAGATTCGCAATTTCCCTCTATTTCCATTGTCGCCCGATTGATCAGAGGGTTGGTTTAATTTTCTAGTTGACGATAGGGTTATGGAATTCATTTGTATAATTAAATGAAGGCATCAATATCTTTAAGGTTTCACATATCTCTGTTCTTGTTTTAATTTTTTTTTCCCTTAATTCTTTGTTCCATAGTTTCTATTTACATTGAAAGGATACAAGCATTTCTTCTAGAGTTCCACAACATGCTCGATGGGGGCTTATCTGCATGTATAAGTTCATGTATGTATTCCTATGCATATATTTATTTCTGTATGTAAGTCTACACAGTTGATTCTTGTTTATGTATATTGTTTGCATAGGTAACTTAGAATAAAATAAGAAAATCTAACCCAGCCACAAAGGCGATCCCAGGGGTGTAATTCCTGTATAGATATATGAAATGGTATATGTGTTTGCTAATTTAAAACAGTCTGGTCTCCTCCTAGGGTTATTCATTATTAAAAATATTGCGTATTAATTTGGCAGAAATTTCTTAATATAATTGATGGGATCGAGAAGCCATCAATGTGGTTATAATTCATGGCATACTTCCACCATTCAATTTTTTGTTCTATGTTAACTACTTAGTAAAATCTTTATATGATAACTACAACTAACCTATAGGAGTTTTTACCATTTTCCCACAGAATATTGTTGAACATAAATATACCATATATACTAGAAGAAAATTGTCAGAACTTATTCGGTAGTAATATGCACAAGATTACGCTAAATTTCTCTTTTAATCATTTAGATCAAAATGATTCATATTTAACGATAGTTTCAAATAGAGATCATCTGCCCAAAAATATATCTATGTATATGGACAACAACTTAAGACAATAGATGTATAACCAAAAAAGGGATATATGAACATATATGAACCAAATGCTAGAAGACAAAGGGAACAACCACGTTCCTCCCAACCTTAGAACGAAACAACCAAAGTTAGTTGTTCCATTCACCCCCTAACCTAACCATGAATCCATGAGGGATAATTCTGGAAAATCTACTCAGTAATAATCTTTTCTTAGTCACTTCACCTTGACTCACACTCATAATTTAGTGTTCATAGCAGCAAGAGTCTAATTCATTTTTCCGGAGCATACTTGGTAGCGTCCTACCTCCTCACATATGCTATTTATCAACACAAGTCCTTTTTGCCTAGGTCTTTTTTCCCTCCCTTGGGAATTTTTGCAGCTTTCTAAATCCTTGATTTTAAGGGGCTACTATTGGCCAAATCCCTAATTTTCCACTTGTAACAATCAAACCAGAGGTAGTTCCAACATGTTCCCTACTCATGGAGTCATGGTCAGCTGATTTTAACATGGTTGTTCCATTTATCCCCCTGCAATAAATATAAAATAATATGTTTTCATACAAGTGTCAAAATCAAATAGTTAGTTGGGTCCAATCACAATTTCTGCCCAACAGTCAAAATAATTTATTTACAATCTACAAAAATCGAAATTTGGAACTGCCCTAAATGGCAAAGTATTTCGAAATTYGAATTTACCAAAAACAAAATAGTTTTCTAACAATTTTTTTGAATTTTTAAATTACTTTAATTTTTGGGGATGTCACACCCTTTCCCCCTTCAAGAAAACACTGTCCTCAGTGTTCGTTCCCTTCTTGGAATAGGATTGRATGATATTTCCACAAATCTCCCTCCAACTCCCAAAAGGCCTCCTCAAGTCTAAAGTGCATCCATTGCACCTTTACCTGAGCGATGACTCTATTCTAAAATGATATTTCTCTCCAGTCCAGAATGTGTAGGGGTTCCACCTAGAACACACCTTCTGGTTCCACCTACACCAAGTTCCAATCAATCATATGAGTAGGGTCATGGACATACCTTTTCAACAAGAAAACATGAAATACATTATGAATTCTTAGATTAGCTAGAAGTGCAATTTGGTATGCTACGGGTTTAATTCGAGCTAATATTTCGAAGCGCCCACAAAACCTGGGTGCCAATTTGGAACAGTTCTCGAGTTTTAGTGAACTCTTTTGAGATTTGACTTTTAAGTAAACATGATCACCCACTTGAAATTCCAAGTGTCTTCTTTTTTGGTATGCATGACGTTTATGTCTATCTTGTGCCTCTTTTAAGTTTTGTTGCACTTTTCTTACTGTACTTTCCATTTCTTGGAGCATTTCTACTCCAATCATGAGTCTATCAATTGGGTCATCCCATTTGATTGGTGTCATACACCTTTTTCCATACAGTATGTCGAAGGGGATCAACTTAGCCGAAGTTTGGTGCCCATTGTTATACGCGAATTCTACCAAGTATAGGTTGTCTTCCCATTTACTTAGTTTTGTTCTTATGTACATACAGAGCATATCCTCTACGATCTGATTTGTTCCTTTGGTCTGTCCATCCATTTGTGGATGGTAACTCATGCTGAAATTCAAATCAGTATTTATTCCTACAAACAATTCTTTCCAAAAAGTAGACGTAAATTTTACGTCTCCATCTGAGATCACCATTTTAAGAATACCATGTAGTCTAAAAATTTCCTTCATAAATATTTCATCAATGTTTATAGATTTAAAAGTAGATTTCATAGGAATAAAGTGTGCAGACTTACTAAGTTTATTGATCACAACCACAATAGAGTCATTTTGTTTCTGAGTTTTGGGAAAACCTGTTATAAATTCCAATGATATGGTCTCCCATTTCCATTCTGGCACTGGTAAAGGCTATAATAGGTCGGTTGGATGCTAGTGTTCGACTTTAACTTCCTGACAATCTTGGCACCTAGCCAAGTATTTTGTTGTTTCTCCCTTCATATTAGGCCAGAAAAATAGTTTTCTAAGTGCTGTTATCGTTTTCTAGTAACCTCGATGGCCAAAATACGGTTTCTTATGCACTCTGTCCAAGATTATTAACTTTAACTCTATTGCATCTCGTATGTAAAGTCTGTTTTTAATTCGTAGTAGTCCTTTCTTGTCAATACTCAGATCTGGTTTATCTGAGATTGCAGTGTTTCTTTTTAATTCTGTGTGACATCCCCCAAAATAAAGAAAAATAAAAATATTTTTTAGAATTTAAATTGCTGGAAATTTATTTCTGTTTTTAGTAAATTTCAAATTGGAAAATTTTTGCCATTTATGGCAATTTCGAATTTAAAATTTTATAACTGTAATAAATGATTTTGACTGTCATGCAGAGATCTGATTTGTCCCAACTAAATATTGGACTGTGACACTTGCATGAAAAACAAAGTATTTTATATTGATTGCAGGGGGCAAAGGGGACAACCATGTTAAATTTAGCTGACCATGACTCCATGAGAGGGGAACATGTTGGAACTAGATCTAGGCTGATTTTTACATGCGACAAATCAGTGAAATGGCCATTGGAAGCCCCTAAAAATTAGGGATTTAGATAGCTGCAAAAATTCTCAAAGGCGGGAAAGAAGACCTAGGCAAGTTGATAAATAAGCATATGTGAGGAGACAAGATGCTGCCAAGTATGTTGGGAAAGAAAAACTATTGATTTTTTCCCCTTGCTATTATGATCACTGAATGGGTGTAAGGCAAGGTGGTGACTACCGGTTCGAAGGACATTGCAAAGGAGGGATTTCCAAGTTTTCCCTCATGGACTCATGGTTAGGCTAGGGGGTGAACCATGCAAGTGATTTTGGCTGCTCAATTCTATGGTTGGGAGGAATGTGGTTGTTCCCTTTGTTTTTCCGCAAGTTTAGTTCAGATATGCTACTCTAACCCATATCTGTCTGAATGTTTTTATTTCTGTGGTACTGTACATGTTAAATCTGTGTTGAAGTGATTCCTAGCATTTGTTTTAATGATCATATAATTGTTGTGTGTTATTTACTGTACCTGAATTTCACTATCTCTGTCTCTGTGGGGTGAATTGGTTGCAGATGGAATGAAATCCTTAAAGTTAGCATGCATTCATAAACCTATACAAAGGTTGTTCGATGACTACAGTTTATAGCTATCTACTCAATTAATTCTATTGAACAAAAGAAAAACTGAATTTTCTTGGATAGTGACATTGAAGCCAAGTGTACAAATTCCTATGGCAAAACTCTATTTCCTATAGATGACTATAGTATACAGCGAACCTCCACTAGTAAGCATACAAGTTCAAAAACCTAAACAAATATACCCTACAACACTGAGAATTATATGCGATATGCATTTAGACCAGTATAGGTATAGTGCGAACAGAGATACATTTTATAATGGGTAATCTTTATAAACAATACAGTGACGCTATAGAAAACCGACCATAACAGATTCGGGTAGTATACTTATATAAACATAATCGTAGGAAAGTACTTCAGTAAACCCCATAGACCCTAGCACAGAAAATTTGGAGTTTTGGTACTATAGTATAATTTTAGTAGTTTCGTCGTAGGAACCAAATTGTCTTAATTCTGGTGAGGAGGTCAACCAAATGCTTGATTAATGGTTGAAATAGGAACAAAAGTTAAAATATTAATAGCATAGTGTAGCTACAGTGCAATATGTAATTCATGACAAGACATGATATATGATATGAACGAATAAAGTAAGACACATGAGGGAAAACAATTACGAATGAGGAAAACCAGGCTCAGACTAAACTCCTACCATTACTTTATTTTTTTATATATCAGAATAAGTGTCTGAACAAAAACTTGGAAGGCTTGAATACAATCGCACAGTACTAGTGTGAACGAACCCCCTTAAACACAACATTACAGTGCTAGCCATTGGTTTAATACCGTGCATAGTTAAATCGTATCGGGACGAAGGTGAATACAATCTCACGGTACCAATGTGAATGAACCCCCTTTAAACACAACATTACTATGCTAGCCATACGTTTAACACTGTGCATAATTAAATCATATCAGGACGAAGGTATAATTAATAATAATAAGAATTCTGGGAAATTAATTAGAACAATTCAAGACAAGAATTCAACTCTGTTTTTGACAAACCAATTTTTCAGAAATACAGAGGAGGATCTTAAACACAAAAATGTTAGTTCCAAATCTGGTTACTTCAATGATATCCATAGCAAATAACTCAATACATACGGTTCATAATTATTTAAGGAAATGACTATCCAGTTATCACAAATCCAACCAGGCATAAGCTTGGTGTACTTTCTAAGTACTAGTCATTAATACAAATTAGGGCATACCCTTAAAAACAACTAATACAGAACTGGGAAATGAAATATCTTCAAGGTATTAAGAATGAGACGTAGCCTTGATCATCGGTGCATGTAACCCGTAATAACTTAAATGGAGGGGCTTTGTTGTTGGAACCCGAGTACCTCTTGAAAGAGTGAAGAGGGCGTTCCCATGCCACGACGTAATCACATCTTGCATGGAATAAGGTGAAACGTTAAAAAATATCCGACCACAATAACACAATCGTATTTAAGAACAAAACATAATGAAAAAGGAGTCAATGATGAACTTAATTGTAACAGAAGAGTTTGCACCCTTCGCCATTTCACCGAACCATGTGCCTCCTTAACCAAAAAGGGAAAAGGAGTTCATGGCTTCCTAATGGGTACCCTCGCATATCAAAGGGGCTCACCATTAGTGATGAGTAACAGCATATAAACCAAAGAAATCATAAACAGGAATACCATGCGTATAATGAGCATAAAGCATTAGTAAATATCAATCCATTGTAACAATCTAAATATAAACAGAAAGGATTAAACTGCCTCTGGACATTAAGATGACACCTATAATCGGTGTAATATTACCAGTGAATTTATGGTTTAAACACAGAACTTATTTTCAAGATTAACACTGTACTGAGAGGTCTTTTACACACAGGAAAGGCCAGTTATAAACTCTGTCAACTAGGAATTAACTGACAGAGGAAGCCAACCCCAATATGAAAGTTCAGTTAAGGAAATAAATAAAACACAATATTTCAGATCGGGATAAGAGCTTCCACAAGAGGAATATGGCTCGGTCTCGACAGAAATTCTAGTACASAGAGAGGGTAAATTGTTAAATACCTAAACCCTGCTAGAACACCATTGATTCCCCTATTTTTTTCTCTAGTAACATCGATATAAAACAAGAACGCTACCAAGGAATCTGACCCTAAATGGGAGTTTACAGAAAACTACTCGATGAGACAGAGAGGCCCGAATGCAAAATGACAGGAATAGCCAAGTCGACTTACCTCACACAGGTTGTCCATCAAGAGTTTGCTTCCAAGAACTCTTCCACCTGGAACAGGGTCTGATTTCATAGAAGTATGACCATGATGCTAAGACAGAAAACTAAAACATGGTTTAGTCTAGAGCGTTACATCTTCCTTCACCAAGACAAGACCAGAATGAAGTGAAATCTTTGGGGATACTCTTTCGTATGGAGTAATGGAGAATGGGTGGGAATCATACCTGGCAATGTGAACAAATGGTAAGTGCTGACATTTCATTGGGCATGCTGTTCAAACTCTGTAACGATTAGACTTATCTCAGAGCACCATAAAAGTTGCAGACAGGCATTTAAGACAAGAGGGTTCTGACCTGTATTGTTTGCTCAGAAAATTAATGGAGAGGAACCCAGATGGCCTATGTAGAGTTAAATTATTTTATCACCTTGTTACACTGGTTATACGTTGAACCCAACTACCTTTACTTTAACCATAACCTACCCAAATTTTAGCCACTGCGCGCTTATGCATTTGTATAGTTTAGTATTCGACTTTATACCCAAAAGGGTTTGTTTAAAAGTGTTATGAATAGTGTTAACGTCTTCTTGTAGACCCTGTAATAGTATTTATACAAGAGTGTTTGTCATAAGGCCCCACTTCTATGACCCTCGCTTTTATAGAGTAGTGGTTCTAAGTAGTTATACCTTATAACATAAAGTGGGTTTTGGAAACGAAAATGGTGGGTAATACCAAGTTGCAATGAAAACAAGGTATTCCTAGCTATATATATAGGATCTTATATATAACTCAATATCAACATAGGAAGAGGTAACAGTATGTTAAAATTGGTTAGAGAAGTAAAAGGAAAAAAGGTTGTTGCACTTGACGGTTGAGGAATGACTGGAAATTTAAAGACACAGTATCAATACAAAGTACCCAAATGAAAGAACAATAAGAAAAAAAAAGAATTGTGTGTAAATTTAGAGGTACATTACATATGGTATCAGAGAAAAAAGGTGACAACATTGGACCTAAATAGGGCCACAATAGCTACTTAGTATATATCTATATATTTCGAATCATGTAAAGCTAACAAAAAAGATTATGGTTACAAACAAAAAGCTATTACTATTTTGTACTAATTATGGTAGCTCAGGACGATGCAGAAATCAGGATGGGAGAAAACCCACAGCAGGGACCTCCTAGAGATCCAAGACAGAATAGTGATGGAAGCTCACCCATGGAAATGTTAGAAACAATGAGAAACCTGATTGTTGAACTACAGATTTTCAATGTAGACAATGAAAAATTGAAGAAAGCACAATAGGAACAACAAGAAATAAATGAAGTCCTGCTACGCAGTATAGTGACCAAGAAAATCCAAAAGGACGATAGCCACGAGGAGGAAGTTAGACAAAGGGCCTCCAATAACTCAGGACTGGAAACAGAAAAAAGAGATAGCTCGTCGAAAGGAACACCTTCAGCTAAAGAAAATACTAAATCATATAGAAAAAGAAAACAAATAGACCACCTCGAGGGAGAATTTAAAAAGACTAGACCAACTACCTTTGATGGAGAATCCAAGACGGGAGAGGAAGATGAGGCATGGCTGTTGGACATCAAAAAATACTTCCAGATCTACAACTATTCTAGCAACATGAAGGTCAGAATGACCATCTACAACCTGAAAGGGAAGGCGAGCATTTGGTGGCAGGACCTGAAATTGGCCAAGGGCCTAGAGGAGAAACAATTGGAATGGTCTGACTTTAAAAAGTATTTCAAGAAACAATACCTTTCAGAAAATTACTATGAAAGGAAGACAAAGGAGTTCTACAAATTACGACTTGGATAGATGGAAATGGAGGACCTTATAAACAAATTTCTGGAACTGCTAAGGTTTGTACAGTACATCCGTGAAGATAAAGTAAAAATTTAGCGATTTCTAAGCTATCTACCACAGTCCTACAAGGACAAAATTGAGTTTGAAAACCCCAAAACCTTGAGAAAAGTATTCAGAAAAGTGCGAATGTGATACGACTAGTATAAACAATGGGCAGAATTTCCCAAAGCCTAGAAGGATAAGAAACAAGACCCAAGGAACCAGTGGAACAAGGGGTACCAGCCAACTCCTTATCGAAATACAACAAAGAGTTTTCTGAGAAGGGATTTTCACTGGGAATGTGGAGAGCCTCATCTCAGGAGGAATTGGCCACATTTGAGTTCAACAAACATAATTGTGGTTCATAACCTGCAAGAAGCCTCGACAGTAGGAGATGTGGGCAGGAGCCTACATCGGATAAATGCAACCATCTATGAATGACAAGTTGACCACTAATCCTCAGTGGTAGAAGTCGAAGGTAAAATTCATGACACTTGAATTTTTGTTTTAATTGACCCCAGAGCAACTTTAAGTTATATTACTCCGAAGGTAGTAGATTCAAATAAGCTTAAGAGACTGAAGCATGAAAAATCATGGCTTGTGCAACTAGCGACGGGTACAAAAAGGAAAGTAATCGACTATGTTTCGGATTTTGAATTCAGCCTAGATGGCCAAACTATAAGAACCGATCTGAACATCCTACCACTAGGATCTTACGATATGATTATTGGGATGGACTGGTTGGAATGACACAAAGCAATATTAAATTGTTATACAAATATACTTAGCTATAAATATGATTCTGGAACCACCGGGACAGCCAAAGGTATACAAAAACAGATATCAGTCAGACAAATTTCAGTAATGCAACTAAAGAAATGTATGAGAAAGGGATGTCAAGTTTATGCCATCCAAGTGACTAATCTAGCAGAAAAGGAGGATAAGCCAAAGTTGGAAGACTTTGTTTTCCTACATGATTTCAGAGACATGTTTGTGGATGAGATACCATAATTACCCCCTAGAAGGGAAATAGACTTCTCCATAGACCTGTTACCCTGTTTTGCTCCTATCTGAAAGGTGCCTTACCAGATGAGTCTACCAGAACTAAAATAATTAAAAATACAATTACAGGAATTGTTGGACAAAGAGTATATTAGACTGAGTGTCTCACCTTGGGGAACACTAGTCCTCTTTGTGAAAAAGAAGGACGGTACTCTAAGATTATGTATCGATTATAGACAACTGAACAAAATGACTATTAAGAATAAATACCCCTTACCAAGGATAAATGATCTATTCAATCAAGTGGCGGGGGCCAAGATCTTTTCAAAATTGGATTTATGATCTGGTTATCATCAAGTTCGGATAAAAGATGAGGAAATAAACAAAACAACATTTCAGACAAGATATGGACACTATGAGTTTGAAGTCATACCTTTCAGACTCACTAATGTCCCAGCCACATTTATGTGCCTAATGAAAATTATTTTAAGCGAGTACTTGGACAAGTTTGTGGTAGTATTCATCGACGATATCCTGGTCTATTCAAAGACGGAGGAGGAACATGAATAACACTTAAGAATAGTTATGAAAATGTTAAGGAAGCACAAACTATACGCCAATTTCGACAAGTGTGACTTCTATCAGGAAAAAATACAATATCTTGGACACATAATTTCAGCAGAGGGCATTTTCGTAGACCCAGAAAAGATGAAATCCCTTATGGAATGGATGATACCTAAAGATGTAGTAGATATATGGTCATTCATGGGAATCACCGGATACTACCACAGGTTTATAGAAGGGTTTTCCAAGATAGCCTACCCTATCACATCACTACAAAAGAAAGGAAGCAAGTTCAACTGGTCAGAGGAATGTCAAGACAACTTTAACAAACTAAAGTAATTATTGACAACGACACCCATATTGAAAGTAGTAGACCTAGATAAAGACTTCACCATATGTGTTGATGCAAGTAAAGAAGGACTAGATGGTGTCCTAACTCAAGAAGGACACATTATTTGTTACGAGTCCCAAAAATTAAAAGAACATGAGAGAAATTATGTCACTCATGACTTAGAATCGGCAGCAGTAATACATGCCTTAAAGATGTGGAAACACTACATAATGGGCAGAAGATTCCTATTGTTAACAAACAATAGAGGGGTGAAATATTTGTTTAACCAGCTAGATCTTAACGCAAGGTAGGCAAGGTGGCTAGCTTTATTGAGCGAATTCGACTTCAAGGTCAGACATATCAAGGGCAAGGAAAATAAAGTAGTGGATGCTTTAAGTAGAAGAATCCATGGGTTATTTGAGATGAATACTAGTAGGGAAGAAAGTGATCTAGAAGAAAGAATAAAGACGACAGGTACTGATGATGAAAACTATACTAAAATAATGGTAGAATTACCGAACAATACCATGAACTCAGATAAACCAGATCTAAGTATCGACGAGAAGGGACTACTATGATTTAAAAATAGACTTTACATACCAGATTCAGCAGGATTAAAATTAACAATCTTGGACGAAGTGAATAAGAAACTGTATT
>JASDQU010103366.1:153428-165912 GCA_032191745.1 Picea mariana | reverse complement strand
ATGGGAGACTATATCACTCGACTTTATAACAGGTTTTCCTAAAACTCAGAAACATAATGACGCTATCATGGTTGTAATCGATAAAATCAGTAAGTCCGCACACTTAATTCCTGTAAAGTATAATTTTAAAGCTATAAACATTGCTGAAATATTCATGAAAGAAATCTTTAGATTGCATGGTATTCCTAAAATGGTGATTTCAGATAGAGATGTAAAATTCACATCCGCCTTTTGGAAGGAATTGTTTGCAGGGCTCAATACCAAATTGAATTTCAGTACAAGTTATCATCCACAAATGAGTGGATAGACTGAAAGGACAAACCAGATCGTAGAGGATATGCTCTGAATGTATGTAAGGACAAAACCGAACAAGTGGGAAGACTATCTGCATTTGGTAGAATTTGCATATAACAATGGGTACCAAACTTCGGCTAAGTTAAGCCCTTTCGAAATATTGTACGAAAGAAAGTGTATGACCCCAATTAGCTAGGATAACCCGGCTGATATACTCATGGTCAGACCAGAAATGCTCCAATAAATGGAGAACATGGTAAGAAAGTTACAACAGAACTTGAAAGAAGCATAGGACAGACAGAAGAGTTATGCAGACCAAAAAAGAAGGCACTTGGAATTTCAAGCAGGAGACCATGTTTATTTTAAATTCAAAGCCCAAAAAATCTCGTTGAAGTTAGGGAACTGTGCCAAGTTGGAACCTAGGTTTTGTGGCCCCTTCAAGATACTAGTTCGAATTTGACCCATAGCATACCAACTTGCACTCCCGGCTAATCTAAGAATTCATAATGTATTTCATGTTTTATTGCTGAAAAAGTATATTCATGATCCTACTCATATGATTGATTGGAACTTGCTGCACGTGGAACCCGAAGGTGAGTTCTAGGTGTAACCCCTGTGCATTCAGGACCGGAGAGAAATAACACTTCGGAACAGAGCCATCACTCAGGTAAAGGTGCAATGGAAGCACTTTAGTCCTGAGGAGGCCACTTGGGAGTTGGAAGGAGATTTGCAGAAATCTCATCCAATCATGTTCCAGGAAAGGAACGAACACCGAGGACAGTGTTTTATTTAAGGGGGAAAGGATGTGACATCCCCAAAAATAATTAAAAATAAAAATATTTTTTAGGATTTAAATTGCTAGAAATTTATTTCTGTTTTTAGTAAATTCGAAATTGGAAAATTTTTTCCATTTATGGAAATTCTGAATTTCAAATTTTATAATTGTAATAAATGATTTTGACTCTTGGGCAGAGATTTGATTTGTCCCAATTAAATATTGGACTATGACACTTCTATGAAAAACATAATATTTTATATTGATTGTAGGGGGCAAAGGGGACAACCATGTTAAATTTAGCTGACCATGACTCCATGAGAGGGGAACATGTTGGAACTACCTCTAGGCTGATTTTTACAAGTGGAAAATCAGTGAAATTGCCATTGGTAGTCCCTGAAAATTAGGGATTTAGATAGCTACGAAAATTCCCAAAGGAGGGAAAGAAGACCTAGGCAAATTGATAAATAAGCATATGTGAGGAGGTAGGATGCTGCCGAGTATGCTGGGAAAGTCAAACTATTGATTTTTTCCCCTTGTTCTTATGAACACTAAATGGGTGTAAGCCAAGGTGGTGACTACCGGTTCGAAGGACATTGTGAAGGAGAGATTTCCAAGTTTGCCCTCATGGAATCATGGTCAGGCTAGGGGGTGAACCGTGCAAGTGATCTTCGCTGCTCGGTTCTATGGTTGGGAGGAACATGGTTTTTCGCTTTCTTTTTCCACGAGTTTAGTTCTGATATGTTACTCTAACCCATATCTGTTCGAATTCTTTTATTTATGTGGTACTGTACATGTTAAATCTGTGTTGAAGTGATTCCTAGCATCTATTTTAATGATCATATAATTGTTGTGTGTTATTTATTGTACCTTAATTTCACTATATCTATCTCTGTGGGTTGAATTGGTTACGGATGGAATGAAATCCTTAAAGTTAGCATCAATTCATAAACCTTTACAAAGTTTGTTCGATGACTACAATTTATAGCTATTCGCTCAATTAAGTCTTTTCAACAAAAGAAAAACTGAATTTTCTTGCATACTGACATTATAGACAAGTGTACAAATTCCTATGGCGAAACTCTATTTCCTGTAGATGACTATAGTATATAGCGAACCTCCACTAGTAATTATACAAGTTCAAAACCCTAACCAAATATACCTTGCATAACTGAGAATTATATGCGATATGCATTTAGACCAGTATAGGTATAGCACAAATAGAGATACATTTTATAATGGGTAATCTTTATAAACGATACAGTGACGTTGTAGTAAACCGACCATAATAGAGTCGGGTAGTATACTTATATAAATATAATCGTCAGAAAGTACTTCAGCAAACCCCATAGACCTCAGTACAGAAAATTTGGAGTTCGGGTACTATAGTATAATTTTAGTAGTTCCATCGTAGGAACCAAACTGTCTTAATTCTGGCGAGGAGATCGATCAAATTCTTGATTAATGGCTGAAATAGGAACATAAGTTAAAATATTAATTGCATAGCGTAGCTACAGTGCAATATGTAATTCATGACAAGATAGGATATATGATATGAATGAATAAAGTAAGACACATGAGGGAAAAAAATTACGAATGAGGAAAACGAGGCTCAGACTAAACTCCTACCATTACTTTTTTTTATATATATCAGAATAAGTGTCCGAACAAAAACTTGGAAGTCTTTAATCCAATCGCACAATACCAGTGCGAACGAACCCCCTTAAAAACAACATTACGGTGCTAGCCATTAGTTTAATACCATGCATAGTTAAATCATATCGGGACGAAGGTGAATACAATCGCACAGTACCAGTGTGAACGAACCCCCCTTAAACACAGAATTACTATTCTAGCCGTAGTTTTAACACCGTGCATAATTAAATCATATCGGGACGAAGGTATAATTAATAATAATAAGAATTCTGGGAAATTAATTAGAACAATTCAAGACAAGAACTCAACTCTATTTTTGACAAACCAATCTTTTATAAATACAGAGGAGGATGTTAAACAAAGAAATGTCGGTTCCAAATCTGGTTACTTCAATGATATCCACAACAAATAACTCAATACATACGGTTCATAATTATTTAAGGAAATGATTGTCCAATTATCACGAATCCAACCAGGCGTAAGCTTGGCGTACTTTCTAAGTACCAATCATTAATACAAATTAGGGCGTACCCTTAAAAACAACTAATACAGAACTAGGAAACGAAAGCTCTTCAAGGTATTAAGAACGAGACATAGCCTTGATCATCGGTGCATGTAACATGTAATAACTTAAACGGAGGGCATTTGTATTTGGAACCCGAGTACCTCTTGAAAGAGTGAAGAGGGTGTTCCCCTGCCACGACGTAATCACATCCTACACAAAATAAGGTGAAACATTAAAAAATATATGACCACAATAACACAATCGTATTTAAGAATAGAACATAATGAAAAAGGAGTCAATGATGAACTTAACTGTAACAGAGGAGTTTGAACCCTTCGTTGTTGCTTCGAACCATGTGCCTCCCAGACCAAAAAGGGAAAAGGAGTTCGTGCCTCCCTGATGGGTACCCTCGCATATCAAAGGGGCCCACCATTAGTGACAAGTACCAGTATATAACCCAAAGAAATCATAAACATGAATAACATGCGTATAATGAGCGTAAAGCATTAGTAAATGTCAATCCACTGTAACAATCTAAATATAAACAAAAGGATTAAACTGCCTCTGGACATTAAGACGACACCTACAATCGGTGTAATATTACCAGCGAATTTAATGTTTAAACATAGAACTTCTTTTCAAGATTAACACTATACCGAGAGGTCTTTTACACACAGGAAAGGCTGGTTATAAACTTTGTCAACTAGGAATTAACTAATGGAGGAAGCCAAACCCAATACGAAAGTTCAGTTAAGGAAATAAATAAAAAACAATATTTTGGATCGGGATAAGACCTTCCACAAGAGGAATATGGCTCGGTCTTGACAGAAAAGCCAGTACAAAGAGAGGGTAAACTGTGAAATACCTAAATCCTGCTAGAGCACCACCGATTCCCCTATTTTTTTTTTGTAGTAACATCGATATAAAACAAGAACGCTACCAAGGAATCTTACCATGAACGAGAGTTTACAGAAAAATACTCGATGAGACAGAGAAGCCTGAATGTAAAAGGACAAGAATAACCAAGTCAACTTACCTCACATAGGTTGTCCATCGGGAGTTTACTTCCAAGAACTCTTCCACCTGGAACAACGTCCGATTTCACAGAAGTATGACCACAATGCTAATATGGAAAACTAAAATAGGGTTTAGTCTGGAGCATTCCATTTTCCTTCACCAAGACAAGACCGAAATGAAGTGAAAGCTTTGGGGATACTCTTTCATATGGAGTAATGGAGAATGGGTGGGAATCGTACCTGGCCACGTGAACAAATGGTAAGTGATGACATTTCATTGGGCACACTGGTCGAACTATGTAACAATAATACTTATCTTAGAGTACCGTAAAAGTTGCAGACAGGCATTTAAGATGAGAGGGTTCCGACCTGTATTGTTTTCTTAGAAAATTAATGGTGAGGAACCTGGATGGCCTATGTAGGGTTAAATTATTTTATCACCTTGTTACACCGGTTATACATTGAACCCAACTACCTTTACTTTAACCATAACCTACCCAAAGTTTAGCCACTGTGCGCTTATGCATTTGTATAGTTTAGTATTCAACTTTATACCCAAAAGGGTTTGTTTAAAAGTGTTCCGAATAGTGTTAACGTCTTCTTGTAGACCTTGTAATAATATTTATACAAGAGCATTTGTCATAAGGCCCCACTTCTATGAACCTCACTTGTATAGAGTAGTGGTTCTAAGTAGTTATACCTTATAACATAAAGTGGGTTATGGAAATGAAAACGGTGGGTAATACCAAGTTGCAATGAAAACAAGGTATTCCTAGATATATACCTAGGATCTTATATATAACTCAATTTCAACATAGGAAGAGGTAACAGTATGTTAAAATCAGTTAGAGAAATAAAAGGAAAGAAGGTTGTTGCACTTTATGGTTGAGGAATGACTGGAACTTTAAAGACACAGTATCAATTCAAAGTACCCAAATGAAAGAACAATAAGAAGAAAAAAAAATTGTGTGTAAATTTAGAGGTACATTACATTCTGTCATTATCTTAGTGTAATTTTCATCGTTAATACATGTCGTTCTTATTCTTTGTTCCAGATCACTTTTCTCCCTAATGATATTTATCTCAAATAACCCATGGACTCTTCTTCTTAAAGCGTCTGCTACCTTATTTTCTTTACCCTTGATATGTTTGACCTCGAAGTCGAATTCACTCAAGAAGGCTAGACATCTTGCTTGTATTGCATTAAGATCTAGTTGACTAAACATATATTTCATACTGCTATTATCTGTTAATAGTAGAAATTTTCTACCCATTATGTAGTGTTGCCACATTTTTAAGGCGTGTATTACCGCTGCCAATTCCAAGTCATGAGTAGCATAATTTCGCTCATGTTCTTTTAATTTCTGGGACTCATAACAAATTACATGTCCTTCTTATGTTAGGACACCCCCTAGTCCTTCTTTACTTGCATCAACACATACGGTAAAGTCTTTGTCTGGGTCTGCTACCTTCAATATGGGTGTATTTGTCAATAATTCTTTCAGCTTGTTAAAATTGTCTTCACACCTCTGTGACCAATTAAACTTGGTTCCTTTCTTTTTTAATGGTGTGATAGGGTAGTCTATCTTAGAAAACCATTCTATAAATCTACGATAGTATCTGGTGATTCCAATCAATGACCAGATATCTGCCACATCCTTAGGTATTGACCACTCTGTGATGGATGGCTTTTATTTTCTCAGGGTCTACGAAAATACCTTCTACTGAAATTACATGTCCAAGATATTGTATTTTCTTTTGATAAAAGTCACACTTATCAAATTTGGCGTACAATTTGTGTTTCCTCAGTGTTTTCAAAACTACCCTTAAGTGTTCTTCATGTTCTTCTTATGTTTTAGAATAGACCAGAATATCGTCGATAAATACTAGTACGAACTTGTCCAAGTACTGACTGAAAATATTGTCCGTTAGGCACATAAATGTGGCTGGTGTGTTAGTGAGTCTGAAGGGTATGACTACAAATTCTTAGTGTCCATATATTGTTCAAAAATCTATTTTGCTTATATCCTCATCCTTTATTCTGGCCTAATGATAACTGAATCGTAAATCCAATTTTGAAAAGATCTTGGCCCCTCCTACTTGATCGAACGGGTCATTTATCCTAGGTAAGGGGTACTTGTTATTAAGAGTCATGTTATTCAATTGTCTATAATCGATAAAAATCCTTAGAGTACCGTCTTTCTTTTTCACAAAGAGGAATGGTGCCCCCCATGGTGAAATACTCGCTCTGATATACTCTTTATCCAACAATTCCTGTAATTGTATTTTTAATTCTGTCAGTTCTGGTAGACTCATTCGGTAAGGTGATTTTGAGATAGGGCTTGAACTAGGTAGCAGATATATGGAGAATTCTATTTCCCTCCTAGGAGGTAATTATGGTATCTCATACACAAAAATGTCTTTGAATTCATGTAGAATAGCAAAATCTTCTAACTCTGGCTTATCTATATGTTTTAGCAGATTCGTTATTTGGATGGCATAAACTTGACATCCCTTTCTCATACATTTCTTAAGTTGCATTGCTGAAACTTGTCTAGCTGATACAAGTTTTGGTATACCTTGGGTTGTCCTAGTAGTGCCAACATCATCTTTATAGTTAAGTGTCTTTGTATAAAAGTCTAGTACCACTTTGTGTTTTTCCAACCAATCCATTCTGATAAACATATCATAAGATCATAGTGGTAGGATGTTCATATTCGTTCTTATGTTTTTCCATCGAAGATGAACTCGAAATCATAAATAAAGTCAACTACTTTCCTTTTTTTTCTTGTTGCTAGTTGTACCAACCATGATTTTGTGTGCTTCAGTTTCTTAAGTTTATTTGACTCTACTACATCAGAAGTAATATAACTTAACGTATCTCCAGGGTCAATTAAAACATAAATTCGAGTGTTTTCAATTTTACCTTCGATTTCTACCACAAAGGATTGGTGGTCAACTTGTCAGTCGTCTATGGCTGCATTTATCCGATGCAGGCTTCTGCCTATGTCTCCCACCGTCGAGGCTTCCTACAAATTATGAACAATAGTTCTATTTTCTAAATTTAAACATGGACAATTCCTCCTTAGATGAGGTTCTCCACATTCAGAGGAGGACAAAACATGAACTGTCTCTTTTTTCTGTTTCCAGTCCCGAGTTCTTGTAAGCTCTCTTGTTGACTTCCTCAATGTTATTATCATCCTTTGGGCTTTTCTTGGTCACTATATTCTGCAACAAGACTTCATTTATTTCTTGTTGTTCCTGGTGAGCTTTTCATAGTTTTTCATTGTTGGCTTTGAAAACCTGCAGTTCAACGATGATATTCCTCATTGTTTCTACAACTTCAGTAGGTGAACTTACATCACTATTTTATCTCTGATTTTCAAAAGGTCTTTGGTCAGGGTTCCCATCAATTCTGATTTCCCCGTCGTCATTTACTGTTTCCATGACTAAAACACAAAACATAAAAGGTTTTTTGTTTGTAACAATAAAGGTTTTTATTAGCTTTATAAAAACAAAATTATACATTTAAATAAATCAGATGGCCCCATTCAAGGTCCAAGTGTTATAGCCAGTGGCTCTGATACCATATGTAATGTACCTCAAAATTTACATAAAAAAAAAAGAAACTTAGGGCACTTCATTTCCTACTTTTTGAATTGATCATAACCAACATAACCTTCTTCACTGGAGGTTCACAGATGTTGAGGTGTAAGCTTAAGAACCTATATTTATTGAAATGCCATTCAATTCCTAAGAGCCTCTAGGGGCTTCATTTCCTTTCCTATCATATCCACATTTCTTACTATACTTTAATATTGATGAGTGTTAATTCTAACCGTTCATTCAACCCTTGGTCCCTTTCTTTGGCACTAACGAGTCTATGCATATTCACTATATCTATATTTCTATATATGTAGATTTCCTATTGATTAAGTCCTTGATATATAAACTGTTACATATGTTTGGGTATATCATGAGCATAAAGTTGAAATATCCCTTATACATATACATATATAACCTGAGACATTAATAGTTTCGATGTAAAGGAAGTCTAAGTTCATGGCCTCCCGATCAACAAACAATTTGGCTCTAAGGTACAAGAAGGCAAGATGTAATTTCCATAAATGATTAAGGGTCTCTTGACAGGGAAACATTAGTCCAGTCGTGCTAGGTCGTGGCATCGAGGTCTAAGCCTAAGCTATGCCCTTAAAGTAAAATGTGTATAGTCCTAGCCTTGGTCCACTAACACACTATGTAAACAAGGGTCGTCGTTAGTTATAGAGTATATGTTATGAAATTCTTTCCCATCTCATTTACTTGGTGTGAGAACCAGTGTAGTAACTATCAGGGTGCATTGATACCTCCGCCCCTCTCCTTAATGAACACCTACCTCAAGATCCACCTAGACCTGTCACTTGATTTCGTGTCCTGTGAGGGTGTGGTCACTTCCCGAATATCACATGGCTCAATATTGCAATATTAACTTCTTTCTCTCTTAAGCCCTTCTGGAAAATTATTTAGGTTCCATTTCCATTTGGCTTGATTGCTCTGTAAGAAGGTCTTGGGTAGTGATGGGTATACGCTTTGGTGCGAGGGCCGAAGAGATATTTTACTCTGGTAGAGGCCGAATACGATCTATCGTCTCCCCACAACCGGTGTAAGGTTCTTTTTCAAGCTCTATCGTTTACTCTATATGGGAGTTTCCAATTTTCCTTAAGAGTTTTCTTTGTACAGGCATATCTGTATTTGTGTAGTGTAGTTTTTTGTAGGATAATGGTGGTTTTTTTTTAATTTTGTCATCCAGGCTATCCCTCTGGGTGCCTATCAGTCTGTTATGTTTATTGTAATATTTCTTAAGTGTAGTAGTCTTTCCTTACAGATTAAAGAGTGGAATGATAATGTTATCTAGTCACTTGCACTCGCGACTTACATTAGGGTTTATGTCCCTTTACTATTGGTTTGACTCTTGTATGTATAAACTCTGGCCGAACAATCTGTATGTTTCAGGGATAATGGTACTGGGATTTATTTCCTACGTTCTGCGATATACTATGTTCAAAATTTTCGGCCTTAGTAAGAATACCCCTTGGAAAAGTTATTTGTTCTATTATTCTGACTGGATTCTTGCTTGGGGTTTTCAGAATACCTTTTGGCAGTGTTTTCTTGTTTCTCTTAATCTTTAGAATTTTTTTTTTTTGATGTTTTAATATTTGTATAACCTATTCTAATGATGTTTGCTTTGATTCTTTTGAGGTACCCATCAGATCAACTTCAGTTCTCTCCTCCCCTCCAGTTCCAGGATGCCTCTGTCAATTCTAAAGAAGATGACGACTGATGCTAAGGCCCTAAGTTAAGTATATTCCATAACTCCTCTATATTCTAATTTAATTGTATTTTATTTATCTCTGTAAATCAAATGTGAGTCTTGTTGACATCTACTAATGAGTTTAATTTTTATTCTATTTCGTTGCAGGAGTGGAGCATCCGAAGCCTCAGATTTTCCCTGGCATCCCCATATGCAAGGTACTTGAGTTCCTTTTGAAAATACTCTGGAATTAATAATCCAGGTTTTTGAAACAAAGCTTTTGGTTCTAAAATCAATCATCACATGGTGTATTATTGTCTCAGTTTCATTCTTAGCAGAAGGATTTAGATGTTATACCATATTCGTTGCGAGCAACTATTATGACGTAGTCGAGAGATTTTAATTATTGTTCTGGATTTTTGTTGATACATTAATTATTCATTCAAATACATAATTATAACCACTTCTGTGCTCTTCGACAATGAGTCTCATACATTTATGGTTGTATTTTATAGTATTTACATAACTCCAATATGATTAATATATTCACAATTTCCCTGTATTTCCATTGTTGCCCGATTGATCAAAGGGTTGGTTTAATTTGCTAGTTGATGACAGGGTTATGGAATTCATTTGTATAATTAAACGAAGGAATCAAGATATTTAAGGTTTCACACATCTATGTTCTTGTTTTAAAATGTTTCTTCCTTAAATTCTTTGTTCAATAGTTTTCTATTTACATTGAAAGGTCAAAAGCATTTCTTCCAGAGTTCCACAACATGCTCGATGGGGGCTTATCTGCATGTATAAGTTCTTGTATGTATTCCTATATGTATATGCATTTTTATATGTAACTCTACACAGTTGATTCTTATTTATGTATAATATAATAAAATAAGAAAATAAGAAAATAAGAAAATAAAATAAAATAAGAAAATCTAACCCAGCCACAAAGGCGATCCCAGGGATGTAATTCATGTATAGATATATGAAATGATATATGTATTTTCTAATTTAAAATAGTCCAGTATCCTCCTACAGTTATTCATTATTAAAAATATTCTGTATTAATTTGGTAGAAATTTCTTAATATAATTGATGGGATCGAGAAGCCATCAATGTGATTATATTTCATGGTGTACTTCCACCATTCAATTCTATGTTCTATGTTAACTACTTAATAAAATATTTATATGATAACTACAGCTAACCTGTAGGAGTTTTTACCATTTTCCCACAGAATATTGTTGAACAGAAATATACCATACATACTAGAAGAAAATTGTCAGAACTTATTCGGTAGTAATATGCACAAGATTATGCTCAATTTCTCTTTTAATCATTCAGATCAGAATGATTCATATTTAATTATAGTTTCAAATAGAGATCAACTGCCCATAAATATATCTATGTATATGGACAACAACTTCAGACAAGAGATGTATAACCAGAAAAAGGATAGATGAACATATATGAACCAAATGCTGGAAGACAAAGGGAAAAACCACGTTCCTCACAACCTTAGAATGTAACAACCAAATTTACTTGTTTCGTTCACCCCCTAACCTGACCATGAATCCATGAGGGTGAATTCCAAAACCTCTTCTCAACAACAATCTTTTCTCAATCACTTCACCTTGCTTCACACTCAGAATTTAGTGTTCATAGTAGCAAGAGTCTAATTCATTTTTCTAGTGCATACTTGGCAACATCCTACCTCCTCACATATGCTATTTATCAACACAAGTACTTTTTTCCTAGGTATTTTTTCCATCCTGTGGGAATTTTCATAGCTTCTTAAATCCCTGTTTTTTAGGGGCTGCTATTGGCCAAATCCCTGATTTTCCACTTGTAACAATTAGCCCAGAGGTAATTCCAACATGTTCCCCACTCCTGGAGTCATGGTCAGCTGATTTTAACATGGTTGTTCCATTTGTCCCCCTGCATTAAATATAAAATATTATGTTTTCATACAAGTGTCAAAATCAAATAGTTAGTTGGGTCCAATCACAATTTATGCCCAACAGTCAAAATGATTTATTTACAATTTACCTAATTTAAAATTTGGAATTTCCCTAAATGGAAAAAAATTTCAAAATTTGAATTTACCAAAACCAGAATAGTTTTCTAACAATTTTTTTGAATTTTTAAATTACTTTAGTTTTTGGGGGTGTCACAAAATCCTTCCTGATTGACTATGTAACATTCCATTGTCTCAGCCTAGCCTAGGAATCCCTTTACTCGAGTGGAGTTTAGTCCCAACTCAGGGATGACCCACTGCTGAGAGTGATGAGCAGTGATATCTATGGCTGGGAGGTTCATGGAATGTCTGCACACAGTTGGCGGTCTTCTCTAAAAACATAAGTACCATTTATGTGTTCATTTACCTGCTTTGTATTTGTTCATGTGTTATATTTATGAGTTTAGCATGTATCTGTATATCAACATAATGTAATTGTGTGTTAATTTATATATGTATGATGTTATGAAATAGCTTTTGTGTGTCATAGCCCAATAGGTCTATGGCTAGGTATGCTACTTTTTCATTGATCAAAAGCTCAATAAGAATTTGTTTTTTGGTAGCATGACCTGACTTGAGTGGTTGGGTACGTCACAATATGGCATCCGAGTGTTTTTTGTAGTGATGTTTTCCAACCTATTGGTGGCTAGGGACGTCACAATGTGGTATTAAAATCGGGAAAAAATGATAAGGTTTTTGGGTAGTGTTACCCAGTAGGGGTTGGTGGTCGTGGAAATTTCAAAATGGTATCAAAGCTAAGTGAAATGTCCAATAAGTGACATTTCTAGTCCTTTTGGTGGCTGGGGACGTTACAAAATGGTATCAGACCCATGGTTTCAACACTGATCCTGGATGGGCCATGTTAGTGGAAGTTGAAGCAAAAGTTTTGAAAAATAATTGTTGTCGAAAT
>JASDQU010103366.1:133429-153378 GCA_032191745.1 Picea mariana | reverse complement strand
ATAAGTACCATTTATGTGTTCATTTACCTGCTTTGTATTTGTTCATGTGTTATATTTATGAGTTTAGCATGTATCTGTATATCAACATAATGTAATTGTGTGTTAATTTATATATGTATGATGTTATGAAATAGCTTTTGTGTGTCATAGCCCAATAGGTCTATGGCTAGGTATGCTACTTTTTCATTGATCAAAAGCTCAATAAGAATTTGTTTTTTGGTAGCATGACCTGACTTGAGTGGTTGGGTACGTCACAATATGGCATCCGAGTGTTTTTTGTAGTGATGTTTTCCAACCTATTGGTGGCTAGGGACGTCACAATGTGGTATCAAAATCGGGAAAAAATGATAAGGTTTTTGGGTAGTGTTACCCAGTAGGGGTTGGTGGTCGTGGACATTTCAAAATGGTATCAAAGCTAAGTGAAATGTCCAATAAGTGACATTTCTAGTCCTTTTGGTGGCTGGGGACGTTACAAAATGGTATCAGACCCATGGTTTCAACACTGATCCTGGATGGGCCATGTTAGTGGAAGTTGAAGCAAAAGTTTTGAAAAATAATTGTTGTCGAAATGGAAGAAAACTCAAATTCACATCCCATGGTTTCTACCCGAAACTTGGATGGGCCACAAATGAGAAATTTAGTGTATAAAGTCCAGAGAATTTTGAGGTACAGAGTATGAGAAGAGCGTTGAAAGAATACTTGGACTGTGTTCATAAACACAGGAGGTATAACAAGTTTAAGAAATGGCCACATGAAAAGAAATCACAACATTCATGGTTTGGGCCATTATATCTGAGCGAGAGAAAGATAAGCCATCAGATAAAGTGAAGATTAAGTCATGACCTTCAGATCTCATTGAAGGGAGATCGGCGGTGTGGAGTCATTGCGGAAATTGAAAAGGAAATTAAAGCGTGAGCAAGTTGAGACTCCCCAATCCCTCAAGATCGTTGATCTTTCTATATCAACTAATCAACAATGGATATTGATACCACTATGGACAAGAATATTTGCATTGTGGAGATCAGGAAGGAAATTAAAGCGTAAGAAAGTTGAGTTTCTGAAATCACTCATGGTTGTTTATCTCACGGTCCATTAAAACACGACTATCGATCTTGCAAAGTGAGATAAGTGCCCAAAGGTTAAGTTGAGGTCACAACTCTCGGTCAAATTTAGAGAATAAAGAGTGAACTTCATGCAATTCTTGTTCGTCGATCCAAGCAAGGAACACGTGTCGACAAGTTAGCTTGTTCGGGAATTCAGTGTTTGGGAGAAATGGAGTGTGTTGATGCACAAAATCCCAAAGTCCTGAAGTTTGTAGTTCATCTACACCGTTCATCAAAAGGGACATGTGTTGGTAGATCGGCTTGTTCGAGAATATTACATTCGAGAAAAACAAGGTGTGAATAGAGTGGAAACTCCTGAAGTATCGAAGTTCAAAGCTCTAAAGTCTCGAATCTGGACACAATATAGACCGTTCATCAAAGGAAATGCATGTCAAAAGATCAGGAATTATGTGTTGAGGATAAACGGGGGTGTGCTAAGGTGAAACCTCCTAAATCCCAAAGACCCAAAGTGATGTGGCATGATGACATCACCCAGGGTGACGTGGACTTCCTTAGTCCTGCCATGTGCTAGTTAGAATAGTAATTTTGATGAGCTTGTTGGACCAAAATGAATCCGACATGTGGGGCCATGTGCCGCCAACTTAATTGTTTATTGTTTTACCATGTTGGCCCCAAAAGGTAAAGTAGATCAGAAATTCTGAGTTTAGGATATTTGAGGTATGCTAAGATAAAATATTTTGAAGACCCGAAGTCACAGAATTTCGAAGTGATGTGGCATGCCGACATCACCTAGGGTGATGTGGACCACTGTAATCATGCCACGTGTCAATTTTTTTCATGCATTTGGTATGTATGTTGTACCAATGCAATGTGTCACCATATTACATGATGACAATTATACTACGTGGACCTCGAAAAAGTTAAGAGGTTCGTGAATTCAACGTTCAGAAGGAATGTAGTGTGATGAAGGTGAAAATCCCAAAGCTCTAAAGAGTGGAGTAAATCCTCACAGTTGATCGAGAGAGGACACATGGAACTAATTACCTATTGATGGGAGTTTATGAAACACCATCAACTAGAAGGATAGATCCGATCTGGGGTTATATATTTAACCCGAGCCATTTGGTATAATCTACCTTGATGGGTTTTATGGCTCTGTTAGCCAGCTAAGATCCCAAGACAACTAAAATATATGGACTAACTAAAGATACAACTCTAACAATCAACACTTTAATTACAAATGCTTAACTAACAATGTTTATGTACAATAGTTATATACAACTTACAAGGTTTAAGAAAAGCTTTGTGAAAATAATGGTTTTAAGATAATCGATCTAAACAATATTAAATGTAAACAAAATTATTCTATTACTCTAAATACCAAACTAATAAAGAATGAATGAATAAGATTGTAAATTTATATAACGAAAATAGACAACACAAATTAACGTTTAAATGATGCATTCATTATTCATTCAAAAATCAACAAATTAAATAAATAATAAAATAACTAATCTCTCGCTAATCAACAGTACTAAGATAAATTCATCTTTTTGTATTTGTATGAGCTCCTCTTAACCCGTTTCAAATGTAAACCTATGAAAAAGGAAACCATAATACTTCCTGAAGAAATTAAAAGAAGTGTTTCATATTCTGGAGCATGTTTATGATGAAAGAAAGGCAAATACTTATATATCATGTGACCTTGAAGTGTCCAATAAATGAAAATGAAAGAAATTTAAATTCTCAGGAATGGTGGTACCAGCTATCTAGCATCATATCTAAACTCAAAATATTTGAATAGATGATCAGTCACAGATATAAACTAAACCAGAAGATAATGAATAGCATAAAGAAAAGAATGATATAAAATATTATGTGCAGAACTGACTAATGTTGATTCTACACATATAACATTTCACATCAAGAAATTATATGAGAAGACAATGGAAAAACATTACACAGTCTACATAGAACGAAAGCCAAAGAGTAAATTGATTTCTCATATAGTTTCAACAAAATATGCTCGTCATATGGTCCAGGAAGAATTTTTGGGATAATAGACTCTTAAAGATTGAAAAAAATAATACATAAATGATAGAAATTAACGATGTATTGATAAAACAAACTAAAGCTAATTTAAATCAATGCATAATCAATTACTCAAATAATATGAAGATATTATAATAAAAATAAAACCATTTTACTCAAAGTAAAAAAGCCATTAATCAACCTGGAATTTCATATTCTTGTTGGAAAATACTCATCCATTCTCCCAAAATTCCAACCATCTGTTACTCCATTTGAAAAGAAAAATTTACAAAATAAATAATATAAAAAAAGGAAAAGATCAAAATCCTCCTATGAAATTCTTCCATCTCCATCGATTTGAACTTTATCATATATTTATACAATGAATGAATAGTCTGGGCGTCACTAATAATTTCCGTCACCAAAAATTTCCCTCATAAAGAGACACCAATATCTCTCAAATCATGCATTTGTTTGGGAAAATTCTCGCGCATGAGCTAAATGGGTCCATTCTGGAGATGATTTTGCAACCGTTTCTTTAGATTCCTCACGGTTTGGTTGAAGCTTGTCTTGCAAAATCGTTTGTTTGTTCTTGAATGCATTTCCAAATCTTATATGTTGTTTCTCATAAATTATTTTCAGCAACCCAATATTATTTTGGATCAATTATCTTGAGCGTATTAGATAATAAAATCAACCCATAATCATATCCATACCAAATAACCGATAATAGAAACCTGTGAAACAAAAAGAAACAAAATTAATAACCTAAAAATTGTGAATAAAACAAAATCTAGAACAATAAAATTAAAATGAATTTAAACTAACCATAAGTTCTAAACAAATATTGTTTATATTTTCCTTTCAAATATGATCTTAAAATTCTAGAAGCTTCAATTTTATGGAGAGGAGAAAAAATATTAATTTTGGGTTTCCATAAATTCAAACAAATGATAGATAATTCTTTTTTTATTTTTATTTTTATTTTCAAATGAGATGAAAAATGACAAAATAATTTAATTAATTAAACCCACCAAATGATTTTGTGAAAATGATTGCTAATGAGCAAAAGATGAAAAGATAATCATAATTTAAACGAAAGTAAACAATTGATAAAAAATAAGGTTTTCGTTTAAATTAAGATTTCTACGTTCGTCTCTCCCTCATTCAAATTTGGTCAAATGTGAACAAATGTCATAGAAAATATGTGTCAAAATAAAAACTCACAAATTATGAAGCTCATCCATCAACATCAAAACTCTCTAGAAAGAAAAATGAAACGGTATTTAAATTTCATGAAATTCAAACCAAACAAAAGAAAAGATATAAACTCAAACCAACCTCGAAACAATGCAAACCAATGCCAATCCAATCATGTCAAAGGGAAACAAATGAAGAATCCAAGTAAAATTTCAAGACACCCTAGATTTTGATTAAATAAAAAGAAAGGGGTTGTTGGGGCCCAACAAATGGCGACTTACTAGGTGAAGCAGTTATCTCTGGCTAGATAATAAAATATTTACATGTACGAGAAGACAAAAGATAAGGCTTTTGAAAAAAAGAAAGTTTTTCTTGAAACATGTGTACCACATTAACAAGTCAACCTTTCAAAGTTTTAACTAGCTACAATTTATTTTTAAAAGATAACCTTTTTAACTATTACCCAAAAAGTAAAGACGAGTCCTCCTTGATCAAACTTCTTATAAAATATATTATTCATCGGAACACACCCTAAGGAAAAATTCATTATGAATAGAAGATGTTATATTATAGTTTATCTCTAATACCATAGGCATAACCACTACAACCATCATTCATCCATAGCCTCGACAAAGATACTTTTTAACCCATTTAGCTTCTTTGATCCCATCCACTAGTTAAAGATGCATAGATTATAAACCTTTTTTTATAAATTACTTTATTTACTTTTATAAAGAATGAGTTGGAAGCCACTCTCCTGACTTGGTAATCAGAGAGTGACAACATCATTCACAAATATATACAGAAATGAAAAGTTTGGCTCGTGATGAGACCTCCTTTCCCTCAGTCACGTAACCGAGAGCCATTACCCTGGATTGGTGACCAGATGATGGTAATGTCATACCATAAATACCCATGATCATGATAGGTTGGCTCGTAATGAGACCTCCTTTCTTCCAACTAACCCCTTAAATGTCATTTGTTATATCAAAAAGATTGCACTATGATTAATGTTAATCTCATTACAGATTACTTAATGGATGGGGAAGCAAACTTTACTCCCTAAGAGTATGGGATGGTATTAAGAGGTTTGAGATAATAACAATAGAATCCTCCCTCATGTGTTCCTAAAGAGGGAACTGATTAAAACATAATTGCAGAAATTATATAAATATAGGATTTTGTACTTAATTTGTAATAATCAAAAGGAAAAGTAAGCGATGCATCTAGGTTTTAATATGAAGGTAAAACTTGGAAAGTGTTCGACCACGAGTAGGGTGATTCTCTTCTTGAAAATTACCTTGCAAAAGATTTCTTCAAACAAAAAGCTTTAGGATGATGAAAGATTGGATGACATACTTAAACAATAGTACCATTTATTTTGGGATTAATAAATCCTTATCCATTAATCTTAAAATTTGATAGTCATAATAGAATCAACATTTCATATTTTAAAACCCAAAAACAACTGATTGTCACACCAAAAATATTGAGAATACAAGAATATGAAATAAGCTAAGAAATTTATCTTTAATCAAAAAAATTTGAAAACAAAATGATACGAAAAGTAATATAATCAAAACAATGAAAATAACAAAATTAAACCAAAACAAGCCTTATCAATATGACTCACATCTTATGTGAAAATGTAATGTGAAATCTTTTTGTTGTATCATAAAATAGAAGGAATTTATATCGTAAAGGGGATAATTATATCAATTCATAAAATAGAAATTGATCAATCAAATTGATTGTAGTGAAACCCTTTAAATGTATTTATTTCCTTTGGATGAAGAATTAGTATCAAAATTGTCATTTGTTGCATAAAATGTTAAGCTAATACTGCCTTCTATATTATGGATTATGTACATGAAACAAATAAATGATGACTTTATTAGAGTGTGCTATCATGATTTATCATTTTCAAAACAAGTTAAGTCCATTCAAGAAGTTAAGACTAAAATCAATTTCAATTTTCTATCACTAGTCTCCTTTACAACATTACGATTTTTAAAATTTGTAGAGAAATGACCATATAAACATTGCAAAGCTAATTTGTATGTATTCATAAATTATTTTAAGATACGACCTTTTAAAGGTAATCTTAAATGTAATATAATCATAAGTTGAGATCATTTTAATTAGTTTACTCAGATTATCCTTACTTGATAGTTTTTAAATATTGATCATATTAAAAAGTTCTGCAACAAAGCTAAAATAATAATAAATTTAAAGATATGACTTGAAGGGAAACTCTTAAAAATTATAAACAAGGAAATAAGTAATGAAAAAGAAAAGAAGATAAGACTTCCTTGAATGATGATTTTCCTTCGTCCTGAAAGTGACGCCTTGTTTCACTTATTCAAATTGACAAAGTGAAAGAAAGAAAATAAAATCTAACCTATTCCTAAGTCTACTCTACACTATTCTACTCTACATGAACTAAGTGAAATGGAATTTCCAATGTAACCATTGAAGTAACTCCAATCCTGCAAAGACAAAGAAATTTGCAATTAAAGTATTTCTTTGTCTTTGCAAGATTGAAGTAACTCCATGAACTAAGTGTAATATGGATTGAAGCATTTCACAAATAAAAATAAATACAACATAGTTACCTTTACCTTTATGTCCTTCATTCAAAAAAAATATAAGTATATCCTTACCATTATGTCGAAATTTTTTAATATATAAACCCTCCATCCAATATGCAAATTTGTCATGATACAGATCACAAAAGCATGGAAGAATGTAACTAGATTCAGAAAACTTGCCAAAATTATGGGGACCTGACATAACCATCAACCAAGGTGGAAATTCCCCATTCTCTTGACAATTCTCCACCTGTTCATGAATTTCTTCGCATGGAGGATATGCAAAAAACATGTCATGCTTACCCCCTAGATTTTCAATAAGAAACAAAGTAAGCATGACTTTAACATTACTCTGAAGATTTTATTAGATACGAATTATGAAGCCAATTTTCAATCTTATCATGAAACTCATAATCCAAATTATCAGTTTGATGAGTCAGATCTACAATTGATAATTACATCATATGAAGATTCATTATAGAAATCAAATTTTTGGTTTGAGTATACCTTTTCATGATATGAATTGGTTCCAAATATGCAGTAGAATCATGAGAGTTTAATATAATCAATGAATGAATACGAAATATGGAATTTTCGATCTCCATAATGAATGCATTGCCTTTTTAAGAAATAAATTGTGTAGAATCATCTTGCGACATATTTTTTTCCCATGCGAGTGATGAAAGTGAAAGAGCATCAAATGTGACTTCATAAATGTTATGCTTGAAAATAATTTCACCAAATATTGACATATCAAAAAGATTAGATTGTGATCGGGATATAAAGATTCAAATGAATTAGAAATGATCACATGAAAAGATTATATTGAGCTATGATAATTAACAATGGTATTCTCAAGACATTCATCTTCACTTGGCTTGATACTTTCACTCTCTTTTCGTTATAAATCCTTCAATATAATACGATCATATAAATTTGCCTCCTGTATGATAGACAATTCAAAACTTTCATGACAAACATCTAATATTTCATGTGGATAAGGTATGATTTGGGGATGAAGGTTTAAGGTTTATTCTTCCAATTGTAGGTCTACATCTCTAATCTGTTTCATTGGAATGTTAGAATGCTTAAGATCATTTTCATCACCTAAGTTTTCTTCAATAATTGAATCTAACTACTGATTAGAGCAAGATTTAGAAAAATACAGACATATACCTAGACCCACAATATAATATCCTTCCACAATAGTTGAGGATTGAAGATGCAAGCGTTAAGAGGAAAAAACAATTTGATTGTTAGTGAGAATATTTTCAATAGATTCTACCTCCCTTGCTTGTTCAATGTTTTTTGATGGAGTCTTCTCATCTTGCAAACAAAATTCATCTTACAATTGAGTGTCAAGATTTGTAATTGATTCATCATTCACGATTGAATATGACTGGATGAAAGGGGCACAAGCATCAGAGAGGAGATTTAGTACAAATGACATGTCATCAAGATTAAATTTATAGAGAAATTGATGTATTCTTGTTGAAAATACTTTTGGAGATGAATCATCATTGATTAGTAGAGCATGAAATTCTTCACGTAATCGATTGTAATCATAGATTTCAAAAGAATATTAAAATTCTTCTACAAATTGAAACCAATCAATAATATGATATGCTGGAAAAGACTGAAACCAATTTTTAATATGACCCATGAAAGTAAAAGAGAACAATCTGCATAAAACATTTAAATCAGAAATATCATGCTTGATTCATTTACACCAAAACTTGTTAAGATGATCTTTTGCAGATACATTTACCCCACCATCAAAGGTGAGTTTGGACAAGCAAGAGACTGTCTTGTTGGGAATATCAGGTAATAAAAAGTGGAAATCATGTTCCAACACAATGAGTTGGGGATCCACGGGGAATTAAATACATTCAGAACAAAGACTCATGCAAGGCCAGCTTGTCAGTCTGGCATGCATTCTAGTGCATTTCAAGAAGATACAGAAGAAAAAATTATAAATTTGAAATTATGATAGGATGAGGGGTAAAACATTTAATCATTAAATTTACCTTGCCCCTATTTCTTGCACCATTTGTTGATGGGAGTTTATGGAACACCCTTAACTAGAAGGATAGATCTAAACTGGGGTTGTCTATTTAACCCATGCCATTTGGTATAATCTACCCTAATGGATTTTAGGGCTTTGTTAGCCAACTAAGATTCCAAGAAAAATAAAAGATGTGGACTAACTGTAACATCCCGCTCTTGCGTGCATTGAGCGAAATTATTCTTTGAGGACACTTGCTTGTAAGTGATCTAGATTATTATACTATTAAGAATTTGATTTTGATTATGAGGCGTTATGGGTTGATGACATGTTTTTTTTCTGCATTGACATAGATAGGTGTTATTGACTCGGTTTATTGAGTGTGAAGGATTTTGGACCTTGAGGATGCTCAAGCATCGATGGAACCCCTTGGACTCTGGATCAATTCAGGGAGTAAACTATTAGGGTTTGATTGTTTTATATGTGATATTAGTGCATCTGAATAGATGATATGATTATGGATATATTTCTGACATGATTCATTGATGATGTAGGATGACTATACTAGACTCACATGTGGTGTAGAGGGGTCACGCAGAACTACCAGAGATGTTGAGGGAGAGGTATGGACAGTATCCCTTCCACAACCTACTAGCACTCCCGTCGTGGTTCAAACTGTAGGTTAACGAATACCTAGTTCGAGAGGACCCACAATGCCGTGAGGGAAGACTGCTACAATCACTCATGATGATTCTAAGGAGTGCGCAATAAGGCATAGGCCTTATTCCTTAGAGGCCCTTTGTCTCCCACAAGATCACCTGGTGGAGTATTGACTCCTGGGGTTTATGATGTCTACCAACTTAGTTAAGAGGCAAGTGGCATCCTTGGAGCACGTGGCACATCCTTAAGGGCATGTTGCAAAAGAAAAATGGAAGGATGTGAGTGGCACCCTTAGAACACGTGGTGCATCCTGAAAGGCTCGTCAGGAAAGAAAAATGGATAGATGTGACTGGCACCCTTGGAGCACGTAGTTCATCCTAAAGGACAAGTCATGCAAGAGAAACACAAAGAGGCGAGTGGCACCCTTGGAGCACCTAGTGCATCCTAAAGGGCACGTCACACTGTTATTTAATAATTGGATAAACCTAGATGTCTTTAGGACAAATAATGTGTTAAGGAAGATTTAAAACTTTTCCCCTAATAAAATGTCTCCCAACCTAGGAAAACAAATTCTAGGTCTAAATTATATTGGTGGTAAAATTTTATCTATTTAGTTGAAACAAATAAAATATTATATATATAAAGTAATAATAATAATAATAATAATCTTCATTAATCTTGTGACAAGAAGGGGGTAAGCAATTAAATTGATTTATAAAAATCTTTTGCGATAAAATTTAAAAAGGGGAAATAATTGTTTTTCTATATTATGCTAATAAAAAATTTATTCATTAAAAAGAAAAAAGGGAAAAAGGGTAATTTTATGCACATGCATTTTTTAGTTTAAATAAAAAGGGGAAAGAGAGAAATCTAAAATAATTAGGAAACTAGGAAAAAGCAGGAAACATAAAAAGAAAGGGGAACCACAAGGAAAAAGCATATAGTCTAACTTAATAAGGTATCTAGAATTTAAGAACTTTCTAATTTAAACTCAACTAGTAATTTAATAAGGGGGAAGGCCTTTAAAACTTGTAAGGGGATATGGGGACACCTAAGAGTGATTCTAGGAGTGCCTTTAGGTGAGTGAGGGATATAGGGGTAATTAATTAATTAATGAAAATAATTTATGGAGGAATGAAGGGGATGGGTGACACATGTACGGGGAGTATTTTTATGAATTAAATTATTAAACATTAAATAAAATGGGATTTTGGGAAAGTAAGGGACTTCGAAACTCTATATAATGGAAGGAGGAGAAGGATGATGGATATCTCTTCTATTTTCAGAAAGTTACACTGCAGAAATCTATACTTGAATGACATATCTTGTGGGAGTTGGGATACCCATCTTTGTGTGGAGTGGTAGCTCAGCCTTGCAAGGCGAGCTAGGAGATAGATGATTCGCTGGTTAGTGTGTGTGGCCCCTTTGCTGGTCGGGGGGATAAAGGGGAAGAAGAGTACACCTAGCGTTGGCTGGGAGGTATCGATGAAGTCTCATTGGTCGACAAGAGGGAGCTGCACGAAGCACACGAGACATCAACTCAAAGCGGGCAATTAGGCAATGATATTCTTCCTTTATTTTTGCATGGTAGATTGTTAGTATGATTTATGATTTTAGTTCCGAATGTTTAATTGGGTAAAGAAAATGGTTTTCTTAGCATTCTAGTTGATGACTGATTTTCCTCTTAGCCTTTAGCTCGATGTTCATTGATTCCCAAGGCCTTCGATCTCTTCCTGTATTGACCGTCTTATGGTCTACTTATTTGTGATGATTCGATTGTTTTTTCCTTCATCTCTAGCTCATCATTCCATGCCTAAGCAATCGGCCAGGAGCCTGATCTACGATCATCACTTCTCTGTTAATAGACCTATGGATATAAATGCCTTTCTCTCCTATTCATGGATTATGAGCGAAGGATGTTCTTTCCAGTCGTCTAGCCCTGTTGGTTGTTCTAGGTAGTAGGTTTTCTTGTACCTTGATGTGATTAATTAACCTTGCAATTTATTGAATGATGGAAAAGTTTTTTTTTAACTCTGTGTTTTGTATCTCGTCGATGATTCACTAGTTTATTTACCTATGCCCTCTATATTGAAGATGAATGAGACTACGTTTTCCACCTCTAGTTAATATTGCCTTCATTGCTTGATTAAGACTGTTATTTGTTTGTTTTCTTGGCGATTTCCACCCCCTTGGTTTCCCTTCATTGATTTGTGGGAGAAATTTTGTCCAGCTAATTTATTTTTAATTATGGTCATCTTGTTTAGAATGCCAGACACTCGACAACTACATCCTTTTCATTTGAAAAACAATGTATAATTGAATAAAATGAAGTTTACTTCTCGTCTTAGATGACATTTTTTATAAAGAAATAATCTCAGTGAATTTATGGAACGATTTAAACCTAGCGAATTTATTTTGAATGTGATATGAACTCAACAAACTATTGAATGTTTCAATAAACACAACAACATTAAACTCATCAAAAGTATTTGACTGTAATAAAACCAACGAATTGAATGTTATGCACAAAACTATTTATCTAGCGTTTGTATTTATTTTCCTTCGACAACAATTGTTTTAACAACACTGTTCTGGTTAGATAGTTGGTATGGTTAAGTCACCTTTAATACTCAGCGAATTTACCTTGAGATTTCAAAGCACCACCCACAAATGCCTGGCATTTTTTCCTTTTAAAAACAACAATTGGTTACCCTCTTTAGTGCGAGCGATTGAGCTTTATTGAGCCAGGATTTCACTTGCAACGTGATTGTGATTTCGATTTCCGTTGACAATGTCTTACTAGCTAGCATTTGTGTGAACTGTCAAACTACACATTTTTCGTTTGAACCATTTTATCCTTTTACCATTTTCTTGTTTCTTTAGAATGTTGATTTCTTTTCTTGGCAATTTCCTGCACTTTAGTGCCAACTTCACTTTCATGAAATTTACTTCCCAGATGGAATATGTCCCTAAAGCTTCAGGTAGTAGCTATCCACTTTCACCCTTTTTCTTGGCTCACTCCTGTTTTCGATACATAATGTTCAGGTTCCTTTTGGATAAAATAGATATAGACGAATCTGTGTTCAAATTATCTTCTTTTTTCAAACTCTGAAATCCATGCCAGTTGAGACATCCAATACCTCGTTTCACACATAAATTTATTTTCTTGTTGCCTTGCTTCCTAATTGCCTTGTTTACCTTGAGATCGCCCTTCCATGAGAATGCACCTATGTCCTTATTTAATGAAAAATATAGGTGTTCCCAATTTCTCTACTTACCTTAATGTTGCTCGACCTGAGTAATGCGTATCCTGATTATCTGGTGTGCTAAAAGTTGTTGTGTGCCTATTGGAGGCCACACCTGCGTTTTTATTGGGGTGTGCTTTAATTCTTGGGAATATATCAAATTATAGCCGACTGTGTGCAATTAATATCAACTTTATTTTTGCTGACAGATGTAAGGGAAGGCGTTTCCACCCAGCTCCAGGTTAGTTGTTGACAGCCTTTAATTTGACTAGGCAACCCTTTATACTAGACTCGTCAATTTAGTTTTCTTCTTAATTAGACTAGACTTGTTAGTTTAGAATGCAATTGTAGTTCATAGTGTTAGCAATGACTTATTTAGGATTCCTAATTTTGATTCGCATTTTGTAATGTACCTCAAAATTTACATATAACAAAAAAATTGTTTGGGAACATTGAGTTGGTTTTGTATCCTTGAGGTCATTCAATCACTTGTAAATCCTAAGGTACATTTGTCTTACTTCTTTCACTCCTCTATCCTATTAACATAGGGTTGCTACTTCTTTTGGTAAAGTGTTGCATACGATAACATATCCATAATTAGGGACCATTTGTCTCATGGTAACTCAATATTGTCCATTATCTTATTCCTAAGCCACTCTAAGACATGTAGTAGTAAGCACTTAGAGTCTCTCTATCCTATATTGCAAGGTTAGAGGTGTTAGGCCTATAGAAGTCTGATCCCATAAGTGTAAGTGGCATTATACAATCTAGAAAGAGAAATTAACCTTATTCAGAAAACATAGGTAAGGTGGATTAATTTCGGCCACTAAAAATTACACCTTGAATCTATAATGTGCAGAGGGTTAATCTATTAGAGGTTAGGGTTATGATCATTTGCACACAACTCGTTGGGTAATGACAAGGCCAACCGTCTTGGTGTCTAATGCAGGGTAGTTGGATTCAACAAGTAACGGTGTAGTGAGACCTTCATCCGGTTGCGTCGCCATCAATGCCCCTAGATACCAATACAGGTGGAAGTAACTATACCTTAAAGGCCTGTTTGCACATTTAAAGGACCTGGTAAAATGTCTATTGGACACAGAGATCAACTGGCGTGCTCAAAGGAAACATTGACACCTTCTCCATAGTCACATGGTCTATGTATGAGCTCCTTCTCTCCTTTTTCTCATTCGGAGGTTACTCCCATGCCTTTCACTTTCATTCGACTTTTGGTTTGGGTGAGAGAGGATTCACCGTCTCAGGCCATTCCGTTCACACCCTAGTTAAGGTTTTTTCTGTGAAGGAGAGAAAAAATGTTACAGACCAAATCCTTTGTTGGCTCAAGCCTTATGGCCAGGAGTGCATGATTCTAGTCTCTATGCTAAGTCCGTGGAGGTTCTTGGTGGTGCTTCCTAATAGCCATTCTGTGTGGTAAGTTTACCTTCAGCTCTCCTTTTATTTACATTCTTAATTAAACATTCTACCATGTCTGTGGGTCTGTGCACACCTCTGTTCTTTGATAATGTCCACGTCTTATTTCTAGAGTACTGTGTTAGCGAAAAAGGAGTCGGGTTCTATTTGGGTAAGGGTTTTGACTCTCCTATTCTAGTTTATCCCTATTACTGCACCATACGTCTTGTCGGGACTGAGCCATTACTCGTATCACAACATCTGTCATGAAAGTCGAGAACTTATTCGGTTAAAACCCTTGTTATTATTCTCTGTTATCCTCTATTGGATAGTCCACTACACCCTTGTTATTTTGCTTATTGGTTCAGTTAAACCCTTGTTATTATCTCCTGCCTCCTCCGTTGGATAGTCCATTAAATCCTTGTTATTGTTTCCTAGTATTCTGTGATTGACTTTAGTGTTAATTGGTAGCACCAATTTAGAAGCGAATTTCTTCCCATTGGCCGAACATGTTTAATATCTTATGTTTAAGTTGAAAATATGAAAGTTTATGTTTACCACACATCGTTTTTCGCCTTTTATTTTTTTTATGTTATTCCTGTAATATCCCTTCGGATTATACACTGGTATCTATTATTAATGATGGTCCCGTGGTTGTGTGAGGCTACCTATCAAGGAGGCATGAACACCCCTTCCCCTTTTGGTTCGGGTGATGTAGCGTGATGACAGGAGGCATAAATCCTCTACTTCAGTTAAGTATTCAACGAGCCCTTTTCTACTCATTTTCTATTCTGTAACTTAAATACATTATCCTATTTGGTTATGTTTTAATGCTTCTCATTAAATCTGTGCAGGTGTAGGCATGCCGAAACATGGGGATTCTCTTATTGCTCCATCAAAAGGTATTTGGGTTCCTACCCAGTATCTATGTTATTTTTCACGATTCAAACCCCGCTGGTCCGGGCTCTGTTTCGTCCTAAAGTCTAAGAGGTTAATTCCAAGTTTTGTGGTACGAGGTACGCTCTGAATTGTATAAAATGTTTTCCGGTATATAGAACCATCACACAATGTGTGCCTGTTTGGACTTTGGTAACTAGACCATCGATTGTTAAAAATATAGTGATCATTATATCATGTGTTTTTAATCTGTAGGGGGTTTGGGAACTCTGAATTATTCTCCTCGGTATAATATAAATTTGGATTTATGTTCTGGCTATCATAGATATTTTGTTCCAGAATTGAATCTCATTATTGGATGTATAACAGTTTTCCAAAACGAATCGGACATGCATAGTGATTACACCTAAGGGTTTGGTTCTTTCCCAGAATTGATATGGTCGATGGTTCTAGTTTTTGTTTATGTTCCAATTGAAGAATTAACTAGTTTCGGTTTCACGCATCACAAGTCTTTTACCTTATGTTTTTCAGTTATAAATGTTGAATAATCTTTATCGATCTGCTTACCAGTGGAAAAGTAGCTTCATTATTAGCTTGGATTCGCCTCGTATATTGTCTACCTTCTGTGTCAGTTATCATGATCAAATAAGCCCTTAATGGACTGCTCACCAGTGAATCAGATAGCTTCAATGCAGTTCGTTACTATTTTCCTTTTGTTTTCTATTATTGCTTATTGTATACGTTCCTTGTAGATCTATGCACTAGAAGGTTCGATGTTCATCATTATTCGTTTATGATTCATCCTTTATTACCTTTTGTTTCTATTATCATTATTAAATAAGTCTCTACAAGACTGTTTGGGTTACGTTTCAAGGAATCTTTTATCCTTTGTTTCTTGATTACTTATATTGACTAAAACCTCTATGGGTCTTCTCACATGAACAAGACATAGCATAGTCAATACGACAGAACCTGTGGTTTAACTGTGGGTAAACATTTGATTAATAGGGTCTCCCCTTGATGTCGTATCTATCTCAAATTATGCATGTATATATATCTATATAACCTACCTATAATGGGATCCGAGGAGTCTTTTATTTTCTTGGAATTAAAATTTTCCTCTTATAAGGTTATCTATCCACTTAATGCTATCGGATTCTGGTATGGACAATTTACCTAATGACATTCCTCCTCTGTCGCAGAATGTCCATTACACTATATAACTATATATATAGATTTAATGACTATACCATTTTATATGTTTGTTGATTAGTACTTCACTATTGTAGAGTATACTTGTTGGATTTATGAATGGTATGCTTAGTCGCAAAGGCTCATTGTTTATTAGTAGCATCCATAGGAAACTAAAACAAGACAATTTGTTATGGGATTTGTAACTATTACAGAATTTGTTTCACTGTTAATACATTCCATAAATCTTAGTAATTTACCCAATATTAAATCTAAATAAAAAGGTCCATTTCCATCCAATCATTAGGAAGTAAAAAGTTAGATCTTTCCCACAGCATTCGACCAGAAACAAAATCATATATAGAAGTAAAACGAATTTCAATACATAATCATTAGACTAGAGCATGGTCGAGTTACATATCTGAACTAGATTTTACAGGAAGACGAAGGGAGCAACCACATTCCTCCCAACCATAGAACAGGGAAACCAATCTACTTGCCCGATTCACCCCCTAGTTTGACCATGAATCCATGAGGGCGAATTGAAATCTCCTCTCCACAAATGTCCTTCGAATGTCAATAGTATCCCCCTTGCCTCACACTCACACAGTAGTGTTCATAATAGCAAGAAAAAAATTTCTTATTCTCTTCCCAGCATACTTGGCAGTGTCCTGCCTCCTCAGATATGCTATTTTATTAGTTTTCCTAGGACTTTTCCCTCTCTTGGGGAATTTTCACATATTTTCTAAATCCATGATTTTTAGGGGTTGCCATTGGCCAAATGACTGATTTTCCACTTGTAACAATCAGCCCAGAGTTAATCTCAATGTGTTCCCCAGTCATGGAGTCATGGTCAACTAAATTCAACATGGTTGCTCCATTTGTCCCCCTGCAATCAATATAAAATATTCTTTTCTTTCCTTTTTCATACAAGTGTCATATTCAAGTAGCTAGTTGGGACAAATCATATCTCTACCCAACAGTCAAATCATTTATTACAATCATAAAATTTGAAATTCGAAATTGCCATAATTGGCAAAAATTTTCCAATTTTCAGAATTTACTAAAAACGGAAATAAATTCCAGCACTTTTAGATTCTAAATGATTTTGTCCAATTTATTTATTTTGGGGATGTCACATCATTTCCCCATTAAATAAAACACTATCCTCAGTGTTCGTTCCTTTCTTGGAATAGGATTGGATGAGATTTCCTCAAGTCTCCCTCCAATTCACAAGTGGCCTCCTCAGGACTAAAGTGCTTCTATTGCACCTTTATCTAAGCGACGGCTCTGTTCCGAAGTGCTATTTCTCTCCTATCCAGAATGTGCAGGGATTCCACCTGGAATTTTCCTTCGGGTTCCACCTGCACCAAGTTCCAATCAATCATATGAGTAGGGTCATGAATATACTTTTTCAGCAATGAAACATGAAATACATTATGAATTCTTAGATTAGCTGGAAGTGCAATTTGGTATGCTACGGGTCCAATTCGAGCTAGTATCTCAAAGGGCCTATTAAACTTGGGTGCCAATTTGGCACAGTTCCCTAATTTCAATGAGCTTTTTCGGGCTTTGACTTTCAAATAAACATGGTCTCCTGCTTGAAATTCCAAGTGTCATCTTTTCTGGCCTGCGTAACTCTTCTGCTTGTCCGGTGCTCCCTTCAAGTTCTGTTGTACCTTTCTAACCATGTTATCCATTTATTGGAGCATTTAAGGTCCAACCATAAGTTTTTCAGCTGGGTTATCTTAGCTGATTGGTGTCGTACATTTTCTTCCGTAAAGTATTTCGAAAGGGCTTAACTTAGCTGAATTTTGGTACCCATTGCTATATGCAAATTCTACCAAGTGCAGATAGTCTTCCCACTTGTTTGGTTTTGTTCTCACATACATGTGGGGCATATCCCCCATGATTTGGTTTGTCCTTTCGGTCTATCCATCCGTTTGTGGATGATGACTTGTACTGAAATTCAAGTTAGTATTGAGCCCTGCAAATAATTCCTTCCAAAAGGCGGATGTGAATTTTACGTCTCTATCTGAAATCACCATTTTAGGAATACCATGCAGTCTAAATATTTCTTTCATGAATATTTTAGCAATGTTTATATATTTAAAAGTAGACTTTACAGGAATAAAGTGTGCAGACTTAGTGAGTTTATCTATAACAACCATGATAGAGTCATTTTTTTTCTGAGTTTTTGGCAAACCTGTTATGAAGTCGAGTGATATAGTCTCCCATTTTCATTCTGGTACTGGCAATCGCTGTAATAGGCCGGTTGGATGCTGGTTTTCAGCCTTAACCTGTTGACAATCTTGGCACCTTACCAAATATTCTATTGTTTCTCCCTTCATACTAGCCCAATAAAATATTTTTCTAACTGCTCTTGTCATTTTCTGGTACCCTGGGTGGCCAGAATACAGTTTCTTATGCACTTCGTCCAAGATTGTTAATTTTAACCCTATTGAATCTGGTATATAAAGTCTATTTTTAAATCGTAACAGTCCCTTCTCGTCGATACTTAGATCTGGTTTATTTGAGTTCACGGTGTTGTTCAATAATTCTACCATTATTTTAGTATAGTTTTCGTCATCAATACCTGCCGCCTTTATTCTTTCTTCTAGATCACTTTCTGCCCTACTAGTATTCATTTCAAATAACCCATGGATTCATCTACTTAAGGCATCTTCTACCTTGTTTTCCTTGTCCTTGATATGTCTGACCTCAAAGTCGAATTCGCTCAAAAAATCTAACCACCTTGCTTACCTTGTGTTAAGATCTCACTGGTTAAACAAATATTTCACCCCACTATTGTCCATTAATAATAGGAATCTTCTGCCCATTATGTTGTGTCGCTACATATTTAGAGCATGTATTACTTCTGCCAACTCCAAGTCATGGGTGACGTAATTCCACTCGTGTTCTTTTAATTTTCGAGACTCATAATAGATAACATGTCTTTCCTGCGATAGGACACCACCTAGTCCTTCTTTACCTACATCAACACATGCGATGAAGTCTTTATTTGGGTCTACTACTTTCAATATGGGTGCCGTTGTCAATAATTCCTTAAGTTTGTTGAAGTTGTCTTGACACTTCTCTGACCAATTAAACCTGGTTCCTTTCTTTTGTAATGAGCTGATAGGGTAGGCTATCTTGGAAAACACTTCTATAAATCGGCAGTAATATCCAATGATTCCCATGAATGACCATATATCCTCTACATCCTTAGGTACCGACCATTCCATGATGGCTTTCGTCTTTTCAGGGTCTACGACAATGCCCTCTACTGAAATTGCATGTCCCAGATATTGTATTTTTTCCTGATAGAAGTCACACTTGTCGAAATTGGTGTACAGTTTGTGCCCCCTTAACGTTTACAGCATGGTTCTTAATTGTTCCTCATGTTCCTCCTCCATATTTGAATATACTAGGATATCGTCGATGAATACTACTACTAACTTGTCCAAGTACTCACTGAAAATACTGTTCATTAGGCACATAAATGTGGCTAGGGCATTAGTGAGTCCAAAATGTATGACTACAAACTCGTAATGTCCATATCTTGTCTAAAATGTTGTTTTATTTATGTCCTCATCTTTTATCCGAACTTGATGATAACTGGAGCATAAATCCAATTTTGAAAAGATCTCCCCCC
>JASDQU010103366.1:120298-133385 GCA_032191745.1 Picea mariana | reverse complement strand
TCTTAATAGTCATTTTGTTTAGTTGTCTATAATCGATACATAATCTTAGATTACCGTCCTTTTTTTTTCACAAAGAGGATTGGTGCTCCCCAAGGTGAGACACTCATTCTGATATACTCTTTGTCTAACAGCTCCTATAATTGTATTTTTAATTCTGTCAGTTCTGGTAGACTCATCCGGTAAGGTGCTTCTGAGATTGGAGTGGAATCGAGTAACAAACCTATGGAGAAGTCTATTTCCCTTCTAGGGGGTAATTCCGGTATCTCATCCACAAACATGTCTTTGAAATCACATAGGACAACAAAGTCTTCCAACTTTGGATTATCCTCCTTTATTGCTAGATTCGTGACTTAGATGGCATACACTTGGCATCCCTTTATCATACATTTCTTTAGTTGCATCGCTTAAATTTGTCTGACTGATATTGGTTTCGATATACCTTGGGTTGTCCTGGTAGTGTCGGAATCATCCTTATAGCTAAGCATCTTTGTATAGCAATTTAATATTGCTTTGTGTCATTCCAACCAGTTTATCCCAATAATCATATCGTAAGATCCTAATGGTAGGATATTCAGATCGATCTTTATACATTGACCATCTAAGTTGAACTCAAAATCCGGAACAAACTCTGCTACCTTTCTTTTAGTGCCAGTCGCTAATTGTACAAGCCATGATTTCTCATGCTTCAGTTTCTTAATTTTGTTTGACTCAGCCACACTAGGTGTAATATAACTTAACGTAGCTCCAGGGTCAAATAAAATAGAAATTTGAGTATTATTCATTTTACCTTCAATTTCTACCACCGAGGACTGGTGGTCAGCTTGTCGACCATCTATTGCTGCATTTATCCGATGTAGGCTTCTGCCCACATCTCCCACTGTCGAGGCTTCCTACACATTATGAACAACTGTTCTATTTGTTGAAATCAAACGTGGACAGTTCCTCCTTAGATGAGGCTCTCTGCATTCCCAACACTTTAACGACTCGTGGGGGTTGTGTCCAAACTTCTTCATTCCCAAGTTTACTGGTTTACCATTGCCTTACGTATTCAGATGGTTTGAGTGAAAGTCCTTTCTCGAAAAACTTTTTGTTGTACTCCGATGAGGAGCTGGCTGGTACCCCTTCTTCTGATGGTTCATTTGTTCTTGTTTCTTATCCTTCCATGTTTTGGGAAACTCTAACCGCTATTTGTACTGATCGTAGCGCATTTGAGATTTCTTGAACACTTTTCTCAAGGATTTGGGGTTGTCAAATTCAATTATGTCCTTGTAGGACTATGGTAGGTAGCTTAGAAAACATTGAATTTTTACTTTATCCTCTCGAATGTATGGTACGAACCTTAACAGTTCTAAAAAATTATTTATAAGGTCCTCCATTGTCATTTGTCCAAGTCGTAACTCGTAGAATTCTTTTTTCTTTATTTCATAGTAACTTTCTCAAAGGTATTGTTTCTTGATATACTTCTTAAAGTCAGACCATTCCAACTGTTTTTCCTTTTGGACCCCTGGCCAATTTCAGGTCTTGCCACCAAATGTTGGCCTTCCCTTTCAGATTGTAGATGGCCATTCTGACCTTCATGTTGCTGGAATAGTTATAGATCTGGAAGTATTTTTTAATGTCCAACAACCATGCTTCAACTTCCTCTCTTGTATTGGATTCTCCATCAAAGGAAGCTGGTTTAATCTTTTTAAATTCTCCTTCGAGGTGGTCTACTTGTTTTCTTTTTCTGTCAGATTTAGTTTTTCCCTCAGCTGAAGTTGTTCCTTCTGACGAACTATCTCCTTTTTCTATCTCCGCCCTGGAGTTCTTGGAAGCCCTTTTTCTAACTTCTTCCTTGTGGTTATCATCCTTTGGGTATTTCTTGGTTACTATACTACGTAGCAGGACTTCATTTATCTCTTGTTGTCCCTATTGTGTTTTTTTCATTTTTTCATTGTCCGCTTTGAAAATATGTAATTCAACAATAAGGTTCCTCATTGTTTCTAACACTTCTGTGGGTGAACTTCCATCATTGTTTTATCTTGTATCTCTAGGGGGTCCCTGCTACGGGTTTTCTCCCATCCTAATCTCTACATTGTCTTGAGCTGCCATAATTAACAAAACAAAAATAGCTTTTTGTTTGTAACCATCAGATTTTGTTAGTTTTACATAAACCGAAAGATATCTATACTAAACAACTATTGTGACCTTGTTCAGGTCCAGTGTTGTCACCTTTTTGCTCTGATACCATATGTAATGTACCTCAAAATTTACATATAAAAAAAGAAAATTGTTTGGGAACATTGAGTTGGTTTTGTATCCTTGAGGTCATTCAATCACTAGCCAATCCTAAGGTACATTCGTCTTACTTCTTTCTCTCCTCTATCCTATTAACATAGGGTCACTACTTCTTTTGGTAAAGTGTTGCATATGACAACATGTCCATAATTAGGGACCATTTGTCTCATGGTAACTCAATACTATCCACTATCTTGTTCCTAAGCCACTCTAAGACATGTAGTAGTAACCACTTAGAGTCTCGCTATCCTATATTGCAAGTTTAGAGGTGTCAAACCTATAGAATTCCGATCCCATAAGTGTAAGTGGAATTATACAATCTACAAAGATAAGTTAACCTTATTCAAAAAACATAGATAAGGTGGATTAATTTCGGCCACTAAAAATTACACCTTGAATTTATAATGCGTAGAGGGTTAATCTATTAGAGGTTAGGGTTATGATCGTTTGCACACAACTCGTTGGGTAATGGCAAGGCCAACCGCCTTGGTGTTGAATGCAGGGTAGTTGGATTTGACTAGTAACAGTGTAGTGAGACCTTCATCCGGTTGCCTCACCATCAATGCCCCTAGCTATCAATACAGGTGGAAGGAACTATGCCTTAAAGGCCTGTCTACACATTTAAAGAACCTTGGAAAATGTATATTCGACATAGAAATCGACTGGCATGCTCAAAGGAAACATTGACACCTTCCCCATAGTCACATGGCCTATGTACGAGCTCCTTCTCTCCATTTTCTCCATTCGGAGGTTACTCCTGTGCCTTTCACTCTCATTCGAATTTTGGTTTGGGTTAGTGAGGATTCACTGTCTCAGGCCATTCCATTCACAGCATGGTTAAGGTTTTTTTTTGTGAAGGAGAGAAAAAATGTTACAGACCAAATCCTTTGTTGGCTCAAGCCTTATGGTCGGGACTGCACGATTCCAATCCCTGTGCTAAGTGCCTGGAGGTTCTTGGTGGTGCTTCCCGATAGTCGCTCGGTCTGGTAAGTTTACCTTCGGATCTCCTTTTATTTATGTTCTTAAACAAACATTCTACCATGTTTGTGGGTCTGTGCACACCTCTATTCTTTGATAATGTCCACGTCTTATTTCCAGGGTACTGTGTTAGAAAAAAAGGAGTCGGGTTCTGTTTGGGTAAGGGTTTTGACTCTCCTATTCTAGTTTATCCCTGTTACTGCACCATAAGTCTTGTGGGGACTGAGCCATTACTCATATCACAACATCTGTCATGAAAGTCAAGAACTTATTTGGTTAAACCCCTTTCTATTATTCTTTTTTCTCCTCTGGTGGATAGTCCGTTACACCCTTGTTATTTTGCTTCCTGGTTCAGTTAAACCCTTTTTATTATCTCCTGTCTCCTCCGTTGGATAGTCTGTTAAATCCTTGTTATTGTTTTCTAGTCTTCTGTGGTTGACTTTAGTGTTAACTGGTAGCAGCGATTTAGAAGTGAATTTCTTCCCATTGTCCGTACGCGTTTAATCTTTTCTGTTTAAGTTGAAAATACGAAATTTTATGTTTACCACACATCGTTTTTTTCCTTTTATTTTTTTCTTTTATTCCTTTAATATCCCCTTGGATTATACACTGGTATCTATTATTAATGATGGGCCCCTGGTTGTGCGAGGGTACCCATCAGGGAGGCATGAACACCCCTTCCCCTTTTGGTATGGGCAATGTAGCACGACGACAGGAGGCATAAATCCTCTGCTTTAGTTAAGTATTCAACAAGCCCTTTTCTAGTCATTTTCTATTTTGTAACTTAAATACATTATCCTGTTTGGTTATGTTTTAATGCTTCTCGTTAAATATATATAGGTGTAGGCATGCTGGAATATGGGGATTCCCTCCTCGCTCCATCAAAATGTATTTGGGTTCCTACATAGTATCTAAGTTATTTTTCATGATTCAAACCCCGCTGGTCTGGGCTCTGTTTCATCCTAGAGTCTGAGAGGTTAATTCAAAGTTTTGTGGTACGGGGTACGCTCTGAATTGTATAAAATGTTTTCCGGTGTACATAACCATCACACAGTGTGCACCTAGATGGACTTTGGTAACTAGATCATCGATTGTTAAAAACACAGTTCTCATTATATCATGTGTATTTAGTCTATTGGGGGTTTGGGAATTCTGAGGTATTCTCCTCCGTATAATATAAATTTGGATTTTTGTTCTGGCTATCATAGTTATTTTGTTCTAGAATTGAATATCATTATTGGATGTATAACCCATTTTCCGAAACGAATCGAACATGCATAGTGATTACGCCTAAGGGTTTTGTTCTGTCCTAGAATTGATATGGTCGATGATTCTAGTTTTCGTTTATGTTCCAATTGAAGAATTAACTAGTTTCGGTTTCACGCATCACAAGTCTTTTACCTTCTATTTTTTAGTTATAAATGTTGAATAGCCTTTATCGATCTTCTTACCCATGGAAAATTACCTTCATTATTAGCTTCGAATTGCCTCGTATACTTTCTACCTTTTGTGTCAATTATCGTGATCAAATAAGCCCTTAACAGACTGCTCACCAGTGAATTAGATAGCTTCAATGCAGTTCTTTACTATTTTCCTTATGTTTTCTGTTATCACTTATTGTATAAGTTCCTTATAGATATACGCACCAGAAGGTTCGATGGTCATCATTATTCATTTATGATTTGTGCTTTATTACCTTATGTTTCTATTATCATTATTAAATAAGTCTCTACAGGACTATTTGGGTTACGTTTTAAGGAATCTTTTATCCTCTATTTATTGATTACTTATATTGATTAAAACCTCTATGGGTTTGCTCACAGGAACAAGGCATAGCATAGTGAATATGAAAGAACCTTTCGTTTAACTGTGGGTAAACATTTGGTTAACACGGCTCCCCTTGTTGTCGTATCTATCTCAAATTATGCAGGTAGATATATCTATATAGCCTACCTATAATGGGGTCTGAGGAGTCTTTTATTTTCTTGGATTTAAAATTTTCCTCTTATAAGGTTATCTATCCAGTTAATGCTATGTGATCCTGGTATGGACAATTTACCTAATGACATTCCTTCTATGTCGCAGAATGTCCATTACACTATATAACTATATATATAGATTTAATGACTATACCGTTTTATATGTCTGTTGATTAGTACTTCACTGTTGTAGAGTATACTTGTTGGATTTATGAATGTTATGCTTAGCTGCAAAGGCTCATTGTTTATTAGTAGCATCCATAGGAAACTAAAACAAGACAATCTGTTATGGGATTTGTAACTATTACATAATTCGTTTTGTTGTTAATACATTCCAGAAATCTTAGTAATTTACCCAGTATTAAATCTAAATAAAAAGGTCCATTTCCAACCAACCATTAGGAAGTAAAAAGTTAGATCTTTCACACAACATTTGACCAGAAACAAAATCATATATAGAAGTAAAACGGATTTCAAGACATAATCATTAGACTAGAGCAAGGTAGAGTTACATATCTGAACCAGATTTTACGGGAAGACGAAGGGAGCAACCACGTTCCTCCCAACCATAGAACAGGGCTACCAATCTACTTGCTCGATTCACTCCCTAGCCTGACCATGAATCCATGAGTGTGAATTGAAATCTCCTCTCCAGCAATGTACTTCGAATATCAGTAGTATCCCCCTTGCCTCACACTCACATAGTAATGGTCATAACAGCAAGAACAAAATTTCTTAGTCTTTTCCCAGCATACTTGGCAACGTCCTACCTCCTCACATATGCTCTTTTATTAGTTTGCCTAGGAATTTTCCCTCTCTTGGGGAATTTTCACAGCTTTTCTAAATTCATGATTTTCAAGGGCTATCATTGGTCAAATCACTGATTTTCCACTTGTAACAATCAACCCAGAGTTATTTTCAATGTATTCCCCACTCATGGAGTCATGGTCAGCTAAATTCAACATGGTTGCTCCATTTGTCCCCCTGTAATCAATATAAAATATTTTTTTCTTTCCTTTTTCATACAAGTGTCATAGTCAAGTAGCTAGTTGGGACAAATCATATCTCTACCCAATAGTCAAATCATTTATTACAATCATAAAATTCAAAATTCCGAATTGCCATAATTTGCAAAAATTTTCCAATTTTCAGAATTTACTAAAAATGAAAATAAATTTCTAGCACTTTTAGATTTTAAATTATTTTGTCCAATTTCTTTATTTTGGGGATGTCACATCATTTCCCCCTTAAATAAGACACTATCCTCAGTGTTCGTTCCTTTTCTGGAACAGGATTGGATGAGATTTCCTCATGTCTCCCTCCAATTCGCAAGTGTCCTCCTCAGGACTAATGTGCTTCCATTGCACCTTTACCTGAGCGACGACTCTGTTCCGAAGTGCTATTCCTCTCTAGTCCAGAATGCACAGGGGTTCCACCTGGAATTCACCTTTGGGTTCCACCTACACCAAGCTCCAATCAATGATATGAGTAGGGTCATGAATATACTTTTTCAGCAATGAAACATGAAATACATTATGAATTCTTAGATTAGCTAGAAGTTCAAGTTGGTATGCTACGGGTCCAATTCGAGCTAGTATCTCGAAGGGCCCACAAAGCCTAGGTGCCAATTTGGCATAGTTCCCTGATTTCAACGAGATTTTTCGGGCTTTGACTTTCAAATAAACATGGTCTCCTGCTTGAAATTCCAAGTGTCATCTTTTCTGGTCTGCGTAACTCTTCTGCTTGTCCTGTGCTTCCTTCAAGTTCTATTGTACCTTTCTAACCATGTTCTTCATTTCTTGGAGCATTTTGGGTCCGACCATAAGTCTGTTAGCCGAGTTATCCCAACTGATTGGCATCGTACATTTTGTGTCGTACAGTATTTCGAAAGGGCTTAATTTAGCCGAAGTTTGGTACCCATTGTTATATGCAAATTCTACCAAGTGCAGATAGTCTTCCCACTTGTTCAGTTTTGTTCTCACATACATGCAGATCATATCCTCCATGATTTGGTTTGTACTTTCGGTCTATCCATCCATTTGTGGATGATAACTTGTACTGAAATTCAATTTAGTATTGAGCCCTGCAAACAATTCCTTCCAAAAGGCGGATGTGAATTTTACGTCTCTATCTGAAATCACCATTTTAGGAATACCATGCAGTCTAAAGATTTGTTTCATGAATATTTCAGAAATGTTTATAGCTTTAAAAGTAGAATTTATAGGGATAAAGTGTGCAGGCTTACTGAGTTTATCTATAACAACCATGACAGAATCATTTTGTTTCTGAGTTTTTGGCAAACCTGTTATGAAGTCGAGTGATATAGTCTCCCATTTCCATTCTGGTACTGGCAATGGTTGTAATAGGCCGACTAGATGTTGGTGTTCATCCTTAACCTGCTGACAATCTTGGCACCTTGCCAAATATTCTGATGTTTCTCCCTTCATACTAGGCCAATAAAATAGTTTTCTAAGTGTTGTTATCATTTTCTGGTACCCTGGGTGGCCAGAATACGGTTTCTTATGCACTTCGTCCAAGATTGTTAATTTTAACCCTACTGAATCTAGTATGTAAAGTCTATTTTTAAATCATAACAGTCCCTTCTCGTCGATACTTAGATCTTGTTTATCTGAGTTCACGGTGTTGTTTAGTAATTCTACCATTATTTTAGTATAGTTTTCTTCATCAATACCTGTCGCGTTTATTCTTTCTTCTAGATCACTTTCTGCCCTACTAGTATTCATTTCAAATAACCCATGGATTCATCTACTTAAGGCATCTGCTACCTTGTTTTCCTTGCCCTTGATATGTCTGACCTCAAAGTCAAATTCGCTCAGGAAAGCTAACCACCTTTCCTACCTTGCGTTAAGATCTGGTTGGTTAAACAAATATTTCACCCCGTTGTTGTCCGTTAATAATAGGAATCTTCTGCCCATTATGTTGTGTCGCCACATATTTAGAGCGTGTATTACTACTGCCAACTCCAAGTCATGGGTGACATAATTTCACTCGTGTTCTTTTAATTTCCGAGACTCATAACAGATAATGTGTCCTTCCTGCAATAGGACACCACCTAGTCCTTCTTTACTTGCATCAATGCATATGGTGAAGCCTTTATATGGGTCTACTACTTTCAATATGGGTGCCGTTGTCAATAATTCCTTAAGTTTGTTGAAGCTATCTTGACACTTCTATGACCAGTTAAACCTGGTTCCTTTCTTTTGTAATGAGCTGATAGGATAGGCTATCTTGGAAAACCCTTCTATAAACTGGCAGTAATATTCAATGATTCCCATGAATGACCATATATCCACTACATCCTTAGGTACCAGCCATTTCATGATGTCTTTCATCTTTTCAGGGTCTACAGCAATGCCCTCTGTTGAAATTACATGTCCCAGATATTGTATTTTTTCCTTATAGAAGTCACACTTGTCGAAATTGGCGTACAGTTTGTGCCCCCTTAACGTTTGCAGTACGGTTCTTAAGTGTTCCTCATGTTCCTCCTTTGTATTTGAATAGACTAGGATATCATCGATGAATACTACTACGAACTTGTCCAAGTACTCACTGAAAATACTATTCATTAGGCAAATAAATGTGTCTAGGGAGTTAGTGAGTCCAAAAGGTATGACTAGAAACTCGTAATGTCCATATCTTGTCCGAAATGTTGTTTTGTTTATGTCCTCGTCTTTTATCTGAACTTGATGATAAACGGAGCGTAAATCCAATTTTGAAAAGATCTTTTTCCCCCCCACTTGATCGAACAGATCATTTATCCTTGGTAAAGGGTATTTATTCTTAATAGTCATTTTGTTTAATTGTCTATAATTGATACATAATCTTAGAGTACCATCCTTCTTTCCCACAAAGAGGACTGGTGCTCCCCAAGGTGAGACACTCGGTCTGATATACTCTTTGTCTAACAGCTCCTGTAATTGTATTTTTGATTCTATCAGTTCTGGTAGACTCATCTGGTAAGGTGCCTTTGAGATAGGAGCGGAACCAGGTAACAGATCTATGAAGTAGTCTATTTCCCTTCTAGGGGGTAATTCCGGTATCTCATCCACAAACATGTCTTTGAAATCACGTAGGATAGCAAAGTCTTCCAATTTTGGCTTACCCCCTTTATTGCTAGATTCGTGACTTGGATGGCATACACTTGACATCCCTTTCTCATACATTTCTTTAGTTGCATAGCTGAAAATTTTTCTGACTGATACTGGTTTCGACATACCTTGGGTTGTCTCGGTAGTGTCAGAATGATCCTTATAGCTAAGAATCTTTGTATAGCAATTTAATATTGCTTTGTGTCATTCCAACCAGTCCATCCCAATAATCATATCAGAAGATCCTAATGGTAGGATGTCCAGATCAGTCTTTATACATTGACCGTCTAATCTGAAATCAAAATCCGGAACAAACTCTACTACCTTTCTTTTAGTACCAGTCACTAATTGTACAAGCCATGATTTCGCATGCTTCATTTTCTTAAGTTTGTTTGACTCAACCACACTAGGTGTAATATAACTTAACGTAGCTCCAGGGTCAATTAAAACATAAATTCTAGTATCATTGATTTTACCTTCAATTTCTACTATTGAGGACTGGTGGTCAGCTTGTCGACCATCTATGGCTGCATTGACCCGATGTAGGCTTTTGCCCACATCTCCCATTATCGAGGCTTCCTGCAGATTATGAACAACAGTTCTATTTGTTGAACTCAAACGTGGACAGTTCATCCTTAGAAGAGGCTCTCCACATTCCCAACACTTTAACGACCCATGGGGGTGTCTCCAAACTTATTCATTCCCAAGTTTACTGGTCTACCATTGCCTTACGTATTCAGATGGTTTGAGTGAAAGTCCTCTCTCGGAAAAATTTTTGTTGTGTTCCGATGAGGAGTTGGTTGGTACCCCTTCTTCCGCTGGTTCATTCATTCTTGTTTCTTATCCTTCTATGTTTTAGAAAATTCTACCCGCTGTTTGTACTGATCATAGCACATTCGAGCTTTCCTGAACACTTCGTTCAAGGATTTGGGGTTGTCAAATTCAATTCTGTCCTTGTAGGACTGTGGTAGGCAGCTTAGAAAACACTGAATTTTTACTTTATCCTCTTCGATGTAGGGTACGAACCTTAACAGTTCTAAAAACTTATTTATAAGGCCCTCCATTGTCATCTGTCCAAATCGTAACTCGTAGAATTCTTTTGTCTTTCTTTCATAGTAACTTTCCAAAAGGTATTGTTTCTTGAAATACTTCTTAAAGTCAGACCATTGCAACTATTTTTCCTTTAGGCCCTTGGCCAATTTCAGGTCCTGCAACCAAATGTTGGCCTTCCCTTTAAGATTGTAGATGGCCATTCTGACCTTCATGTTGCTAGAATAGTTGTAAATCTGGAAGTATTTTTTGAGGTCCAACAACCATGCTTCAGCCTCCTCTCCTATATTGGATTCTCCATCAAAGGTAGCTGGTTTAATCTTTTTAAATTATCCTTCGAGGTGGTCTACTTGTTTTCTTTTTCTGTCAGATTTAGTTTTTCCCTCAGCTAAAGGTGTTCCTTCTAATGAACTATCTCCGTTTTTCTGTTTCTGCCCTGGAGTTCTTAGAATCCCTTTTGCTGACTTCTTCCTCGTGGTTATCATCTTTTGGGMTTTTCTTGGTTACTATACTGCATAGTAGGACTTCATTTATCTCTTGATGTTCTTGTTGTGCTTTTTTCAGTTTTTCATTGTTTCCATTGAAAATCTGTAATTCAACAATAAGGTTCCTCATTGTTTCTAATAGTTTCGTGGGTGAACTTCCGTCATTTTTTTGTCTTGTATCTCTAGGGGGTCCCTGCTGCGGGTTTTCTCCCATCCTGATCTCTGCATCATCCCGAGCTGCCATAGTTAACAAAATAGAAATAGCTTTCTGTTTGTAACAATCGGATTTTGTTAGTTTTACATAAATCGAAAGATATCTATACTAAACAGCTATTGTGGCCATGTTTAGGTCTAGTGTTGTCACCTTTTTTCTCTGATACCATATGTAATGTACCTCAAAATTTACATATAAAAAAAAAAAATTGTTTGGGAACATTGAGTTGGTTTTGTATCCTTGAGGTTGTTCAATCACTTGTCCATCCTAAGGTACATTCGTCTTACTTCTTTCGCTCCTCTATCCTATTAACACAGGGTCGCTACTTCCTTTGGTAAAGTGTTGCATACGACAACATGTCCATAATTAGGGACCATTTGTCTCATGGTAACTCAATATTGTCCACTATCTTATTCCTAAGCCACTCTAAGACATGTAGTAGTGACCACTTAGAGTCTCGCTATCCTATATTGCAAGGTTAGAGGTGTTAGGCCTATAGAAGACTGATCCCATAAGTGTAGGTGGCATTATACAATCTACACAGAGAAGTTAACTTTATTCAGAAAACATAGATAAGGTAGATTAATTTCGGCCATTAAAAATTACACCTTGAATCTATAATGCACAGAGGGTTAATCTATTAGAGGTTAGGGTTATGATCGTTTGCACACAACTCGTTGGTTGATGACAAGGCCAACCGTCTTGGTGTTGAATGCAGGGTAGTTGGATTCGACAAGTAACGGTGTAGTGAGACCTTCATTCGGTTGCCTCGCCATCAATGCCCCTAGCTATTGATATAGGTGGAAGGAACTATGACTTAAAGGCCTGTCTGCACATTTAAAGCACCTGGGAAAATGTCTATTCGACAAAGAGCTCGATTGGCATGCTCAAAGGAAATATTGACACCTTCCCTATAGTCACATGGTCTATCTATGAGCTCCTTCTCTAATTTTTCTCCATTCGAAGGTTACTCCCATGCCTTTCACTCTCATTCGACTTTTGGTTTGGGTTTGAGAGGATTCACCATCTCAGGCCATTCCATTCGCACCCTGGCTAAGATTTTTTTTTGTGAAGGAGAGAAAAAATGTTACAAACCAAATCCTTTGTTGGCTCAAGCCTTATGGCTGGGAGTGCACGATTCCAGTCACTGTGTTAAGTGCGTGGAGGTCCTTGGTGGTGCTTCCCGATAGCCTTTCTATGTGGTAAGTTTACCTTCAACTATCCTTTTATTTATGTTCTTAAACAAACATTCTACCATGTTTGTGGGTCTGTGCACACCTCTATTCTCTGATAATGTCCACGTCTTATTTCCAGGGTATTGTGTTAGAAAAAGAGGAGTTGGGTTTTGTTTGGGTAAGGGTTTTGACTCTCCTATTCTATTTTATCCCTGTTACTGCACCATATGCCTTGTGGGGACTGAGCCATTACTCGTGTCACAATGTGTATCATGAATGTCGAGAACCTATTTCGTTAAAACCCTTGCTATTATTAACTGTTCTCCTCCATTGGATAGTCCGTTACACCCTTGTTATTTTGCTTCTTGGTTCAGTTAAATCCTTGTTATTATTCCTTGTCTCCCTTGTTAGATAGTCCGTTAAATCCTTGTTATTGTTTCCTGGTCTTCTGTGGTTGACTTTAGTGTTAGCTGGTAGCACCGATTTAGAAGCGAAGTTCTTCCCATTAGCCGAATGCGTTTAATCTCTTCTGTTTGAGTTGAAAATACAAAATTTTATGTTTGCCATGAATCATTTTTCTGTTAAGGTCCTAACCCGCACATAGGTAGATCAATGTATTAGGATGTAATAAAGGTCAATATTAATAAGACCTTTCAATAAAATAGAATAAGGTGGATGTAAGAAGACTTAATAGAAGCTTCCGCTTCTAGAAGGATCTTCCTCTAGATGCTTCTCTTAATAGACATATTTAGTATAAATAAGGGTCAAGGGTATGAAAACCATAGCTTGGAGATTATTGTAACAGAGCTCTTCTTGATCG
>JASDQU010103366.1:100454-115064 GCA_032191745.1 Picea mariana | reverse complement strand
ACGTTCTTTTTTCTGGGAGGGTATGAAACAGGACATCCGTAAGTTTGTGGTTGAATGTGAGGTATGTCAACGCAACAAAGGAGAAACAGTCAAATCTCCAGGCACCCTCCAACCACTTCCGATTCCCCCTACTATTTGGAAGGATATCTCTATGGACTTTATTACAGGCTTACCCAAATCAGGGAATAAATCAGTGATAATGGTGGTGGTGGATCGCCTTTCCAAGTATGCTCATTTTTGTGCTCTTCACCACCCATTTACGGCATCCACGGTGGCCCAAATTTTCATGGATCAGGTCTTCAAGCTTCATGGCATGCCAAACTCTATTGTTTCTGATCAAGACCCAACTTTCACAAGCAATTTTTGGCAAGAACTATTTAAGCTACAAGGCACACAATTGCATCTCAGCTCAGCTTATCATCCCTAGACAGATGGTCAAATGGAAGTCATCAACAAGTGTTTGGAAACCTATCTGAGGTGCTTTGCATATGAAAAACAACACCAGTGGGCTCAATGGTTACCCCTCTCCGAATGGTGGTACAACACTACATACCATACAACCATTCGCATGAATCCTTTTGAAGCAGTGTATGGACAGAAGCCACCGACAGTTCTCTCATACTTACCGGGTACCTCGAAGGTCCAGGCAGTTGACCAAACACTTACAGTCTGAGAGGATATCCTTCATACCCTTAAAGAAAACTTGGTCATGGCACAGCATAGAATGAAGTAGCAAGTAGATCAAGGTCGCTCAGAACATCAATTTGTAGAAGGGGATCAGGTGTTCCTGCGACTGCAACCATATAAGAAAACTTCCCTCAAGGCCGAGCAGTGTCAGAAGCTAGCACCCAAATTTTATGGCCCTTACACAGTTCTCAAGCATGTGGGACAAGTTGTATATTAGTTAGCTCTTCCCAGTGAGTTGAAGCTACATCCTGTTTTTCATGTTTCATGCTTGAAGAAGGTGATTGGAACCAGGTGCCAAATTCAAACCAACCTTCCAGAGTTAGCTGAAGAAGGATCCATTTGGCTACAACCAGAAGCAGTTTTGGATGAGCGGGAGCATCGCCTGTGTCAGAGAACCATCAAGGAAGTGCTAGTACAGTGGAAAGATATGACTCCAGCAGATGCCACTTGGGAACTAGCTACCATTCTGCAGCAGTTTCCACATCTCAAGCCTTGAGGACAAGGTTGTTTTTAAGGGGGTGGACATGTTAAGGTCCTAACCTGCACATAGGTAGATCAATGTATTCGGATGTAATAAAGGTCAATATTAATAATACCTTTCAATAAAATAGAATAAGGTGGATGTAAGAAGACCTAATAGAAGATTCCACTTCTAGAAGGATCTTCCTCTAGATGCTTCTCTTAATAGAAATATTTAGTATAAATAATGGTCGAGGGTATGAAAACCCTAGCTTGGAGATTATTGTAATAGAGCTATGCTCGATTGGAGGTTGCCCCCTCGAAGAGGCCCGTGAACATTGATTTCTGAATCAAAGTGCTTTTCTGTTGCTATTTCGTATATCATTTATGTGTATTGTGAAGATTATGCTAGATATTTTACTCTTATTCTTCCATTACTAGAATTCTATTTCTGTTCTGCATATTTTATATATCTGGTATCTTGCATTTTCACCTTTAATTTTTTTCTGTTATTCCTATAATATCCCTTCGGATTATACACTGGTATCTATTATTAATGATGGGCCCCTGGTTGTGCAAGAGTACCCATCAAGGAGGCACGAACATCCCTTCCCCTTTTGGTCTGGGCGATGTAGCGCGATGATAGTAGGCATAAATCCTCTGATTCAGTTAAGTATTCAACGGGCCCTATTCTAGTCATTTTCTATTCTGTAACTTAAATACATTATCCTGTTTGGTTATGTTTTAATGCTTCTCGTTAAATCTGTACAAGTGTAGGCATGCCGAAACATGGGGATGCCCTCCTCGCTCCATCAAAAGGCATTTGGGTTCCTATGTAGTATCTATGTTATTTTTCATGATTGAAACCCCGTTGGCCTAGGCTTTGTTTCATCCTAAAGTCTAAGAGGTTAATTCCATGTTTTGTGGTATGGGGTATGCTCCGAATTGTATAAAATGTTTTTTGGTGTACAGAACCATCGTACAGTGTGCACCTGGTTGGAATTTGGTAACTAGACCATCGATTGTTAAAAATACAATGCTCATTATATCATGTGTATTTAATCTGTTGGGGGTTTGGGAATTCTGAAGTATTCTCCTCCGTATAATATAAATTTGGATTTTTGTTCTGTCTATCATAGTTATTTTGTTCCGTAATTGAATCTCATTATTGGATTTATAACCCCCTTTCTGAAACGAATCGGACATGCATAGTGATTACGCCTAAGGGTTTGGTTCTTTCCCAGAATTGATATGGTCGATGATTCTAGATTTCGTTTATGTTCCAATTGAAGAATTAACTAGTTTTGGTTTCACGCATCACAAGTCTTTTACCTTCCATTTTTCAGTTATAAATGTTGAATAACCTTTATCGATCTACTTACCCATGGAAAATTATCTTCATTATTATCTTGGAATTGCCTCGTATACTGTCTACCTTCTGTGTCAATTATCATGATCAAATAATCCCTTAACGGATTGCTCACCAGTGAATTCGATAGCTTCAATGTAGTTCGTTCCTATTTTCCTTATGTTTTCTTTTATCACTTATTATATAAGTTCCTTATAGATCTATGCACCAAAAGTTTCGATGGTCATCATTATTCGTTTATGATTCATGCTTTATTACCTTCTGTTTCTATTATCATTATTAAATAAGTCTCCACAGGAATGTTTGGGTTACGTTTCAAGGAATCTTTTATCCTCTGTTTCTTGATTACTTATATTGATTAAAACCTCTATGGGTTTGCTCGCACGAACAAGACATAGCATAGTCAATACGATAGAACCTGTGGTTTAACTGTGGGTAAACATTTGGTTAACACGGTCTCCCCTTGCCGTCGTATCTATCTCAAATTATGCATGCATATATATCTATATAGCCTACCTATAATGGGGTCCGAGGAGTCTTTTCTTTTCTTGGATTTAAAATTTTCCTCTTATAAGGTTATCTATCCACTTAATGCTATCGGATTCTTGTATGAACAATTTACCTAATGACATTCCTCCTATGTCGCAGAATGTCCATTACACTATATAACTATATATATAGATTTAATGACTATACCATTTTATATGTCTGTTGATTAGTACTTCACTGTTGTAGAGTATACTTGTTCGATTTATGAATGGTATGCTTAGTCGCAAAGGATAATTGTTTATTAATAGCATCCATAGGAAACTAAAACAAGACAATTTGTTATCGGATTTGTAACTATTATAGAATTCGTTTCACTGTTAATACATTCCAGAAATCTTAGTAATTTACCCAGTATTAAATCTAAATAAAAAGGTCCATTTCCAGCCAATCATTAGGAAGTAAAAAGTTAGATCCTATATGCAATTTTGCTTCTGAATAATTTACCCAGTATTAAATCTAAATAAAAAGGTCCATTTCCAGCCAATCATTAGGAAGTAAAAAGTTAGATCTTTCCCACAACATTTGACCAGAAGCAAAATTGCATATAGAAGTAAAACGGATTTCAATACATAATCATTAGACTAGAGCAAGGTAGAGTTACCTATCTAAACCAGATTTTACGGGAAGATGAAGGGACCAGCCACGTTCCTCCCAACCATAGAATAGGGCAGCCAATCTACTTGCCCAATTCACCCCCTCGCCTGACCATGAATCCATGAGGGAGAATTGAAATATCCTCTCCAGCAATGTCCTTCGAATATCAATGGTATCCCCCTTGCCTCACACTCACAAAGTAGTGTTCATAACAGCAAGAACAAAATTTCTTAGTCTTTTCCCAGCATACTTGGCAGTGTCCTGCCTCCTCACATATCTTGTTTTATTAGTTTGCCTAGGAATTTTCCCTGTCATGGGGAATTTTCGCAGCTTTTCTAAATCCTTGATTTTCAGGGGGGCTGCCATTGGCCAAATCACTGATTTTCCACTTGTAACAATCAGCCCAAAGTTAATTTCAATGTGTTCCCCACTCTTGGAGTCATGGTCAGCTAAATTCAACATGGATGCTCCATTTGTCCCCCTGCAATCAATATAAAATATTATTTTCTTTCCTTTTTCATACAAGTGTCATAGTCAAGTAGTTGGTTGGGACAAATCATAGCTCTGCCCAACAATCAAATCATTTATTACAATAATAAAATTCGAAATTTCCATAATTGGCAAAAATTTTCCAATTTTCGGAATTTACTAAAAACAGAAATAAATTTCCAACACTTTTAGATTCTAAATTATTTTGTCCAATTTCTTTATTTTGGGGATGTCACACATTTATTGTGAAATTGATGGTACATTATTCACTAGATTGTAATTTAATATCTTCTTCAAGTGTGATAATTGTAGCTTGTACATCAATATTTTTAATGTTGTTATGAGGTTATTTGCTAAGTTAGATTGTATTTAATTATCCGTTTAAAATCGACCATTTTGGTTGTCATTAATGTTAAATTAGATTGGTGTGTATTGATTAAATTATGATTTAAACTTGCTAAAAGCAGAGTGTAAGTTATGTTAATTTAGATTGGTAACTTTTGACTAAGGTAGACTTGATTAATGGTTGGAATGGTTGGCGAAGTTGTTTAATGGCTTGCACTCTCTTTCTGACGTCTTTTTGCATCTTTTCGACCCATTGCTTAGGAGCATAGGCGTAGTCTCCTTGTGAGTTATTTCGTCCTAGCACATCAGATTCTCTAGAGTCCTTGGTCCAGATAGGATGTGTTGCACCAAGTTTATTGGCACGTCTATCACCTGGGGATGACATGATTCCTGATGAGGGGATTATGGCACACCCTATTGGATAACAATGAATGATAACTTGATTGGAGTCAGTGCCTTCCGTGTGAGTGTTGTCGAGCGTTGTAAGTTTTCTTTTGGCGCATGGGTGGAACGCCTTCATGTGGTGGGTTTGCATGTCTTGAGGTTCTAGTCTTTGTTCATCAAGGTCGTTGTGTCAGGATAGGGATGTTGTCCCTTAGCTTGTAGGCATGCTCATTTTTGCGTCGGGCAGGTAGTCATTTTATCCTTGGTGTCTATGCATGTTTCGTCGATTGACTCTTGTGCCAGTGAGTAGAGTCTTAATAGCTTGTCATCATTTGTGTGTTTAACTTTTGTTGTCATCACCATATTTCCTTTCAACAAAAAAAAAATATCACTTTTTCTTCCCTTGTAGTTGTAACAAAGGGGTCGTTACATGTGCTATCAGAGCAATTTTCAACCCATGACTCGAGATCACTACGGATTTCGTTGATATGATATTGATTACAATGTTGCTAATTAAGTTGACTTGGTTTGTACAGGTAATAATGGATAAAGGACATCGCAGATGTAGACAATGGGGTGCTAGGGGAGGAGGCGTGATGCCTCTAGTAGCATCCACACCTGAGGGGTCTAATCCCTAGGGAGACGAACAAGTTTTTAGGCATGAGAAGATAGCAGTGGGTGATGTGGTTGGATTGATGAGATATTTTAAGTGCATGTCTGAGGAACTGATCAGCTGTTTGGACAGAGATGAGGCCATGGTGCCGACACCCCCTAAGGGTCCACCGCGTTCTTCGATTGGTATTGGTAGCATTCACCGTGAACTCAAGAAGGTCAAATTTGCTAAGTTCTTTGGTACCCCATATGGTGCAGCTGCCGAGGCATGGTTGGAGAATATGGAGATGTGTTTTTCACTTCACGACTATACTTCCAACATGAAGGCCCACATGGCGGTCTTTCAACTGAAGGGGAGTGCTCTTCTATGGTGGAAGACTCTCCTGCCACAACTGAACATGGTCATCGAAGACATGTCATGGGAACTATTCAAGGAATGGTTCCGAGAGAGGTACCTATTAGAGGAATTCATTGAGCGTCAGATCAACGAGTTCAATGCCTTACAACGAGGAGGGGGACCACAACATCAACAACAGCATCGACCGCAATAATGACAGTTAGGCCTATTGAGACGAACAGACCAGGATTCCAGGTTGGTGGGCTGTCATATTCTACTTCGGGTACCAAGAGTACTGGACCGAAGAAGGGATGTTGGACGTGTGGGGAGCCACACTACCAGTGCGACCTCCCTGTGGAGTGGACTAGAGCATCTAGATCAGCTAAAACCGCTAACGTGGGAGATTTGGGCAAGGCCCATCAGATTCATGCAGTAGTGAATAACCACCAGGAAGAGCACCAGTCGACTGTTCTCGAGACGTCATGTACTCTCACTGACCAGACCCTTAGTATTTTGATATATCCTGGTGCTACCGAGAGTTTCATTTCTAGTGTAGTGCTAAAAAGGATTAAGGTGAAGGAAGTTGAATAGGACGAGTTTATATTCGTAGAGATGGATTTGGGAGCCAAACAAAAGGTTGGAGGAAAGGTTATGGGTTGTACCCTTAACCTGGGAGAGTTTGTCACCAGGGCCAACCTGTACGTCACAATCTTAGCATCTTATGATGTCGTGATTGGCATGGACTGGTTGTAATCGCATGAGGCGACACTCAACTGTAAGACAAAACGGTTGAGCTTGGTCAATGATGAGGGGAAAAGATGCGTGATTGTAGGTTGGAACCAAGGAGTTTCCCTGAGGCTCATATTTTCCTTGAAGCTATGGAAGAGCATGCACAAGGGATGTAAGCTTTATGTGATCCTTGCATTAAACGAGAAGGGAGTAGCGGAAGGTCTAGAACACCTTCTGGTGGTGAGAGAGTTTGCAAACGTCTTTCCAAAGGAGTTACTTGGGATGCTGCCAGAGAGGGAATTGGAGCTTACTATAGACATAAAACTAGGGACTCTACCGATAGCTAGAATGCCTTATCAGCTGTCAACCCTGGAGTTACAGGAATTGAGAATAAAACTGAAGGAATTGCTAGACTTGGGATTGATATGTCCAAGTGTGTCACCATGGGGTGTTCTTGTTATTTTCATATGAAAGAAGGATGGGTCATGGAGGCTTTGCATTAACTATAGTCAATTGAACAAGGCAACGATCAAGAATCAGTATTTGTTGCCAAGGATTGATGATATATTCGATTAGATGAAGGGTGCAATGATGTTATCAAAGATCGATTTGCGATCAGGATATCACTAGTTATGGATTAAGGAGGATGACATCCATAAGAGCACCTTTAAGACAAGGTTTTGGCATTATGAGTTTACTATTTTACCATTTGTACTAACAAATTCCCCAGGGGTATTTATGAGTCTGATGAACGGGGTGTTCTGTGAATGCTTGGACAAGTTCATCCAAGTATTCATTGACGATATTTTTATTTACTCTCAGACGACGGAGGAGCATGACGAGCACTTTCGCTTCGTAATACATTGTCTACGAGAGCACAAATTGTATGGGAAGTTGTCCAAATGCTCATTTTATCAATCAGAGATTCACTACTTAGGGCATGTCATCTCTGGTGAAGGTATTGTCATGGACCCAGCAAAGGTCGAGGCTATTATGGAATGGCCTGCGCTGACAAGTGTCCCAGAAGTACATAGCTTCATGGGTTTAGTAGGATACTATCGATGGTTCATTGAAGGATTTTCGAAAATAGAAAAATCGATCATGGAATTGCAAAAGAAGAAAAAAAAGTTTGTTTGGACCGAGAAATGCGTGGAAGCATTTCAGAGGCTCAAGGAAATGTTGGCAACAACATCGATACGAAAGGTCCCTGACATGGACATAGACTTCTTGGTATGCACTAACGCATCCAAGGAAGGCTTAGGCAGAGTCTTGATGCAATACAGTTGAGTGATCGCTGACATATTGAGGAAATTGAGAAGGCATGGAGTTGTTAGCCATCATATATGCCTGGAAGGCTTGGAGACACTACCTTGTTTGAAGAAAATTTGAACTAAATACGAACCACTGTAGACTTTAGCACATATTTACGCAAAGCAACCTGAACACATGACAACGATGTTGGTCGGAATTGCTTAGCGAGTACGACTTCAAGATTACTTACATAAAAGGAACAGTGAACTGAGTGGAAGATTCATTGAGTCGAAGACCACGCATCTTTTCATTTTTTCCTCTTCAAATGAATATACGTGAAAAGATTCTAACTTTGCAGCATGAAAATGACTTGTACAAAGAGGTCGAGGGTTTTATCGGACAAAACACAATGATGGTACCAATATTTGAAGGATTTACATTTAATGACGATGGATTATTGATGTTTAAAAATTGGATTTGTGTACCACCGAACGACGAGTTGAGGAGCTTGATCATAAGAGAGGCTCATAGAGCAGTGTACATGGCTCACCCAGGAGTCACGAAGATGAGGGAAGACCTTAAACCCTTATTCTTCTGGAAGGGAATGAAGGTAGACATAGTAAACTATGTGGCTAGATGTCAGGAATGTCAGTAGGTAAAGTCTAAACATAGACATCCAGCAGGATTTCTATAACCACACATTATTCCAGAATCGAAATGGGAGGTTATTTTGATGGATTTTATTATTGGATTTCCACTGATGACAAGGAGGCATGACTCGATTTTCATAGTTGTAGACAATCTGTTGAAAAGTGCTCACTTTATTTCTGTGCGTACGACATATCAAGCACTTGACATAGCTAGAGTTTTCATCAATGAGATTGTGAGGCTGCATGGAGTGCCTAAGAGGATTATATCCGATCAAGGATCAGTGTTTACTGGATGATTTTAGATGAGTTTCCAAAAGTCCTTGGGAACCCAACTTAAATTCAGTACTGTGTATCACCCGGAGATTGAGGGGCAGGCCGAATGAATGAAACATACCTTGGAGGACATGTTGTACATGTATGTGATAGACCAACAAAAGCGTTGGGAGGAATCCTTTCCATTGATAGAATTCGCTTATAACAACAGTTACCAAAGCACCATTAAGATGGTGCCTTTTGAGTTTCTTTACGGGCGACTGTGTCAGACACCTTTGAGTTCGGATTGGCTTGAGGATAGGGTCCTGGTGGGACCAGAAGAGATCCAATAAATGGAAGAGAAAATGCAAACAATAAGAAAAAGGNTATGTGATAGACCAACAAAAGCGTTGGGAGGAATCCTTTCCATTGATAGAATTCGCTTATAACAACAGTTACCAAAGCACCATTAAGATGGTGCCTTTTGAGTTTCTTTACGGGCGACCGTGTCAGACACCTTTGAGTTCGGATTGGCTTGAGGATAGGGTCCTGGTGGGACCAGAAGAGATCCAATAAATGGAAGAGAAAATGCAAACAATAAGAAAAAGGATTAAAGAAGCGCAGGATCCACAGAAGAGTTATGCCGATGTGCATCGTGTCAACCGTAGTTACAAGGTTGGTGATCGAGTCTTCTTGTAGGTAAAACCACAGAAGATTTCGATCAAGTTTGTAAAGGGAGATAAACTCTCTCCTAGATTCATGGGACCTTTCGAGATTGTGGAGAGAAAGGGGCCTGTGGCCTATCGACTAGCCTTATCTGATTCTTTGAGTCTTATGCACGATGTTTTTCACATATCTGTTTTTAGACATTATATTAGTGATCCTACACACATTATTGACGTGATTTCCTTGCAGGTATTGAATGAGGGGGTGCTCACGGCTGAGCCGATCCACATCTTGGATCATCGCGTTCGACAGCTATGGCATCGAACAGTAGATCAGGTCAATATCTAGTGGGACAACTATAGTCCTCACTCGACAACCTAAGAGGATGCATATGATATGCGCCAACAATTTCCATTTTTGTTTGATAGATAGACTTATGATATTGTGATACACATTATTTGGACACTTATATATTGTGAAACTTCGGGACGAAGTTTAGACCAAAATGGGGTGTATGTAACATCCCTCTCTTGCGCACACTGAGTGAACTCATTCTTTGAGGACACTTTCTTGAAAGTGATCTGGATTATTATACTATTAAGCATTTGATTTTGAGTATGAGGCGTTATGGGTTGATGACATGTGATTTTGCTACATTAACATAGACAAGTGCTATTGACTTGGTTTACTGAGTGTGAAGGATTTTGGACCTTGAGGATGCTGAGGCATTGATGGAACCCCTTGGACTCTGGATCGAGTCAGGGATTGAACTATTTGGTTTGATTGTTTTATATGTGATATTAGTGCATTTGATTAGGTGATATGATTATGGATATATTTTTGACATGATGCATTGATGATGCAGGCAGACGATAGCTTGCCGACTAGACTCACATTTGGAGTAGAGGGGTCATGCAGGACTACTAGAGATGTTGAGGGAGAGGTGTGGACAACATCCTTGCCACATCCTACTAGCACTCTTGACATGGCTCGAACTCTAAGTTAATGATTACCTAGTTTCAGAGGACCCACGATGTCGTGAGGGCAGACTACGATAGTCGCTCACGATGATTCTAAAGGCCGTGCAATAAGGCAGGGGACTTATTCCTTAGAGGCCCTTAGTCTCCCACAATATCACCTAGATGATTATTGACTCTAGGGGTTTTTTATGTCTACCAAGTTAGTCAAGAGGCGAGTGGAACCCCTAGAGCACGCGGTGTGTCTTGAAGTGCACGTTCTGCAAGAAAAATCGAAGGATGCGAGTGGCACCCTTGGAGCACGTGGTGCATCCTGAAGGGCACGTCGCACAAGAAAAAGGGAAGGAGGTGAGTGGCACCATTGGAGCACGTAGTGTATCCTGAAGGGCATGTTGTGCAAGAGAAACAAAAAGAGGTGAGTGGAACCCTTGGAGAACCTAGTGCACCCTGAAGGGCACGTCGCATTGTTATTTAATAATTAGATAAACCTAGATGGATTTAGGATGAATAACATGTTAAGGAAGATTTAAAACTTTTCCCCCAATAAAATGTCGCCCAGCCTAGGAAAATAAAGTCTAGGTCTAAATTATACTGGTGATAAAATTTTATCTATTTAGTTTATATATATATATATAATAAATAATAATGATAATCTTGATTAATCGTGTGAAAATAAAGGGGTAAGAAATTAAATTGATATATAAAAATATTTTGGGAAAAAATTTAAAAAGGGGAAATAATTGTTTTACCTATATTATGCTAATAAAAAAATTATTCATTAAAAAGAAAAAGGGTAAGTTTCTGCACATGCCTTTTTGAGTTTAAATAAAAAGGGAAAAGAGGGAAATCTAAAATAATTAGGAAACTAGGAAAAAGCAGGAAACATAAAAAGAAAGGGGAAACACAAGGAAAAAGAAGATAGTCTAACTTAGTAAGGTGTCTAGCATTTAAGAACTTTCTAATTTAAACTCAACTAGTAATTTAATAAGGGGGAAAGTCTTTAAAACTTGTAAGGGGATATGGGGACACCTAGGAGNTCTGCACATGCCTTTTTGAGTTTAAATAAAAAGGGAAAAGAGGGAAATCTAAAATAATTAGGAAACTAGGAAAAAGAAGGAAACATAAAAAGAAAGGGGAAACACAAGGAAAAAGAAGATAGTCTAACTTAGTAAGGTGTCTAGCATTTAAGAACTTTCTAATTTAAACTCAACTAGTAATTTAATAAGGGGGAAAGTCTTTAAAACTTGTAAGGGGATATGGGGACACCTAGGAGCAATTCTAGGAGTGCCTTTAGGTGAGTGAGGGAAATAGGGGTAATTAATTATTTAATGAAATTGATTTATGGAGGAATGAAGGGGATGGGTGACACATCTACGGGGAAGATTTTTATGAAATAAATTATTAAACATTAAATAAAATGGGATTTTGGGAAAGTAAGGGACTTTGACACTATATATAATGGAGGGAGGAGAAGGATGATGGATATCTCTTCTATTTGCGTAATGTTATGTTGTAGAAATCTATACTTGACTAACTTAGCTTGTGGGAGTTGGGATACCCATCTCAGTGTGGAGTGGTAGCTCGGCCTTGTGAGGTGAGCTGGGAGCTAACTGATCCTATGATTAATGTGAGTGACCCCTTTGTATCTTGAGGGGATAAGGGGGAAGAAGAGTACCCCTAGCGTTGGCTGGGAGGTAACAGTGAAGTCTCATCGGTCAGAAAGTGGGAGTTGCACAAAGCATGTGGGACATCAACTCAGAGTAGGTGATTGGGCAATGGTATGCTTCCTTTATTTTTTCATGGTAGATTTTTAGTATGATTTATGCTTTTAGTTCTGCATGCTTAATTGGGTAAGGAAAATGGTTGTCTTAGCATTCTAGTTGATGATTGATTTTCCCCTTAGCCTTTAGCTCGATGTTGATTGATTTCCAAGGCCTTTGATCTCTTCCTGTCTTGACTGTCCTATGGTCCACTCATTTATGATGATTGCATTTTTTTTTTCCTTTGTCTCTAGCTCATCAGTGCATGCCTGAGCAGACAACCAAGATCCTAATCTATGGCCGTCGCTTCAGCGTTAATAGACCTATGGATATAAACACCCTTCTTTCCTGTGCGTGGATGATGAGTGAAGGATTTTCTTGCCATTCGTCTAGCCTTGTTGGTTGTTCCAGGTAGTATTTTGTCTTGCGCCTTGATGCGATTAATTAACCTTGCAATTTATTGATTGATGGAGAATATTTTTTTTAACTCTGCGTTTTGTATCTTGCTGGAGTTTCACTGGTTTATTTAACCCTACCCTATATTTTGAAGACGATTGAGACTGCATTTTCCACCTCTAGTTAATATTACCTTCGTTTCTTGATTAATATTGCTATTCGTTTGTTTTCCTGGCGAATTCCCCCTCCTTGATTTCCCTTCGTTGATTTGTGGGAGAATTTTGCCTAGCAAATTTCTTTTTAATTCTGGTCATCTTGTTTAGAATGTCAGGCACTTGACAACTACATGTTTTTCATTTGAAAACCAATGTATATTGAATAAAATGAACTTTACTTATGGTCTTAGATAACGTTTTTTATAAATAAATAATATCATCGAATTTATGGAACGCTATAAACCTAGTGAATTTATACGTGATATGAACTTAGTAAATTATTGAATGTTATAATAAAAACGACGGAATTAAACTCAATGAAAGTATTTGACTATAATAAACCCAGTGAATTGAATGTTATGCATGTTGGACACACCTACCACACTTAGAGGGGGGGGTGATTGAGTGTGGAGCTCTTTTTCTCAACACTTCCCTCTTGCACAAAAACTCATCAATTAGCATCCCATTTATTCATTACCCATTGTTTTGATTTATAAGAAGTTAGATGTAGGCACATATCACCAACATATATCAACAATATATCATCAACAAGTCATCATCACAATGGACACAAAGAACACAAGATGTATGTACAATTTTCTTTTTATTACGGACTACAATCCTTGGGGTTTATCAACAACAACTGAATAGAGTACAACTCTACAATAGCACCAGCTCTATATGCAAGACTCAACTTACATTCTTAGCACCAACTGAGATGAGGCAACAATCCTCACCAGATATTAATCTGTCAACAGGTACGCGACCTGTCAGTAGTGTAGCCCGCGTGTGTACACTCCTTGGATCACTACAACCCGCGTGTGAATGCGGCCAGTGTATGATGTAACAAGTGTATGCTTTTGAGCAACTAGGGTTTTTCTTTCCTTCACATGCTTAAATCCTATGCAACCTGCAATCACTTTCTCTTCTGCCTTCCACTATCCAAACTGACCCACAGCCAATCACAACACATCCAAGCTCTCCAATAGCTTTCTCATGCTCCATAATAAATCAATATGAATGATATCTTAGTCATGTATAAATAACTAGTATACCATAGAAATCATGTCACTACTGAATCACAAGAGTGTTGCTCACTCCATCAACCAAATCAACCAAATTGAGCCACATCATAGAAGCCATACCAAGAATTCCCTAAGCATTCACAACATATCAAACAATATCATCTATCAAGACAATGATGTAACCATACCATTGTCTTAGTGATAGATCTAAGGCCATAGAACGCAGATATGGAACCTGCCTCATCATCCAAGAGCTTGGCATCAGCTCAAACAAAAATCTCCATGAGGTTATTCAGTCCACGCTCCCTGTAAACAATCATATCATGTGTACACTCACCCTATACACAGCCAGCCCACGTGTACATGCACCCTATACATAGACAACCCGTGTGGGCATAAAAAAAAAGGGTTTTCTGTGAATTTGAGACTTTTGCCGTCAAGATCTATGACCTTGTTGAAACTTTGATGCGTACATGAGATCCTCCTCTCGCTCTCTTCCTTAGAAGAGATCTTCAATCATTCTGAAAAGATCCATACCAATAAGATGCTCTCACAAGAAGCTCTCCATAAATACTCCAAAAGATATTACCAAGAAGCTCTCCATTGATCCACTAAAAGGATTCTCACCAAATGTGCATTTTACAAGAGATCCCAGCTTCTTATTTATACTTTCATCTTCTACGTCACTTAACCCATTTTTAGTTACTTAACCCATTTCTAGGTCACTTAACCTATTTTCCTTATTTTAGGGTTAATCACTTTCCATGAATAGAAAGTTCTCCAATACTTTATCATTTAAATATTCCTTCTTGATTTTGTCACTTTACTTTATCATTTAAATAATCCATCTTGATTTTGTCACTT